>JACVTC010000213.1:0-187621 GCA_016946835.1 Neocallimastix lanati (nom. inval.) | reverse complement strand
TTTAATGGAATGCGGTATTGATATATTAATAATATAACAAATAATGGAGGAAACGCTTTAAAGATAGGTGCTCTACTGGAAATTTAGAAATGATTAAGTATTTGGTAAAAAATGGAATTGATATTAATCATACTACTAAAGATCATTGTAATGCTTTATTTTCATGTGTAATGGACAAAAGGTTAGATTTAGTTCAATATTTAGTAGAAGAAGGAATAGACATTAACTGTAAAAGTTCTCATAATGATAGACCGATAGATTTGGCTAGAACAAAATATAAGAACAAAGAAATTTATGAATATCTAAAGAAAAAAGAATTGAAATTAAATGAAAAATAAATAAATTCGAAAAAAATAAATAGATTTTCATTTAAATCTTTTATTTATAAAAATTTTTTAGAATATCCATGAAATTAGAAAATTTCATATTTTTATAAATTATATTTTCTCTGCAGTTAAAAAGGGTTACTTAAAAAATTATAAATATTAAAGCGATAACTTATATAAATATTCCATAGGAGTATTAATTTTGCTTTATTAATTATATGTTCGTAAATGAAATTTAATGAAAGTTATAATTTTTCATAATAAGGACTTTCTATTATAACTAAATATAAATTATAATATTAATTTATTACAAAAGATTTAAAAAAATTCAAATTAAATATTAAAAATTATATTTTATTTAATAATTATATTTCAAATTGTATAAATAGAAATTTATAGAAAATAATAAAATATATATATGTTTATTTTTAAATATAATAATAATAATATATATATATATTTTATGTGATTAAAAAAAAAAAAAAAAAGGATTTAATTCATAAAATAAATATAACGAAATAAATTTACTATTAATATAGTAAATATATTATTTTTATTTAGTTAAATTTTATAAACAAAAATCGAGAAAACAAACCATAATAAGTATTTAAAATTTATATTCTTTTGACCATTTTATATTTTCTTAAAGATATAATTAAACAAGGATTTTCGTATTAAAAGTATGTATTAATTCTTATGGTACCAATGATAATAAAATTTATACATTTCTTTTACCATTGATATAAGAAATATTTATTATGAATGTTTTATTATTGAATTAAACTTTTTTTTTTTTTTTTTTTTAATTCAATTCGCTGAAATATTTAAAAATTTATAAAATATATTTACCAATGTTTTTTTATCTAAACAAAATATTTTATAATAATTACTTTAGATTTCATAGTAAAAATAAAAATAAATAAATCTAAAAACAATCACGTAAGTATTTTTATTGATTAATCCAAAAAAATAGAGGAACTTGTTAAAGGTAATTTCAAAATGATAAAATTATTGAAATAATAAAATATATATATATATATTTTAAAGTATTTATCTATTATATATAAAAATACTTTTTAATTTATTGGTCTAATGGTGAAAAATACCTTATTCATGATTTAATTGTTTTTCATAATAAAAAGATAATAAAAATTGAAAAATATTTGAATTTTGATTCGAAATTTAATATATATATAAATGAATAAATTGATATAGTGGAAACAAAAAATATAGTATAAAATTAAAATAGTCTGATATAAAAAATTGTTTTTAATGAAAATTTTAAATAAAGCAAATAAATAAAATAACTAATGAAATATTGTGAAATAAAATTGTATTTTAAATGAAAAAAAGTAATGAAATAACTAATAGAATAATTAATTAAATATAGTAATAAAATAAAATTTTATATTAAATAACCTCATTAAATAAAACAAATAAATAAAATACTAATTAAAAATAATTTTTTAACTAAAATAACACTACTGAATAAAATAAAAAAATAAAATAAATAATGAATAATAATAATAAAAAATAATTTTAACGAAAATAAAGCAATTAAATAAAATATAAAGTAAAAATAACAAAAAATCAAGTATTATTGTAAATAAAATAACTTAAATAACTACATAATAAAATATAATAATGAAATAAAATAATGAAATAAAATAAAAAAAAAAAAAAAAAAAATAAAAAAAAAAATGAAAAAAGCTTTCAAAAATTATTTTTAATCAAAATAAAATTCAATTTTTTTTGAAAATATTATTAAAAGGAAAATAACTTTTAACTTAATAAAACAATTGTAACCATAATAACAGTAGATATCAAATCATTATTAATTATTATAAAATTAAAAATAAAAAATATTTAATATTATTTTTATTAATATAAAGTTATTTTTATTAAATGTAGTTTTTTATGAATAAACAATTTTTATTAAATCAATAATTTATTTATATTAGAATTTGTTAATATGAAATATACATATATATATCTATATTCTGTAATAATATTAATATTAATAATTATAGAATTATAAATAATAAAATTAATAATAAAAATATAATACTATTAAATCAATAATAATAATGATGATAATAATAATAATAATAATAATAATAATAATAATAATAATAATAATAATAATAATAATAATAATAATAATAATTTTTATAATAAAATTAAATATATAATATTTAAAATAAAAATAAATAAAAAAAAAATTTGAGAAGTTTTGAAATTTAAAATAAAATATATATTAAAGTAAATTTTTATCCTATTAAGTTATATTTTAAAAAATTTATATTTCATATATATTAAATGAAAGTTATTGTAAAAAAAAATTTTTTATTAATAATAATATTCTTTGATTTATTAGATTAAATTGGTTTTTTTAATATTAATATGAAGTTTTTCATATATATTATAATATTTTTGAAAATATTTATTTAATATTTTAAATATTTTTATTTTTTTTTTTTACAAAAAGATAATTTAAATAAATTTTAATATTTTGTTTGTTTTATATATTAATTCTTTACTTTCATATTAAATAAAAGGATTATTACACCTACTTTATTTTAATATTTTGTTTATTTGTTTATGTAACTTTATTAATATTTTATTTTTATATTTAATTGAAAATTTTTTATTAATACTTTTAATATTTTATTTATATAATTTATTGAAGTACTTTTATTAATTCTTTACTTTTATTATTTAGAGTATTTTTATTAATACTTTCTTTTTACATTTTATTAAATCATTTCTATAACCTTTTACTTTAATGTTTTATTTAATTATTTTACATCATTATTAAAATTAAAATTATTCATGTATTTTATATAAGAATAAATAAATAAAGATTAATGTTCGCAATAATTGGGACTATTAAAAAAAAAAAAAAAAAAAAAAAATTTATATCATTATTAATATTTTTCTTTTATATTTCTTTAAAGTATTTTGATAAATCTTTAATAATTTATTTTATTATATTTATTCTTTTTTTTTAAATTTTTTATTTTTAATTTTAATATATTTTTATTAGTACCTTTATTATTTATTTTTTTAATTAATTTTATTTCTTTTATAATATTTTTTTTTTATATTTTATTAAAATATTTTTATTACCATCTTACTTTAATATTATATATTTAATTTAATATTATATATTTAATTATTTTTTAAAAATACCTTTCATTTATTTTTATTCATTTTTTTTTTTTTTATTCCCGGTGTGTACCGCCCTATGCCCCCTAAAGACATGGGAATATTAAGGTAGTCACAACACTTTGTGGATATAGTCCCTACTGGACAGCTTTACTGTTTATTCAGCATCGGCGCTCTAACCATACGTATTATTGTTGAGATTTTCAAGCATTATTTTTCTCTGAATGCTTTTTCGTTGCCTAACTCCCTAGAAGCGAGGCGAGAGTAACCTAACCCAATTGAGTCACGTGTTAGCACCCTTGGTAATAGTATTTAGTTAGCAGATTGATTATTCGTAGTTTAGCTACGTGTATATGAACCCATATGCTAGGAATTCCCTCGTAAGTATATTAATGACAGTTACTAGCGCAACCTTTTATTTTATTTAAAATATTTTTAAAAATCTTTTAATATTATATTTAATTATTTTATATATTTATTAATATTTTATTATTACATTTTAGTAAATCATTTTCATGAATTCTTTATTTTAATATTTTATTTAATTATTTTTATAACTCTATCTATATGTTTTTATATATATATATATATATTTTATTAAAGTATTTTTATTAGTGCTTGACCATTATATTTCTTTATCGTATTTTTATAAAATTTTAACTAAAATAATTCAATAATATATATTTAAAAAAAGTTAACTTTTATATTCCATAAAAGTGTTTCTTTGAATATTTTACTTTAATAAACTTTATAAGTAATTTTTAATAGTAATCTAAAAATTTTTTAAATGAAATATAAAAATAGATTATTAATAAAAATTATTTATATAATTTATTAAAGAAATTTTTAAACCTTATTACATATTATATAAGTATTATTAATTCTTTATTTATATATTTTTTATTTTTATTAAAAGTATAATTATTAACACTTTTTTTTTTTTTTTTATTTTTCAATATAGTATTTTTATATTATAATTTAATATTTTATTTAATTATTTTCATATCTCTATCAATTCTTTTTTTAATATTTTATTAAAGAGTGTTAACAAATGCTTTATTTCCATACTTCATTAAATTATTTTAATCAATTATTTATATTTATATTTATATTTTATTAAATTATTTTTGTTAATATTTTAGTATGTAATTTAATATTTTTAGATTATTATCACTATTTTTTTTAATATTTTATTTAAAAAAAAAAATAAATATAAAGTACTAATGAAACTATTTTAATAAAATTAATTATCATTTTTTAATACCTTAACTACTATTTTTTATTAAAGTATTTTTATTTAAAATATTCTTTTAAATTTTATTAAATTATTTTTATTAACACTTTACTTCATAATTTTATTTTTATATTTATATCTCTTTAAATATTTTTATTTATATTCAATTAAATTATTATTATTCAAATTTTAAGTCTATATTTTATTAAAGTGGTTTTATTATTTATTAATTCATTAAAGTATTTTAATGAATATTTTATTTTAATTTTGTTTTTTTTTATAATAATTATTTTTGCAAATTTTATTTAATTATTTTTATTAAAATTTTACTTTTTAATTTTATAAGGTATTTTTATAAATACTTCATTATATTATTTAAATATTTTTTAATAATACTTCATTTTTTTTATTTTATTAAAATATTTTTTTTAATCCTTTTAGATAGTATATATTAATTTTTTGTATTTTTATTTATACTTTTTATTTTTATATTAATGTTTATTAACTTTTTATTTTTAAATTTCATTATATTCTTTTTATTAATTTACTTGAATAATATTTAAATATTATATTCCATTATTAATTCTTTCCTTTTATATTTTATTAAAAGTATGTTTTTTTTGTTAATGTTTATACGTATTAATTATTTTTATAACATTATTAATATTCTTTTATATATTATTATAGTATTTTTATTATCATTTTATTTTTATATTTCATTAAAATATTTTTATTAATTTTTTACATATTATTTAATTATTTTATTATCTTTATTATTTCTTTATTTTCAAATTTTATTAAAGTTTCTCTATAAATAATTCATTTTAGTTATTTTATTAATTTATTCTTATATTTTTTTTTACATCATTAGAGTACTTTTATTAATATTTTGATTTTATATTTCATTAATAATTTTATATTTCATTAATAATTTTATATATTATTAATATATTTTTATGAATAATTTAAAATATTATATTATTACTTTTATATCTTTATTAACGTTTCATTTTTATGTTTCATTTTAATATTATTATAAGTACTTTATTATGTTATTTATTTAATTTTTTTTTAAATCTAAATCAATATTTTTTTTAATACATTTTATTAAATTATTTTAGGTAATCTTAATTTTCACATTTCATTAAAGAATTTTTTTTAAATACTTTTTTTATGATTTTTAGTTTAAGAAAGAGACGAAGAAATTAAAAATGAAAATGCTTAAAAATACTTATAGAAAAAATTAAATTTTTTTAGATATTGAAAAGAGTATATAAAGTGATTAAATATCTCTAAAAGGATTATAATAAAAAGAAATGAAAATAATTAATAAATTACTATTTAATAAAAAATTATTTAATTTATGTGT
This sequence comes from Neocallimastix lanati (nom. inval.), assembly GCA_016946835.1. Classification (NCBI taxonomy): domain Eukaryota; kingdom Fungi; phylum Neocallimastigomycota; class Neocallimastigomycetes; order Neocallimastigales; family Neocallimastigaceae; genus Neocallimastix; species Neocallimastix lanati (nom. inval.). The sequence goes on along the minus strand of JACVTC010000213.1, from coordinate 181,524 downwards.
ATATTTTAATGATAAATTTTTTATCATATTATATTTGGTAACAATAATAATAATATATTTGTTATAAAATATTATATCTTTAATGCAGTAACAAGTTATATTTAGTAAAATTATAATATCTAAGAAATGGAATCAAATAATAAGAAAGAGAGCAATGAAAATGAAAAAAAGAGAAAAGTATAAAAATGGTTAATAAAAATGGAGAAAAAAGTAAATTTATTAATAAAAAAATATTAGAAAACAATATAAATTTAAAGAAGTAAAAAATAATTATGAAGGGAACAATTAAAATTATTTAATAGAATTGGTAGATAATAATAAATATAAATGTTATAACGACAAAGAAATTATCAATTAAGCATATTATATAAATTTATTAAACGAAAAATATTTTAAATTTTTGAGAATGTTACAAAGGATTTTGAAAATTTAAAAAATCTCAATGTTGATTTTTTTTTCTTTTTTTTTTTTAGACAGGGAAGAAAATTAACTTCCATAACTTTATAAATTTTATTATCAAAAATTACATGTTGGTGAAAAGTACAATTTAAATTAGAAAATATAAATAAAAGTTAAAAAATAAAAAATAAAAAAAAGCTTAAAAATACTATGTATTTCGACAAGTTGTACTATGTGGGAATTTTCCCATCCTAACAAATAAAAAAGAAATAAAACCTAAAAGGAACATCTTTAAAATAGATAGTGTGGTGTCTACTAAACTCTCCTTGGATTTATCATATATTAAACTACTAGTAAAAGGTTCACCTTCGTAGAAATAGATGATTATCCTGTATTATAATTATGCCTTATCAGTACGACATTTCTTGATACAATTTAAATTTTGGAATAATTAATTAAAAAAAAAAAACTTAAAATTATGAAAAAAATTATTATCAAAAAATAATTTATTAATCTTTTTCAATTCTCTAAATATTAAAGTTATAAAAAATATATTTTAAATTAATATATTATTTTTATCAATTTAATAACCTCTCATTATAAATAATCCATCATTCTAATTAATTATTTATTACTTCTTTATTACTCTTTTCAAAATTAAATTAAATTATAAAATATATTATTATTTACTTTTATTATAATATAAATATGGATATTTTAAAATTTAATATAAGCCTCCAATAAAATATTCTTTATTAAAATTAAAAGTATTATAATTATATTTAAATATTTAATAATTTATTTTTATTATCTATTTATTATAAATAATAAATAAATATTTAATAATTATAAATATTTATCATTTAATTTCTAACTTATTTTTCAAATTAACATTATTATAGTTGTATTTATTATATTAAAAAAAAAAAAATTCAAATAATATTTATTTTATTGGTTATTATGTATTAATAGAAATAATATCATAAAATGGTATAAAATTTTCATCGTTTAGAAATATTTAATTTGTAATACATCTTAAATAACTTTTAAAATCTTATTATTTTATGAAAATATATTTTATAAATATATTCCCTTGATATTTATATAATTATAGTTATAAAACCCGATAAAAATTAAATATATATAATAAAATTATGGATTAAAAAATATTTCAAATTTAAAAATAATTTATTATTATATTTTTATAAATATATTTATTACTGATAAAAAATATCTTAAATATATATTTAAAAAAAAATATAACCAATTTTTTTTAATTATAAGATATTTTTTATTTAAATATATATTTAATTATAAAAATTTTTATTTAGTAATATATATTTATAACAAATTATTATTATTAAAATTTTATTATTGCTGTCAAAAATATGATAAAAAATTCATCTAATTAATATATTAATATAATAAAAGCTTTTCTAAAATAATTTTCAATATATTATATTTTTTTAATTTTTATTTTAATAATTAATTGAATATTTATATATATTGCAATTATTTGTTGAGTTATTTTGTTTATTAAAATAATTATTACTAATATTATTGGTTTGAGAAAATAATGTAAAATTATTTTGAATAATATTTTGACGTTGATTATTAATTGAAATATTGGATGATTTTTCAATTACTTCTTCGTTTTCTTGTATATTATAACTATTGATTTTAATATATTGACCTTGTATTTTGTTTAATTCATTTGTATTGCTTAATTGTGAATGGGTTTGAGTAGTTATTTCAAAAATATATGGATTATTAAAATTATCATTTCTATTTTGATATAGTATAGTATTATTCATTTGTGAATAATTATTATTAAGTTGTTTATCATAAATTAATATATTTCTATTATTATTTATGAAATTGTTACTATTAATTAAATAGTAATTATCATTTTGGTTATTTGCTTCATTAAAAATGCTATTTGTCATATTATAATAATTAAAATGTAAATCATTATTATTAAAACTTTTAATGTTATAAATTTTATCAATATTATTATTTTGGCAATTAATAATATTACTATTTTCTGTAAATCTGTTATTTATAACACCAGAGTTCTTTCTAGATATTTCTTTAAGAAGATAAGGTTTTCCTTTAATGAATTTCGGATGGAAGAATTTCCAATTTCCTTTTTTATTTTTAAATAAGGATAGATATATATTTTGATTTTTTCTTTTAGCGTTATTTGAAAAATTAATTACTTTTTGAAACCCATATAAATTTAAGGACCTTATAAAACTTAAAAATTTATTATGACGGAAGTATATCTTCAAAACGTTATCTGTAAATCCGGAAACATCATGGATAGTAAACGATAGGCCCGAATTATCCCATTTTATATAATTCGAGAAATTTAAACAGGATAACATATGATAGAGTTTATAAACAAAATTAATCTTAGAAAATGAATATAAACTCTTAGAACTGTAAGTATTTACCAATGAGCTTTCTGATATTGAGTTTTGGTTTATTGAAGGAAAAGAATAAAAATAATTATTAATAAAATTATTTGAATATTCATTACTACTATACAAACTGTTTTTATTTATAAAATTTGTATTATTACAAATATTACTATTATTATTAATATTCATCTGTAAACTATTTTAAAGATATTTTGAAAAATTGTAAATATTAATTTCTATTTCTTTTTTAAATTTGATTATTTAACACAATTATTACTTCGTTTATTATATTATATATAAATATATTAACAATTTATAACTTAAAAAAAAAAAAAAAGATAAAAATCATATTATATATATTTTTAATTTTTAGTTTCTTATATATAAATCTAATATAAAAATAAAATTAAAATGGAAGATAAATATTTTATTATAAATTGTTTTTTATTAAATTATTCATAATTTAATATATTATTTTAGTAATAAATTTTAGTTAAATACAATTTTTGTTTAATTATATAATCAAATTTTTATTGGTTCGTCAATTATTATAACAATTAAATATATATATTAGTAATTTATATAAATACTTTATTAATTTTTGAAGTTTTATATATCAAGTAAGTATATCAAAACAATATTATATATTATAATTAATTAATAAAAGTATTACTTTCCACTTTATATTTATGTTATAAAATACAAATAAAATAATATTTAAATTTTAAATTTAATTTTCTATATTGATATGATTGGTATTTAAAATAAATTAATTTTTTTAATTTATTTTAGATTTATAAAATTTTTATATATATAATAAAATTTTTAAATAATAGAAAGAATACAAAATTTAATGCTCCACTTTAAAACTAAAAAGTAATCCTTTTATAATGTATTAATATAATTTTAATTTATATAAAATGTAATTTATATTGAAATTTTATAGTAATTGTAAAATAAATATTCTTAAAACTTTATAATCAATATAAATTAATTTTATAAATTGAATTTTAGGTATAAATTTTCCAATTACTTAATAAGATACTGAATATAATAATTTATTTAAATAAATTATATAAATAATATATATTAATAAAGTGAATAATTAAAGGACTTTTATTCTTTTCTCATTTACATATAGTAATAATTTATTATATACTATAATCGCATATTTTGTTTATGCGTCTATACTTGTTATTTCTCTCATTAAGATTAATTTTATCTTTTTTTTTTATTTTGCCATAATTATGTAATTTATTGATATTTTTAAATCATTAAAGAATTAAAATACGATTCAATCTTTTAATATCATTATATATTGAATCTTTAATTGAATCGTATAAATTATATCTTCTTGTTTGATATTTAGTCATTAATGTACGAAAACATTAAAAGAACGAAATTTATTCCGTATTCCTTTTTTAGTTCTTTTCGATTAATACATCTATAACCCTTGTAAAAGTATTTTATGTAATCTTAAATTTTTAATAGATCTGTAACTGGAAAACATCAAGATAATAGAATAAAATATTTCAAAATTTAAATATAAGTATATTTAGAAGAAAAATATAAACAAAAAAAATTTTAATTTTTGAAATATTAATAAATATTAATAAATAAACTATTGTAAAAAACACGTGATTTTAATTTTTTCACTTGTGATTAAAAATCCTATTAATTTATAATTTTTTCTATTTTTTAATTTTAGTTTTATTAAATTTATTTTATTTATTATTAAATAAAAATATTAATTGAATAATTGTTTACTCAATTTAACGAAGTTTTTATATTTTATAATCATATTTTAAAATATTATTAATGTGAATGTTTTAATATTTTTCTTAAGTCCTAAATATATTACAAAAATATTTAATGTCAAACAAAAGAAATTATTTAATTCATTTTATTATTTTCTATTAGGTATTATATATGAAAATAGGAAATTTTTTAGTTATCCTATTAAATTTAATTTAATAAGAATTTATTATAAATTTTATAAAATTTAATTTTATGTTTTTAATTAAATTATTTTACAAATAAAACCTTTATTTTTTTATTTTATTCTTATTTTTATACCATGTTGAATAAAGCCAGGTTCTATCTTGCTTGTTAGTACGTTGGCTTGTAAATATAAGACTTCTTGTTCAAATCCGCATATTAAACATTTTAAAGGATTTACTCATAAGAGATATTTACAAAATATGGCAGGATTATAGTAAGAATTTTCCTTAAATAAATAATATTATTTTTAATATCTTAAGTAATATAGACAAGATACTGTCCTTATCGTGTATCAAAAAAAATGCGCAAGTATTGACATTTTAATATATTCACAAAAGAATTATTAGAATATGAATACATGATTTCATATGTCAAAGTAGATATATTCTAATAAATTACAATCTTTCCAATATTTACGCATTGGCAAAGGGAATAATAATATATTTCTATGAGTTAGGATATACTAGTCTTTCATCAAAGAGAAGTTAGGAACTGGAGAAATACTAGTAGAAAAAATGTACAATAAGATTTTTATCAATAATATTTATATAATAGCGAAAATACTAAATACTCAGTAAGTCTGTCCATCTGTTACATTTCTGAATATTTGAAAGTGTAGTTTCTACTTCAATATTCATATAAAGTGAAGAATAAACCAGAATTTAAAAAATACATATGTGTTTTTCCAATAGGTTTTGACAATTCATGTTACAGTAGAGGCTTTAATTCCTATTTCTGACATGGCATAAAATAAATACTGAATCTTTCTGTTCTTGGGTATCATGTAACCACAGTACTACTTAAAAGGTTTTCATTCGATTGGGTATTCACCTAATCCTAATATTACAATATGACTTAATTATAGGACTTAATAATATAACTTGTTAATTAAAAATGAATTAAGCATCACAAATTTCAATTTGCCAACGATTACACTTTTTGTGGAAGTGAAAAGTTTCCCTTCCGATACTAGTAATTAATGGAGATATATGTAGGAATGTATAAGCATTTTTTCTCTTTGTATATTTGTAAATAACTTGTTAAAAACGGTGACATGGTACTGGTATAATATATAAAATTTCATTTACAATAATGGTTATTGGAATATTAATGGAAGATCGGTACCCATTATCTTTGAGTCTATTTATTTTAGTTTTATTCTTACTTCCACTATTCAATCAATAAAAGAATTAAAGAGCTTAAAGTATATTTCTATAATTTTAATGAATATAACTCACAATTCAATAATCATAAATTTTAAATAAAATAAACAATACTAAACTAAATTAAATTTTACAAAATTTTCTTATTTACATTAAATTGAAATAACCTGTACAAAATAATTTAAAGATAACTTAATTAAAATTAACAAAATGGTTAAATTAATATAGTGATAATAAATATTACTAAAAACTAACTTTTAATAAAATTTATTGAATATTACATAAATAGCAAATTTATAAGTTGAGCATATAAATTAAATTTTAAAAAAAAATATAATATTAATATAAAATTAAATAAAAACTAACCTATAAATAATATAATATATAAAATACTTTATAAATTTTGATTTAATTATAATATTATTCAATATTAATTTATTTTGTAATAAAATAAATATTAAATTATAAATATTAAGTACATGTTTAATAAAATGAGATAAAAAAGTAGTTTATAAATATATTATATTTGATAATTTATTTAAAATAAAAAAAAAAAATAATTATAAAAATAAAATATATAGATTGGAAAAAAAATTAAATTAAAATAAATAATATTATTAAAAAGATAATTACTTAAAAATATATACTTTTTTATAAAAATTATATCGATTTTTTAAAATAATAAATTAAATTAACAGTATTTAAATATTTGTATAAATTTTTATAATTAATATTAATAAATAAATATTTATTAACAAAATTATAAATAATATGTATTTAGAAAAAATATATTAATAATCAATATAAAAATATTAAAATAATTAAAAAGTTTATTAAAATTTGAAAATTTACATAAATATTAATTGTAATTAGATAATAAATGTTAATTTTTTATAAATATTAATTATATTTATTCATAATAATTTGAATTCATTAAAAATGTTTAATTTTCTTTTTAATTTCTAATTAAATATAACATTAAAAACATGTGAATAATTTAATACTAAATCAAATATATATATATATGAAGATTTTTTACAATAGTAATATTTTTTTTTTCATAATATGAAAATTTATAATAAATATTAATATATTTTTATTTTATTTTATTTTATTTTATTTTATTTTTTTTGAATTCATTTAAAAATTTAATCTTACTTTCTTTTTTAAAGCTTAAATAATACATAAAAAATATGTTTTTGAAAACCTGAAATTTAAAATAATTATAAAAAAAATATTTATAATTTTTTATATCAATATATAATCAATATGTGAAAATTCTTAATAGAAAATAAAATATTCTTATATATTAGTTTTTTATATCAATATTTTTTATTACATTTTATTAATTTAAATATAGAAAAAAAATAACAATAAAAATTCTAAAAATAAATTAACATTTGAATTATTAAAATAATTTTAAAAAAAATTAATAAATTTAGTACTGAACAATAGAATTAAATTTTATATTTAAAAAAAAATTTATAATGTATATATTAGTAAATATTTTTTTAAAAATAATATAATAATATATATTAATTATTAAATGTCATTAGATTATTTGATTAATTCATTTCTATAATTTATATAAAATAAATATAATGTTTTAATTAAAAATCATTAAAAATTTTATATTATTATATTTACTTAATTTAAATAAAATAATATTTTTATTATTTATAATTAATTATGTTATTTGAACCTAATTATATTTAAATAATTTAAAAAATTAACTTTATTTAAAAATAGTTTAATAATAAAATTATAAAATTATAATGAACTTTAAATTATACTTAATAAATTTTATTTTTATTTAAATTTATTTTCAGTATTATAGAATAAATTAAAAAAGTTAAATTTTATTTTTATTTAAATTTATTTTCAGTATTATAGAATAAATTAAAAAAGTAATACATATATTTAATATTTTTTATTAATTTTTTATTCCTTAAATAAATTTAATTTTATTTAAATATATTATTATAAATAAAAAACAAAAAATAAATTCTCTAATAATTACATTTCAAACTAGTATAAAATGGATAATGATATAAAAGAAATAAAGCATTATATTAAAATAAAAGATTATAAAAGTTTAGAAGAACTTTTAGGGGTATTTATGATACCGACAAATAAATTGCAAAATAAAAATTTTGATATTTTATGTTACTCAATTGAATGTGGATGCAGTATCAAATTTATTAAACAAATCTTTAAATGGTGTAAAATTGAAGAAGTTAATTATTATTATTTCATAAACAATAAATTAATTTCACCATTATTCAATTCATTTATTTATAAAAGATATGAAATTATTGAATTTTTAATTAAAAAAGGGGCAAATATTAATATTAAATATAATGATATGACATTATTAAAATATTTAATTACAAATGAATACTTTATTAAAGATTTTATATCAATTTTAGTAAAACATCAATATGCTTTTAGTCGAAATGATTTTAATTTACTCATTCAAAAGGATTTTGATTTAGTTATATTAGCATTTGAAGAAATCACAGTATTTAATAAAGACATCGAAAATAAATATAATAATAATTATAATGATAATAATAATAATAATATTAATAGTAATAAAATGATAAAAGAAAAAAAGAAAATTACAAAAAATGACGAAAAAGAAAGTAAAAAGGAAATAAATGAAAAATACGAAAAGAAAGAAAATGAAATGATATTCAAAAATGAAATTAGCATTTCATTTATGTGGTATATAAGTTACTTTCGAAAAAGAGAATTTAATAAAATTTTAGAATTATTCAAATATGAAACATCTAAAGAACGATGTAGAGGACTAAATTTTTTTGATAATCATTTTAATTATTTAGATAAGAAATGTGAAAATGATATAAAGCTTCAATTTTTATATGAAATAATTAATAAACATATTGAAATTCCGAAATTTCTAATTGAAAATAAAAAAGAATTTCTGAACGAAATTTATTTAAAAAATCAATTTAATAGAATTTTAATTAAGAAACATGAACTATATAGTAAATTTATTTCAAATAATGATTATAAACGTATCAATAAATTTAAAAAAAATAATAAATTTTTTTTAGATTTTATGCAAAAACCTCCTAAATAATATTAATAATAATTAATTAAAAAAAATAAAATGAATAAAAAATAAATATTAATTATTTTTAAAAAATATTTTATTAATAATTTTGTATATATAAAATTTTTTTAATTTTATTCATAGTAAATATATATTTAATATAAATTTTAAATTTATATATTAATTAATAAGTTTCATTTTTTATTATAGTAAAAATATAACAAATTTTAATATTATTATTATAAATCATGTATAACATAAATATAAATATAATATAATAAAGTTGTAAATCTGAAAAAAAAAAATTAAAATATAAAAATGTTTTTATATTTCTAATATGATTTGTTATTTTTTTAAATATATTAAAATTATTTAATAAAGATATTAATAATATCTTTATTAAATAATTTTTTTAAAGATTAATAATAATTATATATATAAATAGTAAAAGAATTATATATATTGATGTAATAATAAAAATTGTAATATTATAATATAATAATTAAAAATTTAATGTTCTTATAAAAATATCAATAAAATAATTATAAATTAATAAAAATTATTAATAATAGTAATAAATATTAATTATATTAATTGTACTAAATATTTTAATATTATAAATTATTTTTTTTTAGATACATAGATAAATAGGAATAATAATTTTATTTTAATGCTTAAATATATTTATATATATATTTTTTATTATTAATTTTTTTGTTAATTTTTTATGTAAATTTTAATTTTTTGTATATTTAATATTGTATAAGATTTATTTTAGTATCGGTTTTTTTAATATAAAATATTTTTTTTTATAAAATATTAACTATTATTTATTTTAATATAAATAAGAATGTAAATTTATATAAAAAATAGAATAAAAAAATTAAAAAAAAGGATATATTAATAATATTTTCTTTATTTTAGAACTTAAAATATAATTAATAATTTTATTTTAATTATTTTATTTAGAAAAAAATAACTCAAATTACAAATATTTATAAATTATATTTAGTTTTAATAATATTTATACCATTTTGATTATTTATTTTATATTATAATAATTATTATTATATATATATTTATTTTAATTTTAATAATAAGGTTAATAAATTTTTTTCAATAATATAAAAATTTTATTTAAAATAAAATTTATGCTAAATATAATAATTTGAAATTATTAATACATATTTTAAATTAATATATATATCTGATGAAATAATTTTAAAATTAATTAATTTAAAAATATGTACTAGTTATTATTGCTATTTAAATTTTTATTCCTTAAAATTTTTAATATTTTTTAATTTTTTCTGTTGTATTATTATTCAATATTTTATATTACTTTTTTTAAAGTTTTAACTTTATTAAAATATATGGTTTGTGCTTTAATTGACTTATTTAATTAATCATCTATGGAGTACAAATAAAGATCAAAATTTCTTTTCAGTTATTTATTTAATTTGATTAATTTCAATGATATAAGCAAAAGAAAAATCTTTTGAAAAAAAAATAAAATAAAGTTTAAAGTATTTTCGTTATTATTTATATTATTTTTTTTTCATTTTTATTAATTATTTATTTTCTATTATTGTAATTATTTATTATTACCATTTTAATATTATATAATATATATAATTTTTTCGTTATATTCTTATGATTTAAATATTGAATTCTTTTTGTTTGAATTTTATTGAAACTTGTGGTTTAACTTGTACCAATAAGTTATAAAATAAAATGTTTATTATATTTCAACAATATAAAATGAGAAATTTTTTATTTTATTAAATAAAAGTGAAAAATTATTATATATTAATAAAAAATTAATATGATATAAAATTTAATTTTAATAATAATACTTTCTGTTTTTAGAATATATTTGTAATAACTGAAATAACTTTTAAATCATTTTGAAAGGATATTTGAAATAAGTATTACTTTAAAATTAGAGATATAGCGCATATCAGATCGTAAAATAAAAATTTCATAATACATTATAATGTTATTTAAAATATTGAAAACTTTATTTTTTTAATATATTTATTATTCATTACTAAATTTTGTTTTTGTAATATCAAAAATAAATTTGATTAATAAAAATATATATTTTTTTACAATTTAAATAATTGATTTAAATAATACTTCCAGAAAATAAAATTTAATATTTATTTTTTATTTTTATTATTTTTAATTTCAGATACTATTATTATATTAATTTTATAATAATTATTAACAAATAAATTATATATTTTAATAATTTTTTAATTTTTATTTTTAAACAAATAATAAATTAACATTTAAAAATATGAAAAAATATATATATCTTTTATAATTATGCTTTTATAATTCTAATATATAATATTCAGTATAATATATTGTAATTAATAACTATTTTATTAAAAATAATGTATGTAAACTTTATTTATATAAAAACAATTTAAATAATTTTATATCAATAAATTTTGGTATAAAATAAGGTAAATATTGATAGGATGAAAAAAAAAAGTTTCAAAAAAATCAAATTAATTTAGAAAATTTATAATTTTGTTTTTTAAACAAATAATAAATTAACATTTAAAAACATGAATTATGTATATATATAGTTTTTTATTATTTTGTATGTTTTTAAATAAAATATTCAGTATAAACTATAACCATATTAATAATTATACTAGATGTAAACTTTATATATAAACTTTAAAAAATTTTATATATCAAACTCTGGTATGAAATTAGGTAAATATTGATAGGATGAAAAAAAAAAGTTTCAAAAAAATCAAATTAATTTTGAAAATTTAAAATTTTGTTTTTTAAACAAATATTAAATTAACATTTAAAAACATGAATTATGTATATATATAGTTTTTTATTATTTTGTATGTTTTTAAATAAAATATTCAGTATAAACTATAACCATATTAATAATTATACTAGATGTAAACTTTATATATAAACTTTAAAAAATTTTATATATCAAACTCTGGTATGAAATAAGGTAAATATTGATAGGATGAAAAAAAAAAGTTTCAAAAAAATCAAATTAATTTAGAAAATTTATAATTTTGTTTTTTAAACAAATATTAAAATAACATTTAAAAACATGAATTATGTATATATATAGTTTTTTATTATTTTGTATAATTTTAAATAAAATATTCAGTATAAACTAATGTAATTAATAACCATATTAATAAATATAATTGATGTAAACTTTATTTATATAAAACTATAAAATAATTTTATATATCAAACTATGGTATGAAATAAGGTAAATATTGATAGGATGAAAAAAAAAAGTTTCAAAAAAATCAAATTAATTTAGAAAATTTATAATTTTGTTTTTTAAACAAATAATAAATAAACATTTAAAAACAAGAATTATGTATATATATAGTTTTTTATTATTTTGTATGTTTTTAAATAAAATATTCAGTATAATCTATTGTTATTAATACATATTTAAATAAATATATTAGATGTAAACTTTATTTATATAAAACTATAAAATAATTTTATATATCAAACTATGGTATGAAATAAGGTAAATATTGATAGGATGAAAAAAAAAAGTTTCAAAAAAATCAAATTAATTTAGAAAATTTATAATTTTGTTTTTTAAACAAATAATAAATTAACATTTAAAAACATGAATTATGTATATATATAGTTTTTTATTATTTTGTATGTTTTTAAATAAAATATTCAGTATAATCTATTGTTATTAATACATATTTAAATAAATATATTAGATGTAAACTTTATTTATATAAAACTATATAATAATTTTATATATCAAACTATGGTATGAAATAAGGTAAATATTGATAGGATGAAAAAAAAAAGTTTCAAAAAAATCAAATTAATTTAGAAAATTTATAATTTTGTTTTTTAAACAAAAAATAAATTAACAATTAAAAACATAACAATATTAACTCTTTTAATTAATAAGTATTTAAATAAAAAAAATAAAGGATATAAACTTTATTTTATGATAATTTATAAAAAACATTTATATTTCATTATATATATAAATGTTTTACATTTTTTATTAAAAAATTTAAATATTTTTAAAAAAATATTATACTTATTTAAATTTTATTTTATTTATTGACATATTTTTATTAAAATTAATATTAATATATTTTTATTTCTTTATCCTATAAATAAAACTTTGCATTTTTTATAAAATGTTTCTTCTATGTTTTATTTCTTTATTATTTGTTAGGAAAGGAAAAATACCCGCATAATAAAACTTGCCGAAATACATAGTATTTTCGAACTTTTTTTCAATTTTCATATCATTTTAAAATATTTCTACTTAAAATAAATATAATATTTTACATTATATTTTAATGAATAAGTAATTTTTCTACTAATATTGTTTTTTAATATATCTTAGGAAATTCAATTCATATGAAACAATTAACTTTTATATTCAGTAAACTTAAATGTTAATATTTAATATATAATTCTTTGGTATAAAATCCTTATAATCAATTTACAATAAATAGAAATTAAGTCAGTTCTGTTATCATCAAAATCTAAACATGGATGCTTCTAGCTCAGTTAATACTACTCCCTTCCATCTTGGTTTGAATATTATTAAACTACTTTTATTAATAAAAATATATTTAATTTGATATTAATTGAATGAATTAAAATTGCAAAATTATATAGAATTAATATAAAGAAAAAGGTATTCCTTATATAATACTCTTTAATGATAAACTATTTTAAAATAATAAGAATTAAATATTTATTTGAATATTATGAAAAATATAATATACATAATAAAATATTTATAATAAATAGAACATATAAAAATAAACTTAAAATATATTAAAATAATTAAAATGAAATAAAATAAAACTTAATTTATTTATAAATTATTTACATAACATAAAATTTATGATATAAATTTTATGTGAGGGTGGTGCGTTTCGGAATGTGGCTTATATTATTTTTTATAAATTTTTATTTATGAATATAATATTTAAACATTAAAATAAAATGGCACATATAATTTATTTGAAAAAATAATTATTAAAAATATTTAAAATGTGATATATTTCAAAAAAAATGATGATTTACATTCGCCATATTCTGAAAATTTTTATTTATTTATTAATTTATTCATTTAATTATTTAATAATAATATTTAATAATATTTTTTTTTGTATTTTGTATTTTATTTTTTTTGTATTTTATTTTTTTAATCTTTTTTATTTTTTTTATTTTTTTTATTTTTTTTATTTTTTTATTTTTTTTATTTTTTTATTTTTTTATTTTTTTATTTTTTATTATCAAATATATATTAAATTATGAAATTATTATAAAATAAAATATTTATTTAATTATTATTTAATTATTTATTTATATAAAAAAATTTTATTATAATACGCCATCTCAAAAAACATGTGGCTTATATCTATTCACGTGCAGTTCCGAAACGCGCTCTCCCCAAATTTATGCAACATCATAAATTCTATAAAATACATAAATTTAATGTAAACATAAAATGGGGAGAGCGCGTTTCGGAACTGCACGTGAATAGATATAAGCCACATGTTTTTTGAGATGGCGTATTATAATAAAATTTTTTTATATAAATAAATAATTAAATAATAATTAAATAAATATTTTATTTTATAATAATTTCATAATTTAATATATATTTGATAATAAAAAATAAAAAAATAAAAAAATAAAAAAATAAAAAAAATAAAAAAATAAAAAAAATAAAAAAAATAAAAAAAATAAAAAAGATTAAAAAAATAATATACAAAAAAAATAAAATACAAAAAAAAATAAAATAAAATATTTTCATTTTTATTTATATTTATAACTGTAATTTTTTATTATATAAATAAATAAATAAATAATAATTAAATAAATATTTTATTTTATAATAAAAAAATAAAATAAAAAAAAGAAAAGATAAATATTTTTTTAGTAATTTTCTTGAAATAAAATATTTTATTAGTAATTTTCTTGAAATAAAATAAAATATTTTCATATTTATTTATATTTATAACTGTAATTTTTTATTATATAAATAAATAATAATTAAATAAATATTTTATTTTATAATGAAAAAATAAAATAAAAAAAAAAAGATAAATATTTTTTTAGTAATTTTCTTGAAATAAAATAAAATATTTTCATATTTATTTATATTTATAACTGTAATTTTTAAAAAAATTGAAAATACATATTAAATAAAAAATAAAAAATAAATATTTCATATTTATTAATATTTATATTAAAAATTTTGATGGAGGGAAATCTAAAAATTGATATAAATGAAACAAATCGAGGAAAAGAGCAAATAATTATAGATCGAAAATTTAAATATAATTTTTCAAAATTAAAAAAAGATAATACAAAAATATATAGATGTACAGAATATAAAACATTAAATAAATGTAAGTCTTTTATTATTTTAAATGATAATAAAGAGGTTTTAAATTATGATTCTTCACATAATCATCCTGGTAATGAAATTAATGCATCCAAATCATTAATAAAACATAAAATTAAAGATGAAATAAAAAAAAGTTTGATTCCTTCTGATATAAAATCAAAACGCATATTTGATAAAATTTCTCAAGAAATAGGATATATATGCCCTGAATATAAAACAATTAAATCCCAAATAACAAGATATAAAAACAAACAATTATTTCCTAATGCAAAAACATTTGATGAAGTTCCTAATGTATCTGAATATTATAAAACAATAAGAGGTGAATACTTATGATATTCAACAATTCTAATATAATAATTTTTCAATCCCCATTCCAAGCAAAATTATTTATGGAGAATAAACATATATTTGCTGATGGTACATTTTTAATAGCTCCAACTAATAGTTATCAAGTATTCATTACCAGAACTTATGTTACAGAATTAAATTGTTTTTACACTACTTCCATGTCAATATTAAAAAACAAAGAACAAACAACTTACGAAATATTATTTAATGAAATAAAAAAAAATATAATTAAATATAATGCAAATATTAATTTCTCAGAAAAAATTTTTCATTGTGATTTTGAAAAAGGAATATCTAATGCGGTGGAAAATATTTTTCCCAATATAAATATTAAATATTGTTTTTGGCATTATAAAAGATTATTAATGACAAAAAAAAATAAATTATGTTACAAGGAAGTGAAAGATCATAATATTTTAAATACTTATTATAAAGCGATTTCTAATTTATGTTTTATTAATATTGAATACATACCTGATATTTTTAATAAAATTAAAAATACATGCATGAGATATAAATCTACCTGTTCCCAATTTTTGAATTTTTTAGATTATTTTGAGAAAACATTTCTAAATATCTATAATATAAAATATTGGAATTATTACAATAATATAGACCACATAACAAATAATGCTTCAGAATCTTATAACAGTTATTTAAAAAATTTATTTGTAAAAAAGCCTTCATTTTATAAATTAATATATACAATACAATTTGAAGAATCCAAATCTTACTATGATTACCATATGAGAATTAAAGGAATTTGGAGAAAAAAGAGCAGAATATCAGAAAGGGTCGATGACATTAATATTTTAGTTGAATATTATAAAAATATAGAAGCCGAATTAAAAAATATTGGATGTAGTAAAAATGATATTATCGAAAATTGGTTTAATTGTTTAATTAGATTGAATAATGAAATCATTAATTTTAATAAAACAAAATAAAAATAATTATTAAAATCCTTTCAAAATCATAATTACAATTAATTGAAAATTAAATTTTTTTATTTAATAAGAAATTCAATATTGAAATTTATTTAATATTTATTGATAGGGTTAGCTTAAAAATATTAAAAAAAATTTTTTTTATAAATTTATTTTAAATATTTTTTACTCAATTAAATAAAATTAAAGATGTCTTTATTATTATATATTAGTATTATAAAATATTAAAAATATGAATGTATTGCATTTCGCATTATTTTTATTTTATATTGTAGTAAATTAATAAATAAATAAATAATTTTTATAAAATAAACCAATTATTAAATTAATATATTTTTTAAAAATATATTTAATGTATATTTCATATTTTTAATAAATATTCAAATATACATTTTAAATATATATAATGATATTTAAGTATTATAATACTTATAAAAGAAAATAATTAATATTTTAAATTATTTCTATCAGGCTTTCTAAAAAAACTTTACCATTTGTAAAAATAGTAATGCTCTTTTTGTTAGTTTATTAGATTTGTATAATATAAATATCTAAAATAATTTATTTATTATTTAATAGAAATTTATGTTTAAAAATGTTATTGTTATTACTATTACTAAAAAAAAGTTTTAATTTAACATTTATAATTAAATTTTCAAATAATCTTTCCTTATCAAGTTAAATATAATGCTCCTGAGTAAAAAAGATTTTTGGATTTTTGTATTATATAAAATATATTTAAAATATTAGATAAAAAAATATTAAAAAGGAAATAAGAATTTTAAAAAGAATATATAAAAATAAAATGAAAAAAATATAGAATGTAATAATATAGAAGTACAATTATATAAAATAAAATAAAATAAATAGTTGAAATATAAATATGAAGTTCAAAATGAATAAAATAAAATAATAGTTGAAATATAAATATGAAGTACAGATTGAATAAAATAAAATAAATAGTTGAAATATAAATATGAAGTTCAAAATGAATAAAATAAAATAATAGTTGAAATATAAATATGAAGTACAGATTGAATAAAATAAAATAAATAGTTGAAATATAAATATGAAGTACAGAATGAATAAAATAAAATAAATAGTTGAAATATAAATATGAAGTACAGAATGAATAAAATAAAATAAAATAAATAGTTGAAATATAAATATGAAGTACAGATTGAATAAAATAAAATAAAATAAAATAAATAGTAGAAATATAAATGTAAAGTACAGATTGAATAAAATAAAATAAAATAAAATAAAATGAAATAAAATAAAATAAAATAAAATAAATAGTAGAATATAAATATAAGTACAGATTGAATAAAATAAAATAAAATAAAATAAAATAAAATAAAATAAAATAAATAGTAGAATATAAATATAAGTACAGATTGAATAAAATAAAATAAAATAAAATAAAATAAAATAAAATAAAATGAAATAAAATAAAATAAAATAAAATAAAATAAAATAAATAGTAGAATATAAATATAAGTACAGATTGAATAAAATAAAATAAAATAAAATAAAATAAAATAAAATAAAATAAAATAAAATAAAATAAAATAAAATAAATAGTAGAATATAAATATAAGTACATATTGAATAAAATAAAATAAAATAAAATAAAATAAAATAAAATAAAATAAAATATAATAAAATAAATAGTAGAATATAAATATAAGTACAGATTGAATAAAATAAAATAAAATAAAATAAAATAAAATAAAATAAAATAAAATAAATAGTAGAAATATAAATGTAAAGTACAGATTGAATAAAATAAAATAAAATAAAATAAAATAAAATAAAATAAAATAAATAGTAGAAATATAAATGTAAAGTACAGATTGAATAAAATAAAATAAAATAAAATAAAATAAAATAAAATAAATAGTAGAATATAAATATAAGTACAGATTAAATAAAATAAAATAAAATAAAATAAAATAAATAGTAGAATATTAAACATAAAGTACAGATCGAACAAAATAAAATAAAATAAAATAAAATAAAATAAAATAAAATAAAATAAAATAAAATAAAATAAAATAAATAGTAGAATATAAATATAAGTACAGATTGAATAAAATAAAATAAAATAAAATAAAATAAAATAAAATAAAATAAAATAAATAGTAGAAATATAAATGTAAAGTACAGATTGAATAAAATAAAATAAAATAAAATAAAATAAAATAAAATAAAATAAAATAAAATAAAATAAAATAAAATAAAATAAATAGTAGAAATATAAATGTAAAGTACAGATTGAATAAAATAAAATAAAATAAAATAAAATAAGTAAATAGATGAAATATAAATATGAAGTACAGATTGAATAAAATAAAATAAAATAAAATAAAATAAATTAAAATAAAATAAAAAAATTATTAGAATTATAATAAAAATACAAGTATTAATAAAAATAAAATAAAATAAAATAAAATAAATATTTGAATTATAATAAAAATACAAGTACTAATAAAATAAAATAAAAAAAAAAATAAATATGTGAATTATATTAAATTGCAAGTATCAATCGAAACAAAATAAAATAATATAAAATAAATAAATATGCAGTGAAATAATAATATATAATATGATAAAATAAAATAAATAAGATATTGATATGAAATTAATGTAAAAACTGAATTTAGCAACAAATAAATTATATAATAAAGTAAATGATATAGCATATTCATATATATTAACATGAATTTTATTATAATTTTTACAGTATTTTAAATTAATGTAAATTATTATATTTCCATATAATAAACAAACTTTATAATTAGAAAATAGTATAAAAAAAAATATTATTAAATATTATTATTAAATAATTAAATGAATAAATTAATAAATAAATAAAAATTTTCAGAATATGGCGAATGTAAATCATCATTTTTTTTGAAATATATCACATTTTAAATATTTTTAATAATTATTTTTTCAAATAAATTATATGTGCCATTTTATTTTAATGTTTAAATATTATATTCATAAATAAAAATTTATAAAAAAAAATATAAGCCACATTCCGAAATGAAAATTTATGTAAAAATTTTTAAAGCCACATTCCGAAACGCACCACCCTCCATAAATTTATAGTATATCACGTTATTTTGATATAAAACAAATGAGGGTGGTGCGTTTCGGAATCTGGCTTTAAAAATTTTTACATAAAATTTCATTTTTAATTTTTTTATTTTTTTATTTTTTATTATCAAATATATATTAAATTATGAAATTATTATATAATAAAATATTTATTTAATTATTATTTAATTATTTATTTATATAAAAAAATTTATATATAATACGCCATCTCAAAAAGCATGTGGCTTATATCTATTCACGTACGGTTCCGAAACGCGCTCTCCCCAAAACAAATATGTGTAGTAACATATTTGTATATTTAATATTAATTATTAAATATTAAATTTATATCTTTTTGATAATAATTATTTTATTTTATTTAATTTTGATAAATAATATTATAATTATTGTAATTATAATACTTTAATTCATTTAAAATTAATATATTTCTATATATTGGAATATATAATTAATATAATATCTATTTCTTATAAATAGATTATATTATTTATATTAGATATAGTGAAATCTCTTGTAAATTTTTAGGAAACAGAATTATTATTTTAATTGAGGAATATTATAATTTTATTAATAAAATTTACTAGATGACCCCTCAAAAATAAAAATTAATGTTAATCAACTTTATATTGAATAAGACAAAAAAAAAAAAAAATCATTGATTATTGATTGGAATTGGAATTTTTGTTATAATAATTTTAATTATTATAATCGCCTGTTGTTGTAAATATTAATTTATAATTAACTTAGAATTAATATATAATAAGTTACTTATAAATGAAAAAATTATAATTTACTTGAAGTTAGTTATATTCCAAAAATATTGCACAGGTATATAGTATATTATTAAACAATGAAACACGTATATTTTAACCGAATATATTTATTAGTTACTGCTTAACTATAAGGCATATGTTCAAAGGAGGAAATCACAAAGTACTAATAAATATTAGAATAAGTACATATTAATAAATTAAATAGAAATGCATAGCGTGATATGAGCATATACTAAAATATATTATAAATTGAATATCTAGCCTAAAATGGGTATTTTCAATTTTATTAAAATAATATATTATTAAAACAATATATTATTAAAACAAAATTTATTTACTGATAATTTTTATATCTATTCAAATCTAAATATTTAATTATAAATTTTTTAGGTTTGAGGAGGAATAATGATTATATATATAAATTTAAATTAAAAACATAAACAAATATGAGAAAGCATCAATTATAAAATAATTAATACGAAAAATTTTTTAGTTTATAATTTACTAAATTAGATTAATTTAATAGAAAAAAGATTTTTAATATCAAAAAGAAGAAAACGAAAATAGAAATTTACATGATAAAATTAATATTTCTTAAGATACTTAAATGACTAAATAATACATAAGCGTATTAAGAAGCCTAATAGTGAAAATTTGCAAAAATTAACCTATAAGAAGAAATTAAGAAATTAATTAAAATGTTGAATTATTATCAATTACAAGACAATTTATATTATTTACTTAATAAGTTTAAATGACTAGAATAATATAATTAATTATTAATGCAATCAATATTAATACTCCAAGATCACGATTTACAAAATACACCGATATATATAATTAAGGATTTGTTGTAATAATTATTGCTAAAGCTATAAAGTGAAAATATAAGGATTTGCTCTTATCTATAAAGCGGATTATGATTGAAAATGATGTAAATCCCAATACAAAAGAGGTATTCACAGATTAAGATGGTATAATATCATCCTTCAAGAGTTTCCATTATATATATGATATATAAACATGTATAATAAGAAATGTTTTAAGTACATTTAGTAATATAAATGGTGTAATAATATTAAATATTTAGTTTTAGAAGGAAATTATTAGATTACATATATATTTAAGAAAATTATTTTAGTATTATTTAAATTGAATTAAAGAATTAATATAATGTAAGATTATTGTAGTAATGAAAAAGTGAAGTTAGGTTAGAAAAGAAATAATTAAGAGTTTAATAATATCAATTGTATAATATTGTAGAATAGAATAATTTTATATATAAATATTCACCAATAAACTAATTTATTCATTACTGAATAATTAGGTTAAAGAGGGAATGTTAGAATATGTGAATTTATATTCTAATTACTAATAATTAATAATAAATTGCTAATGTAATAGTTCTTAGATATTCATGTATTATATTATTACTAATATTGTTAAGCCACATTTAAGATATATAAATACATGTAATTTGTATCAATTTTACTTAAGTTTTAATTAATATAGAAATATGAAACTCTCTTCATATTATATAAATTTTATTTTCTAATAAATTTATTAAATATTTACATAATGAAAGAATAATTAATATAAATTATAAAGATAAATAATAGTTTAAATTTAATATAAATAACAATAAAGGTAGTAAACTGATGTTTACAACAAGCTTCGTATTTGTAAATATGGCTTGAGTAAATACGCTACATAATAATAATACGCCAAATATAAAAATAGTATTAATAAAGTAAAAATTCATGTATTATTAAATTTTTGTAATTACCATAATAAAATAAAATGTATTAAAAATTTAAACCTTAAAAACCTTAATTCCGATACATATATTGACAAATATGAAGAATATGAAAAATATAAGAAAAACAAAGGAGGTGTGAGTTTCGCAATTGTGTGTTTGCATATTGTGGCTTAACATAATTTTAAAAAATAAACATATAAATAAATAAAATTAATAAATAAATAAAAAATATTAATTAAAAAAAATAAATATGTTAAAAATGTATTTATTATTTATTATTTATTATTTATTTATTTAATAATATATAATAATAAAATATTTTTTATAATAAAATATTTAAAGACTTATTTAATTATTTTTAAAATGATTTTTATTATTTATTTAATTATTTATTTAATTATTTATTTAATAATGTATTTAATTATTTATTTATTTAATAAAAAATTATATAATGTGGCAATTAAATTAAAAATATAAGCCACATAATTAAATGCACAACTGCAAAACGAAAAACATTCGAAAAATAAGTTTCATATATATATATTAAAATATATTGTAATATAAATAGTAAATAAGCCACAATGTATTAATATAAAATCATTTAATTTTGAATATTAACTCTTTATCATAAAATATATTAATAAAATTGACATAAATATAAATCATAAATTTTAAACACTTTAAATCAATTTAATTATTAGATTTCTTAATTAAATAATATAAAACCAATATTGTAATGTAAGATTTTAATGTATGCATTTGGAAATAAATATATATGTAGAATAACTAATTTTTAATTAATATGTGGATTATATTTTTGACTCAACTTCTTTTTTTTTTTTTTTTTTTTAAAAATTACTTATCATTAAATTTTGTTATTAATTTTATAGTAATTATAATACCTAATTAATTTTAATTTTTTTCTTTTTTTCTGTTAGAAATAAAGTTTAATATCTTAAATAATCAATAATAATTTGGTATATTTAACTTAGATTAGTATATTTATTTATATTTAATTACAAATTAAATAT
Organism: Neocallimastix lanati (nom. inval.); assembly: GCA_016946835.1. Taxonomy (NCBI): domain Eukaryota; kingdom Fungi; phylum Neocallimastigomycota; class Neocallimastigomycetes; order Neocallimastigales; family Neocallimastigaceae; genus Neocallimastix; species Neocallimastix lanati (nom. inval.). The sequence continues at coordinate 158,051 of JACVTC010000213.1, read as the reverse complement.
GTATGTTATGTAGATGTATGAGGCGCATGCCTGATATACAGTATAAACAAATATAGTTAAATTAAATTTTTAAGAAATGTAAATGATTATAATCATATATAATTAAAATTAAAATAACCTTTAACAAAAATATAATAACAATTATATATAAAGTGATCACACATTCTAAAATTAAAAAAACATAAATTCTTAATATTTTCTTATTTTTTTTTTTTTTTTTTTTAATATTTTTTATCTTATATATATATATTTATTAAAATTTAATTTAATTTATATTTTTATTAATTTTTTTTTTTTCATATTTTTACTTTTGTCTTTTTTTATTGATCATTTCATTTATTTTAATAAATAAATGAAATAAATAATTAAAATAAATAATTAAAATAAATAAATTAATAAAAACTATTTTAAAAATGGAAAGGACTATTTATAATCCATGTTATTATATATTTAAAAATTATATAAAATATAATAAATATTTTGTAGATAAAACAAATCTGATAATGGAACTTAATAAAATATAAATTCGAATATGAAACACTTTTGTATTACATTTCCTAGAAATTTTGGAAAAACAGTGATTGTAAATATGCTTGTAGCTTACTACAGATTTACAGTATCAAAAATAACTGTTTTTGATGATAAAAGATTTCTAAAAATAAAGACTGGGATGAGTATTTAGAAAAATATAATGTTATATTATTAAATAATATAAATTATTTTTTAAAAAGTACTATACATGAAGGAAAAAATTAAAAAATCAATTATTGATGATGTAAAAATGTATGATAAACATTTTAAGTGTATGAAAATGAAGACATTGATGTAATTATAGAAAAAATATATAAAAGTACTAATCGTAAAATTGTTCTTATAATCGACGAAAGGGATTTAGTTTTACGAGATGAAAGTCGTGATACCAAATCTAAGAATGAATATTTAAAATTTTTAACTTTATTAATTAAAAGTAACGAGAATATAGCTTTAACCTAATTACCTGAATTTTGCCTATCCAAAATTACAACCTAAATTCTTATTATCATTTTGATTTTATTGAGTTTTCTATGAAAACACCTGATTTAATGAAAAAATATATTGGAATTAATAAAGATGAAGTTAAAGAATTAAGTCAAACCCATTTAACAAATAACGAACGAAAACTTTATAATAAATCAAATATTAAAGTAAGTAAAAAAGAAAAATTATTAAAAAAATATCATATAAAAAAAAGAATGAAAAATTAGATGATAGAGCAATTTATAAAAATATTTTTATAATGGTTATCGAGTAATAAACGAATCCACTGATATAAGATATATAGTATATTCACCATATTCTATTATAGAAACCATAAAGGTAAAACGGATTAAAAATTATCAAAGTGAAAATAAAAAAATTCTATATGGAATTATTCAAAATAATTTTCAAAATTTAAAATATGTAATTTCATTATTAATAAAACAAAAAAGTATTAATATAGACTCATTAAAATTTCAAAATGATGAAATATCATTTGAAAAAGAAAAAGTAATTTATTCTTACTTGTGCACTACGGATATTTAGGGTATAATAGTTCTAAAAATGAAATATTTATTCCAAATAAAGAAATCTTTGAAATATTTAAAATTTTGATTGAATCAGAAATTTTAAAAAATTTAAATAAATGTTCAGAAATATTTAATCCTGGAGAAAATAATTATAGTGAATTCTTAAAAAATGATTATGTTGTCGATAAAACAGAATTAATACTCCATATAAATAAAATTATAAATTCTAATATAACTAAAAATATATGTGTTACGAGACCTAGACGTTTTGGAAAAAAAGTCACAGTTAATATGCTTATAGCATATTATAGTTTTACCGAATCAAAAATAACTGTTTTTGAAAATAAAAAGATTTTAAAAATAAAGACTGGGATGAGTATTAAAGAAAATATAATGTTATATTATTAAATATTATAAATTATTTTTTAGAAAGTACTATACATGAAGGAATTGAAAAAATTAAAAAATCAATTATTGATGATGTAAAAATGTATGATAAACATTTTAAGTGTATGAAAATGAAGACATTGATGTAATTATAGAAAAAATATATAAAAGTACTCATTGTAAAATTGTTCATATAATCGATGAATGGGATTTAGTTTTTCGAGATGAAAAAAAAGATAAAGAATCCAAAATAGAATATTTAAATTTTTTAACTTTATTAATTAAAGATTACCATAATATTATTTTAACCTATATGACCGTAATTTTACCTATCAAAAGTTATGGATTAAATTCAGGACTTAGAGGTATTTTTGATGAACCTTCAATAGTTTCAGATAACAATTTGACTAAATATATTGGTTTTACTGAAGATGATATTAAAGAGTTATGTAAAAATTATTTAAATAACGAAATTTTAGATTGTTCATATGAAACTCAAATATCTATTAGTAAAAATATCTATGATGAGAAGATAAGGTAATTACAACTAATTATGAAATGATTAAAAAATTGTATAACGGTTACCGATTGATAAATCAAAATGATGGTAAAGAATATGATATATATACACCCTATTCGGTAATAATAGCTATTGAAAATAAAAAAAATTGGTTACTATTGGATTAAAACTAAAACATATAGGGATCTTATTGATTATATTATTAAAGATATAAAAGGATTAAAGGAAGATATTGTTATTCTAGTGAATCAAGAAAAATTAAAAATAAATATAAATCCGAATATAAATGATGTAAATATCAAAGAATATACAAATAAAAATGCAATTTTAACAACTCTTATTCAATTAGGTTATTTAGCCTATGATAGTAAAAATTCAAGTATTTATATTCCTAATAAAGAATTAATCAAAGAATTTGAAATAGTTACAGAAGGGGATAAATATGAAGCTATTTATATATAATAAATGAATCAGAAAAACTTTTAAAAGCAACTAGGAATTAAGAAGAAGAAATAGTTTCTGAATTACTTGAAAACTCACATGATCAATATAGTAATAAAGTATATAATGATGAAAATACAATACAAACTTCAATTATAAATACCTATATCTTTGCAAGGGTATATTATACTATAATACCAGAAGTTGATTCAGGTAAAGGATATACAGATATATTTTTTATTCCTCTTTATAATGATAAACCAGCTATGATTGTAGAATTGAAATATAATAAAACAACAAATACAGATATAAAACAAATTAAAAATTGGAACTATCCAACCATATTACAACATTATAAAGATAATTTATTATTAATTTCTATAAATTATGATAATGAAGCCAAAAATTATATTAAAAATTTAAGCATAATACATGTAAAATTGAGAAGTACAATGAAAATTATAATGAAATCAAAAATAAATGAAAACTAATAATCAAATAATAGTTAAACCATAATTGAATAAAAACTAATAGAAAAAATAATAAATGATTCATAATTGAATAAAACTAATTAATGAAAATAATAATGAAAATAATAAAAAAAATATTGAAAATAATAATAAAACTAAATTTGAATAAAAATTAATAATGAAAATAATAATAAAAATAAATTTGAATGAAACTAAATAATTAATAAATAATTGCAAAATAATACAAAATAATAAAACTTTTAATATAGTAATTTTGATATATCTCAAATGCCAAAGCATGGTTTTAAAGAGACATTAAAAATGATTGGAAAACTTTTAATTTTATCAATATAAATTTTTATTTCATTCAAATCTCTTTTACACAAATAATAATAAATTGAAAACTGAATTAATATTGTAACAACTAATAATAATATTAAATTTAGCTATATCATCTAAAAATGAAATATTTAGTTTTATTTATGAAGTTTTTATTTATTTTTTTTTATTTATTTTTTTTTTTTTTTGAAATTTTTATTTAATAAAGTAATAAAAAAATTTTTTTCTAATATAGTGGTATTGTTTATACTATTAATTTAAAAAAAAAATAAAATAATAAAAAAAAATAAATAAAATAAAATAAAATTAAATTAAATAAAATAAAATAAAATATGTCCCAAGACTTGCACATGTTGTGGCGAAGGTAATCAATCTTTTGATCATTGAATTTTTAAATGCGATGCTCTTGCATCTTATAGATTGAATTCTTTAAATTTCATCGACAATCTCTATGCATTATTCATTAGGAAGATTAGAGCGTTTAAACCTCTTTCTTCTTATGACTCTATTTCTGATTTTGAAGACTATATCGATCATTATATATGCCTGTTCATTCTTGGTGAAACTTTAGCTTTAAATGAGCTTCATTTCGATAGTGGGGAATAGAGACAATTAAATGAATTACTTTTCAAAGGTTCATCTGAATCATCTGTTACAAAAATTGTGGGCTTGGCGGAATTCTTAACAAGAGCAATACCAATCATAAGTAGTTCGATTGAGCTATTATTTGATAGGTTTTCCAAAATACCAAATTTAACCAAGAGCGTTGACGTCATACCGATAAGTTATAATGATAATACAGGAACATCATCTATTTCCACGAAGTGTGAATCTCGCCCTAGTAGTTCAATAAATGATGAATCCGGGGAGAATTTAGTGGATACCACACTATCTATTTTAAAGATGTTACTTCTAGGTTTTATTTTTTTTTATTTGTTAGAAAGGGAAAAATCCCACATAGTACAACTTGCCGAAATACATAGTATTTATGAGCTTTTTTATTTTTTACTTTTTAAATTTTATTTTTAATTTCAAATGTACTTTACACATACATGTATTTTTTTTATAATAAAATTAATAAAGTTATGGAAGTGTATTCTCTTCCCTGTTTAAAAAAAAAAAAAAATATGTTAAAAACAATTGGTATACTGTGAATAATTGTTAGAAATATAAAGTTTTATTATTATATTAATTTAAGAAGTAATGCTATATATTTAATATATCAACGTAAGATATGTGACCAATAATAATAATAAGCCACATATCATTATAAAAACTAAAAATTTTTAATTAATAAAAAAAAAATTTCCATATCATAAATAATTTTATTATTATTAATCTATTAAATAAATATATTCAAAGATTTTTATTCATAGTTTTTGAAAATTTTTATTATTTATTTTTAAAAATATTTTGATATATTCCTATATAAATATTTTACTATCAATATCAATTTTTAAAATGAAAAAAAAAAAGTTCTGAACTAAATAATAAAAATTTTTCTAATTTTTTATTTTATTTTATTATTTATATTAATTGAAATATAATTATCATTTAATATAAATATATAAATGTTATCTCATAAAATAAAAAATTGGAATCAAAAAAAAAAAAAAAAAAAAAAAAAAAAAATTGGAAAGAAAAAATAAAAAATATAAATAAAAAATTGGTGTTAAAAGGTTTATTTTTTAAAATATTTTAAATATAAATATTTTTTTATTAAAATATGAGCTTGTAACTTTTACTTAAAGTATAATAAAGTTCATAAATAATATTTATTTATTAATTATAAAATGACTATTATTTATCTTATTAGTATTTTTTTTAAACGAGTTAAAGAACTACTATTTTTTTTATGTTGATATTATTTTCTTTTATACTTCTATTGTATATTTTTTTAGAAGTAAATTTTTTAACTATTTTTAGCTTTATTACTCTTTTAGCTAATTATTACTTAAATTACATTTATTTTTCTTAAAATATATATATTCATATATTATTAATATAATTCTAATTTAATAAATTATAAATATAAATTTTTATGTTTTAAGATATGATATAATATGACTTAATATATGATAATTTTAAAATATTAATTTGCATGATTGTCAAAGAAATATTTTAGTTATATATTTAAATTTATATTAATTATCTTTACATATTTATTTAATTTTTATATTATTTATAATAATTTCTTTCAATTTGAATCAAAAAAAAAAAAAAATTAAAATAAAACTTAAAATTAAAAAAAAATAAAAAATTAAAATAAAAAAATCGAACTTAAAATAATATAAAAAAAAATAATAAAAATTGGAATTAAAAAAAAATAAAAAATTAAAAAATAAAAAACGGACTTAAAAAAAATAAAAAATAAAATAAAAATTTTAATTAAAAAAAAAATAAAAAATAAAAAATAAAAAATCGATATAAAAAAAAATAAAATAAAATTTAGAATCAAAAAAAAAAAAAAAAAAAAAATTAATAATAAAAAATAAGAAAATTAAAAAAATATAATAAAAAATTAGAATCAAAAAAATAAAAAATTAAAAAAAAGGTCAGTTTAAAAAATAAAAAATTAAAATAAAAGTTTCAATCATAAGAATAAAAAATAAAAAATAAAAAATCGGACTTAAAATTAAATAAAAAAAATTAAATAAAATAAAATTTGAAAATAAAAAAAAAAAATAAAAAATCGGACTTAAAATTAAATAAAAAAAATAAATAAAATAAAATTTGAAATTAAAAAAAAAATTCAATAAAAAAATCGGACTTAAAATAATATCAAAAAAAAAAAAAAAATTAAAATAAAACTTAAAATTAAAAAAAAATAAAAAATTAAAATAAAAAAATCGAACTTAAAATAATATAAAAAAAATAATAAAAATTGGAATTAAAAAAAAAAATAAAAAATTAAAAAATAAAAAATCAGAAAATTAAAAAAATAAATTAAAAAATTAGAATCAAAAAAAAAAATAAAAAATTAAAAAAATGGTCAGTATAAAAAAAAATTAAAATAAAAATTTCAATCATAAGAAAAAAAAATAAAAAATCGGACTCAAAATAAAATAAAAAATAAGAAAAAAAAATAAAAAATTGGAATCAAAAAAAAAATGAAAGAAAAAAATTAAAATGGAAAAAAAAATAAAATACTAGTTTGATCAAAAAAAAATAAAAAAATAAAAAATTGGAATAAATAAATTAAAAAATAAAATAAAAAATTTGAATCAAAAAAAAAAAAAAAAAAAAAAAAAAATAAATAAAAAATAAAAAATAAAAAATCGATATAAAAAAAATAAAATAAAAAATTGGAATCAAAAAAAATAAAATAAAAATAAAAATTAAAAAATAAATAATAATAATAAATAAGGAATAATAAAAATAAAAAAATTAAAAAAAAAAAATAAAATAAAAATTAAAAAATATAAATAGGAATAAATAAATTAAAAAATAAAATAAAAAATTTGATTCAAAACAAAAATAAAATAAAATAAAATAAAATAAAAATTAAAAAATATTAAAAAGTAAAGAAATGGAATAAATTAAAAAATAAAAAATTGGAACCAAAGAAAATAAAAAATCAAACTAATAATAAAATAAAAAAATATGAAATTTGAATAAAAAAAATAAAAATCTTAAAAAAAAAAAAAATTAAAATCAAGAAAAAAAAATATAATATAAATTAAATACTTGAAATATAAATATAAAGTACAGATTGAATAAAATAAGATAAAATAAAAAAATCAAAAATAAAATAAAATAAAAATAATTTGAAATATATAAATAAAATACTTTTAACAAGAAGATAAAGAATAATTTATTTATGTTATTTTTTATTTAATAATTTTATTATTTCATTTTTTTTTTATTTAGTAAAATTTATATTCTTTTATACTTTTCATTCAACAATATAATATTATTAGTATATTCATTCTAACTATTTTTTAAATTTATAATTTAATATAAATAATAATATATATTTAAAATTAGTATTTTTAATTTTAACATTCTTCTTCAAATGTAACTTTATTCGAAGTTATATTCGTAAATTTAATTTCATTATATTATTATATCTACTTGTTTAGTTAATAAGGAGTTTCTGAATTTATCCATTTAAGTGTAATATATATATTTCATGTGTCCATCAAACAGATTATGTTCAGATTTTACATATTTTAATTTAATTTTACTTTCATTAATTAGCTCTCTTATGTAATGATATCTTATATAAATGTATTTCGTTTTTTAGATTAATTGATTGACTTTTTACTATTGTAAATTGTTACTTTATTATCTATTTTATTTCAATGTTTTCAATATTATATTTATATTTAACAAATTTAAGAACCATACGCAATGTTTGCTGTATTCGCTTAAACTATAATATTCCCATTCCTCCATAGAAGTAGAAACATATCGTTGAAATTTCAAGCACTAACTTGTAGGTGTATTTCCAATATTTAATATATATCCAGTTGTTGACCTTCTTGTTTCTTCGTCACCCCCAAAATCTGAATCTACATATGCTTCAATATTTTCCCTTTCCTTGTGTATTTTAGTCCATAACTAAAGGTTTCTTTTTAGGTATCTTATTATTCTAAAAATATTTTCCCAGTTGGAATATTTTCAACATAAGCATTTTGTGGTTGTGGCTTGAATTTTTGACATCTATCACCCGTATTGACAATATATTTAAAGTCTAAGATCATGTTTATCCAAAAATAATCTCTTTTTATGCGATTGTAAGTCTTAAACATACCTTCATGACCAACTCTGTGTGCATCAAATATTAGTTGTAGCTTTGATTATCATTATTAATTACCTTCCTATAAGTACCATTGTCTAAGTAATATTCTTCATTATTTATTGTAATAAATTTACTCTTGATAGAGTTCAGTAAGTTTCCTTCATCAATAGAATTGATCTCCGACAGGACAGTTGAAACTATTGGATTGGAAGATTTTAACCTCGAAAGCGCATCTGCAAGAACATTCTTATTGCCGGGTTCGTAGATTACTTCAATCTTAAGCATTGAGAGTAGCAATATCCATCTGGTCTGCCTAGAGTTATTAGTTTCCTTGTTCTTAAATAAGCTTACTAGCAGTTTATGGTCTGTGAACAACAAAGTAGTATGTGGGTTTCCTCCAATATAGGATTTGAATTTCTTTACGCAGTACGCTGCTGCGGTTCCCTCAAGTTCTGTGATTCCATAATTTTGTTCTGGTGGTTTCAGAGAACTACTAATATAATGGATGGGTCGTTCCTTGCAAAATTCATCTTTTTGCAGTAAAACTCCGGTAATCCCATCGAAAGATGCATCCGTACGGATTATAAATTGATTCTTGAAATCAGGCATCATTAATATGGGAGCCGTAATCATCCTGTACTTCAACTCTTCGAAACTATCATTTTCAGCTTTTTCCCACTTGAATTCAACGTTCTTTAACAACTTAAATAAGGGTTTCGCAATTGTAGCAAAGTTAAGAATAAATTTTCAATAATAGCCAATAGCACCGAGAAAAGATTGAAGTTGTGATGTGGTAGCTGGGGCAACCATTGGGCTATAACCTTTACTTTATCTGATAATAGTGAAATGCCATCAGTTGAAACAGTGTGATCCAACAGTTCAACTTTATCTTTGAAAAAATGGCATTTCTATAAATTCAATTTGATAGCGTTTTCCTTTAAGATGGTAAACACTTTCTCTAAATCTCTTAAGTGGTCTTCAATAATTTCAGAAAATATAATTAAGTCATCTATATATACGAAAAGACATTGCCCGATTAAAGGGTAGAAGATTCGGTTCATTTCTTGTTGGAATGTTCCTGGGGCATTACATAACCCGAATGGTATTACGAGAAATTGGTAGTTCCCAAAAGCCGTGGTAAAGCTAGTTTTTGGAATTCATATTTGTTAAATTTATAAAATAAAATATTCATTTACTTTCTTTTAAAGATGATAAAGGTATATATAATATTTTTCCTTCATAAAGTCAAATCAAAAAAATTGTACTCCATAAATACAAGTATTCCAAAGAATTCGAAAATCAGTCAAAGAACGTTTAATTACCATAAAGGTTATTGCTCAACAGAATTGCTACACTTATATGAGTAATTTATTTTTTACAAAATTGTTTTATTAAATATATAAAATTTTATTTATTATTAATTAATAGTTATAATATTTAAAATTTCTAATTAAAAGAGTATAAAATATTGTAATAATTAATTACTTATTAAATGTTCAAGAAATCGATATTTTTTTCAAAAAAATAAATCTTGTAAAAAAATGATAAAGATAATTATTAAAAAAAAACTTTCATTTTGTTATTGTTTAAATACTAGTTATTTAATAAAGATAATTTTTTAAAATATTTTATAGGTAATATTATTATTATAATGCATGATGAATACTTAATATTTGTAATAAATAAAACTTTATTTATTGAAAAAAGCAATTAAATTTAATTTTATACTTTGACACTCCCTCTTAAATCTGACTTTGAAGGTAGATTTGTACAATTAAAATATTTTAAGCTATTGATTAAATTTAAATTATATTTGAAACCTAAAATTTATAATTAATGAATTATTTAAGTATTTAGTAAGGCCGTCGACAATATTCAGCTTTGAATTAATATACCTCAATTCGATTTTATTTTCTTTAATTAATTCCCTTACATAGTGATAGCAAATATTAATGCATTTGGTTTTCTGATTTGTTAATTCACTTGTTGTAATGATTATTGCAGCTTTATTGTCTACATTAATTTCAATAGTTTTAGTATTGATATTCAGTTCCCTTAAAAAATTTAAATTGCATATATATTGTTTTAAGCATTCTCTTAAACTGTAATATTCTGTTTCTGCTATAGACGTTGAAACACAGTGTTGTAGCTTTGAGCAATAACTGATAAGAGCATCATCAATGGTAATGTTATATCCAGTCATAGATTTTTTAGAGTCTCTATCCCCTGCAGAGTCCGAATCTGAATATGCTTTAATTTTTGAATTTGAATTAAATTTTTATCCAAAATTTATTGTGAACTTTAAATAACTTATAATTTTTAAAATATTTTTCCAACCTCCTGAATTGGGATCTTTGGTTTTTCTTGCTACTTTTCTTATGGCATAAATGATATCCGATCTTGTACTAATACTTAAGTACAGTATTTTGCCCATCGCGCTTCTATATTTAGTTTTGTCTATATATATAATTCTTAGTTTTTCATTATTAATGCGTTTAATATTATTCGTGGAATATATATTTTCATCCTTGAATTTTATTAGAAGATCATTTATATATTTATTTTGGTGAAGGATATATCTGTTATTTTATATTTCAAATTTAATACCTATGATGAATTTTGCATCTCCTAATTCCTTGATTTAAAAATATTTTTTAATTAGAGATGTTGTTTGGTTAATTTCTTGTTCATTTTCGGTAAGAAATATATCATCGAAATATACTGCTAGAATGCATGTTATGTTTCCACATTTATTTTCCTTTTGTATAGACATGGGTCACATTTCATTCTTTTAAAATTAATCTTCAGTAGTATATTGTTATGTTGGTCATTCCACGTCTTCCCAGACTGTTTTAATGCTTTGCCTAGAATACTTTGTTGAGTTTCCAAAAAGTGCGTTTATTAAATTCATAACTTTTGGAAGATTTCATATATATATCCTCCATTAAGTTGGCATTTTGTTACGGCGAATTAACATCAATTTTATTGATTTTAAAATTCTTTTGTGTTGCTATGGCCGTAATAATACATAAGGAATCTTGCTTAAGGGTGGTGAAAATATTTCAAAATAATTAATACCTTCTTGTTGAGTAAATCCTCTAGTGACGAGTCTTGCCTTTCTTTTGGTTATGTTTCCATCAGCGTTTCTTTTAAGTTTGAAGACCCACCCGGATGAAATAATGTTGGTATCATTAGGAAAGTATTTAATTAGTGTAAAACTTTTAGTTTGATCATATTTTGAAGTTTTTCATTGACTGCTTTGAACCATTCTTCTTTGTCCTTTAAATTGAAAATATATTGATAATTGATTGGTTCTCTTATTAAAGGATATTTTTGATTATTTTTTGATATTTTCATTTTCTTCATTTGTGTATCACTAAGATTTTCATATATGTAAATTGAAGAATCCTTATAAATTCTTTTTGTTGAACTATGATTTATTGATTGTTCTTCATTGTTATTTGAGATATTCATTTTATCTGTTGTTGGATTAAAATTATTAAATGTCAGGAGTATAGGATACTTTGTATGTTGACTATTATTGGGATTTGATATTGTAGATTTATACTCATTAGTAAAAGTATTTTTAATTAGCTAATTTTGGTAGTTTTTATTATTATCTGATATTTCTGTAAAGCATTGTTAAAATAATAATTGGCTGGACTATTTTTAAAAAAAATTCCATTGTTCTACTCTTAATTACCTTGTTATTTTTAAATCAAAAATCTTATAGGAATTACCAATCTAAACTATACCCAATAAAAATGATAAGGAATTCTTTATTGTAGAATTTGTGTCTCAATTGTTTTGGTAATAAGAAGATCACTTTGGATAAAAAACTTTTATTTTATTGTAATTTACCTTTGTCTTGAATAACACTTCATAAGGAACCTTAGTTATAAAGTGCTTCGCTATATTCTTAAAGTGTTTAGATTAAATAATTATAGTTAATTCTAGTGTTTATTTTAATAAACCGAATAGAGAGGTGTTAAGTTATCTTAGTTTTTATTTAGTTTGTTATTCGCTATTTTAGTTGCATTAAACCTACCTTTTACAATAGTAACGCTATATAACTAAATAATAAATAATAGATAATTTTAAAAAAAACGCTAATAATTTAATAATATAATAGTATAGTTTATTAAAATAAAAACAATAATTTTTAGAACTTTTAATATCAAGTTAAGAGTTGTTTATTTTCTTTGTTAACTTTTATTTTATTTTTTGTAAAATTTGTTTCAAAACTTTTACACCACAATACATTGTGAGCAAGTCACGAATAATTTAAAAAAAAAAAATTTTTTGCTTTAAAATAAAATTTTGATCAAAAATTTAAAAATTTAATTTTATAAAAATTTTCTCATATCCGAAATTTTATTTATTAATAATTTAATTATAAATTATTATTTAAATTAAAAATTTAAAATTTTAGGAAGTAACGATTTTAATAAAAATTTCGTACTTTATCAAATAAAATCCTCTCTTGCCTTTCGGGTGGTCATTTTAATATAAATTTTTATATATAAAGACTCTGGAATCGAAAGAAAAATTTTAAATAATAATTTATTTAAATTATTAATTTTTATACATTTAATTTTTCAAAAAAAATTTTATTTTTTATTATTTATACTTAAAAAAATATAAAGTTAATAGATAAAAATCAACTAAATAAGTGAACAGATTAATAATTATTTAGATAAATATTATTTAATTGAATATAAACATATAAAATAAATAAATTCATATCAAAAGTAAATAGATAAAAAGAACAAAAACAACAAAGCACCCTATAACAATAGGAAAACCAAGAGCGGTTCCTTAAAAAGTTCGGTGGGTAGTGTGGTCGCAGAAAATAGTTCTACGCCTGTTGAAGCTCCTCCAGCTCGACGTCAGAATACAGGAGATAAGAAAACTATCAGTACTCCTGAGAAGATAGCTGCATGAAAACCCAAACAAGCTTCGGCGCCTGAAGCGAACAAGACAGAAACTGGTTAGGGGTGCATCACAAAGAGCTCGAAGAAAAGATTGAAAAGTTAATGGCTGTAAATCAGACACAGCAGCACGAAATCAAGTGCTTAGGCAAACTAGCTTGGGAAACTCAAAGGGAATGCTTAAGTGTCGACAAGTAAGATCTTCTCACTACATATAGATACAAAAAAGCGAGATATAGGACTTATTACCATCCTACGTCGCCTATACCTACAAGGAGCGCTATGGAAGACGTGGTAATGACAGATGCATATCCTATGGAGTACGAAAGAGACATCCCAATGTTCAATGTTGAAACAGAGGACGTAGAATCGTTTATTGATAGGCTAAAAATGTACTTTGGTAGACATCAGAAGTACTACCAAACTGAACCCACAGCGATGTTGTATTTCATAGAAGACCACTTACATGGAACTGCGAAAAAGTGGTACCAGATTGACGAAGTGTTCAAGCAGAGAGATGATCCGCAACTGCAAAGATTGATGGACAGGTTGCTGAAAGAATTCAAAAGCTAGCGAACTAGAAGAGGTAAAAACTGCCATGCTCAAACTTAGGCATGAATAGGGTAAAGCTTACGAATATCTCTCAGAGTTCAACCTGTTAAGAAGAATACTTCAACTGTCAGATGAAACTAAGATACTACTACTAGTACAAGTAAGGCCTTCGATTCAGGAAGCCTTTTATGACCTAGCTGCCTAAAAACAAACCTTAGAAGATTATATTATATGTCTAAGAATTTGAGATACATTCTCCGTGGATTACAAAGACGATTACTTAGAAAAATATGAGTATAATCGCGAACGGAAGATAGCCATCATAGATGTGCTAGGAATGATAAACTCGCGAAGAACGTCCAAAGATATAGAAGATAAGAGAAGGAGGAACAGCGACAATCCCTGAGGCGATAAAAGATATTTCAGTAGAAGAGATTCAACTAAACAAAATAATTATTATAAAAATTAAAGAGATAATAACAACCACAACGGTAGTAAAGATGATGGTACGAGACAAAGCGAAAGACAAAACTACTATAAGAACTTCTATACAAGCAGCAACAATCCAATCCTTAAGACAGTACTACTGATGCTAAATGGGTCTGAGTACAAAGAATTTGTTCCTGAGGCCAAAATAAGCAATTTTCGTACCCAAGAGGAGCTCAAAAATTTAAATGTGCTGTACAATACTGGATTACAGATCAACATGATTCACCCGCAGTTAGCTAAGGAAATGGGATTCAAGATAGAAGACCGTCCTTTAATGCTTATTACTTCCGCTGGTAAAGAGCTGATACCGCAAGGATCGGAAGAGTTCAAGATAAAAGTCAAGCTGGTCGAAGAGAGTACTGGTAAAGTCAAATGATATGACTTTAACACTAAATATTGGCTAGCCGAGGCTATGTCCAGAACAATTATATTAGGTTCAAGATTCATTGTTAAAATCTTTAATAATTAATTATTACATAATTAATTAATATAATAAGATTACATAAATTTATGATTTACGTATATGAAAATTAATAATAAATTTATGTAAACTTTTCATAAAGGAAAAATTAATATTTAAATAATTTTGGATAATAAATTTAATTTAAATAATTTATTTAAGTTAGTTGATTTAGTTTAGTTTATTTAAAATAGTTAATCTATTTAACTTAGTTAATTTAATTTAGTTAGTTTACAATACTTTAAAATTAATTTCGGAATAGTTTATAAAAATAGTTTTGAATTGTAAATATATAAACATTAGTATTAATTAAATTTATATAATAAATAGATAATAAATGAGCTCTTATTGAATTTGATTATTATTAGAAATAAATTGAAAGTTTATTTTATTGTATAGTTTTAGTTAGTTTTTATTTAATAAAATTACTGAAAATTACTTTGTTTATAAATATATAGTAAAATATATAAATTAGATAGAAATAGTATATTATAATATAATCATAAAAATTTTAAATACTGGTAAATTTCTATAATTAAATCGATGTATTAGTTATTGACTATCAAATAGTTAATAATAATAAGAGATTTATTTTTAAAATTAATAAAAGATTGTTTATTAAAAAAAGAATTTTTTATTACGTGTATTAAACTGTTTTGTGTATTTTGTTATTTGTAATCTGTTTTTTCTAAACTCTTTACAACAAGATTGATGATGAAAGGCCAGAGTAACGAGATGTAGATTCACTAGGAGAGTGTGAAGGTGATAATATCTACATTGTACAAGTACAAAAAGATGAAAATACAGATGTGAAAAAGGAGATTCAACTTACAGCTAAAATTACTAAGATTATTAATCTGGTGATAGATAACCAAAAATTAAAAGACAAGGTATATTATTTAACTAGGCAATTCTACCATGAAAGAAGAATAGAATATACGTTAGGTTACTACATTATTTAGTAGATTACGATAGATGGGCAGATTGGTTCAAAGTACAAAAAGATAAAATCTAAAAGAGATTAAAGTTAACAAAAACCCTACAGAAAAAGTTAAACCAAAAGATAGCCAGAAAAAAGATCACTTAGTTATGATAACCCAAGTGGATTCTGTACCAGAGACAATCAAGAAAGTGAGGCTAGAAAAACTGTTGTCAATAGGGATATACAACTAATTTGTCGAATTTTTCTGTTATATAATTTTGGGTTATATTTAATTTTATTATTCTTATAATTTTGAATCTTTTTTGATGAAACGTAATTCACTAAGTTGTTAATGTCAAGAAGATACAGCATATTAATTCTTCATCTCAAGTAGTTTGACGTATTTAAGGATACAGTGTGATTAAACATTCCAAGTAGTTAAATACTATTCCATTGATTCTTGGATGTAAATTAATTTATTGGTTGCCCGTATGGTTTTGACTAAGATTTGATGACTGCGGAAAGATAGAAGTACTTTGGATATTTCTTTGAGTATTTACTTGACTATTTCCTTGGGCAGAAGTTTAGTTTCTTTTTCTTGACTTTTTTATTTTTAGTTAATTAATAAATAAAAAGAAGTAAATTGATTTAATTTTAAATAATTTAATATTTATGAGTTAATAATATTATTTTATATTGAATTGAAAATAGAATTTAAGTAAATAATAAAAAAAGTGTATTTATGGAAAAAAATTGGAAATTATAAGTTATAATAATAAATTTTCCTTTATTGTTATTAATAAATTGTAAAAATATAATAATTTCCTATTTTTTAAAAAATTGGAAATTTTAAGTAAAAATATTTTTAAATAGGAATTTATTTATATTGTTAAATTGTCTAATTTATATTTATATATAAATTTTTAATAAGTTGCAAAAAAGTTTAGTTATAATTTAATTTAATTTTAATTTTGGTTTAAATTTAAATTTATTTTAATTATAATATATTATTTTTTGTTTTAAAATTTTTATTATTTGTAAAATTCGTGAATTTCATTAAAAATTTTATTTTTAACTTAATTATTTTAATAGTTTATTTGTATAAGTCAATTATTAATAATTAATGATGTTTTTATATAGTTAATTATAAGTTGTGGTTTATATTATTCAGTAAATATAAATATCCAATTTTTATTATTGTATTTTTTATAGTTTATTTCAGGTTAAATATACTACTTTATTTTCTTGGTGAATTGTTTTGTATTGTATACATAACTTTCATTAATATTCTTTCATAAATATTATTTTTCTTTGTTCTTTAAATGATATATTATGAATTTCTTCATTTATAAACACAGGTTTATTCATTTTTTATATGTATCATATATCTGGTTTTAGCTTTATATATAGCTGATATTAGTATTTTATAATTTCAACTTTATTTTAAGCTGATGTCTATATTTATATTTTTAGTATTTATTAATTATATGTTTTTAATTTTATTCATTTTTCGATTTTAATATATTATTATTTATTACAATAAATATGGGGAAAATTTATTTTTACAGTTAACCCTACTTTATATAAATGGTGTGTATGTGTAAAAGTGGTGATAATATATATGCAAATAGTTTAATATTTATCTCGAATAGAAAATATATATATTATATAATATTAGTTAAATAAATTAATAATTTAGTATATTGAACCATTATTTTATTTAATAAATTTAAAAGCTATTAAATGATAAATAAATTACTTAACTTTGTATAATTAGTATAGGTACTTATATATTTATTAAATATGTAATAGATATTTTACTTGTTATTGAGTATAATTAGTATAAATATGTTAAATATTTTGTTTATTTAGAATAATATTATATTATTAAGTAATTAATATTTATAAAGAAATACTTAACTTTTGAGTAAATGAAATTCTTAATCTGTTGAAATACTATTTTTTTAATAAAGATATTTTTTATGAAATTTTTTATATGCAATATTATTATAATTATAATGTATTATAGTACATAATATTTATAATACATAAAAACATTATTGTACAATATAATTTAAACCTAATCTTATATTTTGACAGTTACGGAATTTCTTACCGAAGAATTAATAGAAGTTTCCATAATAATATGGCTATATTGAATTAAAATAATTATAAATTTGGAAAGTGTGTAAATTAAAGCCATGGGTTAGGGTTAGTTCTATTCCCTGTGGGATCTGCAATTAAAATTATGATAGCTTATAGTATGGTTTCAGGGCATTAACATGGAATACTAGGACCATTTTGAGAAAAGGAGAGTAAATAATACCCAGACTGTAGTCTTTTTCGCTTCATCAATACCTATCACCTTAAAAGTTCCAAACTTCCTAGTAGGTGATTTATAAAACAATAGTGCATTGTCGTTCTCTAATTCCTTTAATGGTACTTTGTCCAACAATATGTATATAGGACAATTATATGCCAATTTTGTCCATATTTTCTAGTTATCTTGTTTGTGATATCTCAAAGATATGTTTGAGCTTTCCTGGATTGTGTGCAAAATTATGAAGAATTTTTGTTTTGCCTAATGAATATATAGTAGGCGATTTGTTAATTTTGTTATTATATAGTGTGAGGAATGGAAATTTTTTGGGTAGATGTATGAATAAAATTATTATTGCAAAGCTCTGATAAGAACAAGTAATTCATTTTATTTTCATTGTATTAAGTATCAATAAAGCATCTTAAACATGATTCCACTTGGCCTACAGCTGTAGTGTTTTTAAATTTAACCTTAAATCTTTTTATAACCTAGTGCGAATACTATAATGTGATGAATACAAGATAGCTTTCAACATTAAAAATAGTTATTTTTAGTATTTTTTGCTTTTAGATTTACTAATACACATGCGGTGTTCTAAAGTTTCATGAACGATATTTTTAGAAATGATATTGAAAAGTACAGCCAAGTTCGTTTAGATGATATAATAGTCTACTCTAAAACGCAGGAGGAAATATGCAATATGTTTGAACAATACTAAAGAAACTAATTGAATATAAATTGTAGTTTAAAAGATTTGCTAGTTAATAAATCCGCATTTACAGAATTGCAACATTTGCTTCAAGTTGTGAAGCATAAAAGCATAGTTTAGAGTAATCAAAGAAAAACAGTTATCATTATTAAACCATAATTACTAACTCCTTAGCAAATCAGTTGACAAGAGTTGTTTGCAATATATTTTTCGAAATAGTACATACACCAGGGAAAAAGAATGATAAAGACAATGCTATTTAGACTGAGAAGACAGAAAGTATAGGTTTCGACAAGGATATTCTCTTAAGACCTTATCAGGCTAACTTATAGAAAAAAATTGGTAGAGATACCAATTACCAAGCTCTAGCTACTAATTTCGTAGAGGATATCAAATAAGCTTAATAATAAGATATGATTGTTAAAAAGATAATTAAAATTTTAGCTGAAAGAAACATAAACAACTGCAATAAGAAGCAGTAACTTGAAATATATGGTCTTCCATTAAGAAAAGAAAACCCAGAACATTATTTAAGAAAACAATAATATAATTAAATCACAACTCAAAATTGGCCACTTAGAAAGACAAAACCACAGACTTAGTTCCTCATAATTTCAATTAGTAATAGAAAAGGAAAGATATTTCATGCAATGTTAAAGCTTGTAAAATATGAGCTTTTCAAAAAGATGAAAGGCCCAAAGAATATGGTATTGCATTTAGAGTACCAATCGCTGAACTAATTTGACTGGAGGTACATTTATATTTTATAACCAACTTACCAGTAAAGAGTAGAGTTAGAATAGCAATGGGATTTTCATGAGAAACAAAAAGGATTGGTTACATTTTGATTTGAAACGATAAATTAACTATGATTATTTACCTAACTGAATTCAAATATTTGACTAAATAAATCAAAACAACGAAAGCGTTCCTAATGTATATATTTAAATTTTAAGGTTCAGAAAAATAATAATAACAAATCGAAGAACACAATTCAAAAGTCAAGTATGGAAGGAAGTGTTAGAATTCTTTGAAAGAGATCAATGAATGTAACAAGTCACTACCAAGCTTTTTTCATAGACTCAAAAACTTTAGTAATTCTCATAATAAAATAAATACTTTGTTTGGTCCATTTAACTTTTTGAAGTACATTCATAGTATTTCACATGATTTTTTTGACATGTATAACACAAAGTTATCTACCTTCGTTCTGACTTAAGAATAAATCCCTTATCCAAATTCTTGTTTATAAATTTCTTTAAAACCTTTTCTTCCTAAGAGCTAGAAGAGTGAATTGCGCCTTTATAAAGTTGTGCATCAGACTCGAGTTCTATCTTGCAAATATAAAATCTATTTTCAAGTAATGTCTCAGTAATTTCCTAATTAAAGGATTCCGTTAAGTCTCATCAGTAAATATCTATTACTTCTTTAATGGACAGTAATTTTTCCAGCATCACTTTTCTAATTGTTTACATGACAGAATCCTCTTGAATGACTATACCTGTTTTAATAGAAATATATTTATTTTGTCATTAAGCAGTGAAGTTCTATCTAATCCATTGAACTCGGAAAGTATTGATAAGTCTTTCCCCAATCATGTCTAATATTTAACATCGCAGTCTTTACCACCTCTAAAGTTCACTCACTCTTTAACTCATGTTACAACTTAACCATTAATTACTGTGATTGCGGGTTATTACATTTCTAAAATATCTCATTCATTCATTTGTTACCACTTTTTCGCAGTTCTTTGAAAGTAGTACTCTACTAAATACATCATTACAGTAGGGTCAGGTTAGTATAATTTCTTGAATCTATCAAAGTAATTATTCATCCTATCTATAAACGATTCTATATTCCCTGTTTCACAATTAAACATTAGAATATCTCTTTCGTACTCTGCGGGTTACTAAACGTTCATTACTACATCTATAATAGTGCCTTTTGTAAAGTGTTGGTTGGTACTGCATTTTTAGTTGGTATCTACCTATATTAATATGTGGTAGAATGATTTTACTAGATGTTGACTGACCATTTCCTTGAGTTCCCCTAGCTAATTAATTTAATTTTTCAATCTCTTTTTGTTGGGTTTGATTTATTGCGATTTATTTTCAATCTTTTCTTCAAATTCTTTGAGGTTCCTTTTTTCTTTCTCTTTGTTTGTATCCAAGATTTATTCATTATTATTAATTTCAAACCTTTATCCTCAAGGTCATACTGGAATCTCTACCATTTTACCTGGTTCTTATCCGTGTAGAATTTTATCTAATATATCTCTTAATTCACAGCTGCTTATTTCCATTTTCCCTAGGATATCTATAATTTCAGGAATTATTCCACCCTACGAAGTTCATTCACACAGGCATGACTTCAAGTCTCATCTTCAACTCTTTTCTCAAATTCACCAAATTATTTGTCCAAATCTTTATTAATTTAACGAATTGGAGGTTAATTCCACTAGGTTGTTATAGGAATTAATAATAAATAAAAAGATAAGAATATTTATTTAAAACTTAATATCATCCACTTATTTTAAATAATACACTTTATTTAAAAAATATTGTTTTATTTATTTATGGTTTATATTATTTTATTTATTATTATTTGTTGTTTTTAGTATCAACTCAGAGTTAAAATAAAAATAATATATAATATATTCATAAAAACTATTCTAATTACTAGATGATTGGCTAAATTATTAAAATACAAATTGTTTAATTATTATTTTAAATAAATAATTATGCCCTAATTAAATGAATATACTTTAATGAATTAGATAAATTTTATTCAATGAATGAAAATTATTAATTTAAATAAATTATAATCAGGAAAGAGTAAAAGTAATTTTCGAACTGTTGACAACAAGTACAATAGTACAAGCATGTACTATTGAATCACATTGATAGCTATAACGATTGCAAAAGATATGATATGTTTAATGTAACTAATATAACGAATAAAAGATTAAACAAAGTCTTGTCACGAATACTGGTGGATTTAGAATTAAAATTCACTAATAGGTCAATTGAAATTTAATTTAGTTATTAAATTCAATTCTAATAAAACAAAAATCTTAAAGAATGAACTCTTAATTATAAAACTTTGTTTGTGTTATTAAATATTTAATTTAATTAATTGTTATAATTAATACAAACATCTTGACCTGATCGATTTAACCAAAATTTGAGAATCTGTATACAACTTAAACAATAACCTTTCTCTTAAACCAAACCAAAAAAATATAGCATGACTAAGATAATTTAACACCTCTCTATTCGAGTTGCTAAAATAAACACTAAATTTACTAAAAATTATTAACTTTATACACCTAAGAATATAGAACAGCACTTTATAACTATATTCGTTAATAGTTACTGAGCTTACACTAGTTGTCAATATTTATTTTTAATAAATAGTATTATTTATTTAATATTAATAATTATTTAACAATTTATATTAATAGTAATGCTAGTGCGTTACCTTTACAAGTACAATTATTTTATACATGTAAATGAATGAATGATTGGTAAATTAACTAATTTAACATGATAAACTAATTATTTAATTAACTAACTATAACTATATAAATCATAATAGAATAAACTATAAAATATAATAAAATTTAATGTACGAAATTGAGTAAAGATTTAATTTGATATGCTAAAAATTGCTAACTGTTTATAGATACGTTACGTAACCAAAAGACCATCATTGGATAGGCCTTATATTACCATGTATCTGTTACAAGGTCTCTCCCAAGGAGCAAGCTACTAATGGTTGACGACGTTAGCAATAAACTGGCTATAACAAAAATCTTGGTAATCCTCCATCGATTCTTCATAGTGAAAATAGTTGTCGATCACGTCGGCGTTGTGCCACTCTTGTTTATCATTCTTATAGGATACTAAGTATTGGTACTGTCTTTGATGTTTTTTTTAAACCTAGGATATATATTGATTGCCAGTAGGTGCCGGTACTAATGTTTTATGCAGCTTATAATATGGTTTTAACTCACTTATATAGGATACTGGGTACATGCTTGGGAATAGTGAATGACTAATATCCAACTTGTAGCTTTTCTTTTCCTCGTCGACACCTATTACTTTGAATGGCCCGTACTGTCTTGGTGGTTAGTTTGTAAAAAATGTCGCGTCGTAGTTCTCTGGCTTTTTCAACTAAACTTTATATAACAATTTACTCTGGAGTAGTTATCGGCTTTAATTTTATCCATATTGTCCAGGTATCTAGTTTGAGTTATTTCTAGTATATGCTTGAGATTTCATAAGTTGTGAGCAAAACTATCAATGATCTTCCCTCGCCTAACGAGTGCATTAAGTATGCTGTCTTTGGGGAGTTGTGAATCTGGTAGTTATACAAGTCAAGGAATGGAAATTGCTGGGGAGAAGGGTGGTAAGAATTGTTATAGTAGAATTCTGCAAATAATAAGTAGTCCATCCAGCTTTCATCGTCATAGATTCCAACAAAGCACCGTAAGTAAGTTTCTACGTAGGCATTATTCCTTTCGATTTGCCTACTGTTTAATGGTGGCTAGTTGTAGAGTGGTTTATCTCGGTTCCAAAGAACTCTAGTAGTTCCTTCCACTGATATAAAACAAATATGTGTAGTAACATATTTGTATATTTAGTAATAATTATTAAATATTAAATTTATATTTCTTTTGTCAATAATAATATTTGAAATAATTTCTTATTCATATATTATTCAATATTTATATATATATTATTCATTATAATATTAAATATATTAAATATATTAAATTGAATAGTTAATTTCTTCTAAATATATATAATAAGATTATTAATATATATATAACTTAACTATTCATATTTATTTTAAAGTTTATATTAAAAATACATAATACTTCTATATATTATAATATGTAATATAATGAAATAGTTTTAGTTATTTTAATTATAATTAAATATATATAGTTGATATTATTTATTATATTCATATTTATTATATAATTATATTCTTATATAATTAACTTTATTATTCTTATTTTCATTTTAAGAATTATATAGTTATATTTATTATATTTATTATTTTAATATATATTTATTATATATTATACTATACTCCTATAATAATAAATTTTAAATATATATTATTATTATTAATAATTAATTATTATAAAGATTTCTAATAACTACTCTTCTTTATGGTAGTTTAGAGAAGACCATTGGTTAATTGGGTTTATAAATTAAAATATATTAATAAAGGTTAATTAAATATAAGGATACTATTAAAACTTAGTAGCACAAAAAAATCTCGCATATCACCACACTTAACTTGTGAACAGGGTTCCTCGATCGGTAGTTACAACCTTAAGGAATCCATGCAACCTGTAAAACTTTTTAAGGAACGCGTCGGCAGTCTTGTTAGCATTAGGCAGATGTTTGAATCCTTTTAGGTGTATCATCTTGGTTAGTTTATCGCAGCACACCAAAACACATTCAGCACATTTTGTTTCACAAGTATAACATTCATCCATTCTTATTCTACACTTCACAGGCAGATATCAATATTTCTCCATTTCTTAATATGTACCCAGTGGCCATGCTAGTGACCTAACCTTATTAGGAATTGCCAATAAGTTTGGAATAAGCTCTTTGGTAGAGGCCTTGTAACAGATATATGGTAAAATTAAGGTTATTTTTTGATATTCTTATGGTTTTATAATGTATATATAAACAATTAGCACACATTTTTGTCATATATATAAAATTATGATTAAATTTCGTATAATTATATCGTATTAAATTTATTTTATTTTATTATTAAATTTTATGTTTAGTTAATTGTATTCTAAGAAAATTTATGGTCAAATGATTAGTAAATTAAAAATAATTAAATAATTAACTTATAAAATTATTGACACTTATAATAAATCATATAATTAAATTTGTAACACTTGCTTTACTATTAACTTAAATTATATTAATAAAAATATTTTATTATTAAATAAAAAAATAACTTAAATAATTAATTATTAATACTTAGTGTAAACTAAGAGTCCTATTAATATATTAAGTAAATAGTGCTTTGTTATGTTCTTTAAGTGTTGAATTGTTTTTATTTATTATAGTGTTGTAAAACTTTTCTTAGTATATTTCTAATAATGTGAGATTAAATTATTTTTGTTTTGTAATTTGTATTATTTGATATTTAGTTGATAGTAAACTTACCTTGTTATAATAATATTATTTAATAACTAAATAACTAATAATAGATAGTTTAATAAATCAAACATTAAGTAACAGTTTAATTAATAAGCTAATTTATAATTTATTTATATAATTGTGATAATATTTTATAGAAGTTTTAACATTATGTTGGAAATTTTTGTTTTTTACATATAGATAATTTTTTTAGTGTTAAAAAAAATCTTGACTTATTTTTTAGCCACAAATAGTTAATTGAGTAAAAATTCATTTTCAAGTTTTAATTTCATTTATTTTTATTAAATTCTTTTATGCGTTAAGGACTTTTTAAATTTGCTACAGGTTCCTAAATTGAATTAAATAATTAGTATCTTTTCTATTTAATAAGATATAATATTTTCCGTAGTGTTTTCTTTATCAAATATATTTTTAACTTCGTATTCTTCTTCATCATTATCAATTATGATTTTGATGATTTTTGTTTTTTTTCAAAATGATCTTGGAAGTATGGTTCAAATTCCAAAACATGTATGAAAGGATATATCTTAAGATTCTTTGGTCGTTCTAGTTTATAGTAAACTAGTGAAAATTTCGAAATTATTTTGTATGAATCAAGTTTTATTGATCGTAATTTTTTATTTTCATTATAAATTATGAGTGAACTATTTATCCATACTTTATAACTTGTTTGAAATTAGGAAGTACAGTTCTATACTTATCAGCGAATTCCATTTGTTTATTTATACCTTGTAAATTTTTTTAGGTGTTACAAATAATTTTTCAAAATCTTAATTAAATTCGTCGGCTCTGGGAATGTTAGTATTATTTGGAACAGCAGGGGAATATTATGGATTGAAACCATGATTTTTTTATTCTCATAAAAAGAAGAAAATTTTGTCGATTCTTGTACTGAATTATTATGGCTAAATTCCCCAAGATATAAAATATTTTACCAGTTATTGCCTTTTAAAAAACTATAACATTTTTAATATTGTTAATTAATGAGGTTCACTCTCTCCGTTAAACTATTAGTCTGATGATGGGAAAATAAAGTAAAGCTAATAGTAATATTAAGTGAAGAGCATATTGTTATCCAAAATTTTGAAGTTAATTGAGTTTAACTATCAGAAATAAATTAAGAAAGTATTCCATGAATACAAAAAATGTTATTCATGAAGGCAGAAGCATTATCAGTAGCATAAGGTCATTTAGAGAAGGTAATGAAATGACAAAAATCATTCAAGAACAATAAAAATTATAAATAAAACCATTAAAATAAGAAAGATAAATTTTTTCTAAGTTTAAATATAAATAAACAAATATAAACAGACAATAACTTTTAAATTAACGCTAATATTTTATTTGATTATCTTGAATTGTTAATTGTTTTAAGAAACATTGCTTTACTGCTATGATTTCATATTTATATACATTTAGGAAAAAGCTTTTAAACTACCACAGGCATTAAAATATGAATTGTATCGTTAGATCGACTGAAAGCGATATTGGTAGATATAAAATCTTGTGTTTCGTACAGAATATAATTTTTTTTATTTTATTCTATGAATAAATTTTATCTAACAATATTTACTTTATTATTTTAATTTGTGTTGTTATACAATTATTAATACATTTAAAGTTTTTTATATATGTAGTGAACTTAATCAAGCCAATAAATATCTAATTATGTATAACTTTTTGAATTCCAAATAAAATCATGTATTGACATTTTGATAAATCCGAATTAAGGAATTTTAATAAACATAATAAATTAAAATTAAAGAAATATATATTTAATTTATAATTTACATTGAAATACTTTAAATTCTTTTATTTATATTAGTATAATTTATAAGTATATAAAATTATAAAATTAATTATTTTTTTATAAAAAAAAACCTGTAATTTTTTATATTTATTCTTATTTCTACCTTATATTAAATCGAACTAAGTTCTATCCTTCTCGTTAGACTTTGGGATTTTATACATAAAGCTCCTTGTTTAATACTTTTCTAGGTTTTCCTCATAATATATTTTTACTGTGTAATGGTTAGGATTACACGTTATAATTTCCCTTTAAATCTATAATATTATTCTAAACATCTTATGTAATACAGACAATATCCTGTCATAAATCTGTGTCTGGGAGTATCTACAATTGAATTATTAGAATTTATATACATGAATCTATGTATCAAAGTAAATATATTCTACTATTTTGCACTTTTTACAATATTTATGAATTGGCCAAGGGAACTAGTACGTATTTCCATGAGTTAGGTTATACTGACCTCTCATCAAAGGGAAGTTAGGAAATGAAGAAACACTCTCAATTTCCTAACTTCCTTTTAAAAAAAGTGTACAACAAGAATCTTATCAGTAATAATCATGTAATAGTACAAATAATGAATATTCAGTAAGGCTGTGAGTTGATACATTTCTGAATATTTAGAAGTGTGATATCTACTTCAATATTCCCATAAAGAAAGGTAAAAACTGGAATTTAAAACAAAACAGCCATATTGGTCTGTGATTTAAATTCCTGACATGGTATAAAATAAGTACTGAAATTTTCTATCCTAGGGTACCATACAATCATAGTGAAAGTGATACCAAAAAGCTTTCTTTCAGATTGTTATTCACTCAAACATGATTTTACGATTGGATTTAAATATAGGTTTCGATGATGTTTCGTTTTAATTCTAAAAAAATTAGGCTGGACAAATTTCAATATACCGATGATTACACCTTATGGAGGATTGAATAGTTTCCGTTCAGATGCAAGTGGCAAATGGAGATATATATGGGAATTCATAGGTAAATTAGCTCCGTGCAGACGTGCAGACGTATAACGACGTGTTACGAACGTCCTCACTGCACTTGTATGCTATATATTATAACATTTATAATAATTATTAATGAAAAACTATAGGAATATTAGTACCTATTATGTGTTAGTTAATTTATTTTATTTTTATTCTTATTTCTACAATTAGATTCATAAAAGAATTACAAAATTTAAAGTATTTTCTTATTATTAAAATGAATATTATGTACTATTCAGTAATCATAAATTTAAACAAATTAAAAATTTGAAAATAGATTTAATTTTACAAAATTTTCTTAATTAAATTAAAATACCATAACCTAAACAAAATAATCTAAAAAAACTATGCGGTACTCAGTCAATCATAGGTAAAACTGATCCAATATCTTTAAATGTAAAATTACTTTTGTAAAATAAGTTTCTATGTTGTTGACCTTCATTCGTATTGTGCTATTTTAGACATTGACTGGCTAGAAACTCATAATCCTACTATAGACTTTGCCTCAAAGGAACTCTCTTTCAAATCCAACTATGTATTTCTAATTGTCTTGTACTTCCCAGCCCCTTCACTACTTATGTTCCTTTAAATACTATTAAAAAGAATGATAAAGAAGAAGAAGATAAAAAAGTAATAAAATAAATAAATAATTGCCAAAGAAATTACTTCCATTTAAGGATGACTTTAACGAAATATATGCGAATGAATTACCTCCCCATAGACCTTATGATTGTGAAATAATACTTATGCCTAATACTGTTCTTTTCTATGGACCTATTTACCCTTTAACAGAAAAAGAATCTATTACACTTAAAGAATATATAGATGAAATATTAGCAAAAGATTCGTAAGAAAATCAAAATCCCCTGCTGGTGCACCTGTTTTCTTTGTACTTAAGAAGAATGGTGAATTAAGAATGATTGTTGATTACCGACATTTGAACGATATTACAATTCGCGATTCTTATCATTTGCAATTAATCAATGGCATGCTCGAACACCTTGCCAAAGGAAAAGTTTTTTCAAAACTCGATCTTCGATCTGCCTATAATCTTGTCAGAATAAAAGAAGGAGACGAGTACAAAACCGCTTTTAACTGCAAATATGGACATTTTGAATACTTAATTATGCCTTTCAGTCTGAAAAATGCTCCTGCCGTATTTCAACACTTTATCAATGACGTTCTCGAAGACTTTCTCGGAAAATTAGTCTTTTGTTAAATTGATGATATTACAATTTTCTCTCCTGACTTAGAAACACGCTATGAACATCTTATTAAAGTTCTTTCAAAAATCAGAAAAGCCGGTTTGTACGCTAAACTTGAGAAATGTGAATTTTGCGTTCCCTATTTGGATTTCCTTGGACATAGAATTTCCTCTGATGGTATCCTTATGGACCCTAAAAAAGTCTCCTCTATTCTTGAATGGTCTGTTCCTACTGATATAAAACAACTTCAATCCTTCTTAGGACTTGCCAAATATTACAGACGCTTTATTCTAGAATTTGCGTCTTTAATACATCCTCTTCATTCACTTTTGGAGAAAAATTAGAAACTCGTTTGGACATCTGAAACTCAAAAAGCATATGACGAATTAAAATACATATTCTCTTATGATTCTGTACTCGCATACACAAACCGTGATTTACCCTTTCTCGTCGAAACAGATAGTAGTAATTTTGCTATTGGCGCTTTACTTTCCCAAGCTCCTTAAAAAGACAATAAAATTCATCCTATTGCATTCTTCTCAAGATCTCTTACTGCTGCTGAGAAAAACTACCCAATTTATAATAAAGAACTTTTAGCAATCGTTGAAGTTTTAGACCAAAGGAGAAATCTCTTAAAAGGAACTTCAATCTCATTCACTATTTTCTCTGACCATCGTAACCTTTTGTACCAAAAGAAACCCGATAAAATGTCACAAAGACTTGTTCGTTGGGCTCTTTTCTTATCAGAATTTAACTTCAAAATCACTTATCGGGCAGGATCTGCTAATGGTAAACCTGATGCACTTTCTCGAAGACCTGATTATTCATCAAATAAAGAAGAACTGTCCTCTGATATTCCTTTCAACGTCTTAAAACCTGAAAATTTTAGCGCTACTACTTCCATTGCCTCTTTAAATGATCAAATATTCCATGAATACAAGAAAGACAAATATTATAATAAAATCTGCAAAAAACTCAACTTTAAAAAAGACTTTCAAGAATCTAATAAATTTTTTTTAAGCAACAACTTCTTACTCTTTGATGGAAAAATTTATGTTCCCATTAACTGTCGTTCTTCCGTATTAAATATCTGTCATGACTTCTCATCTGCTGGTCATTTTGGTTTCAAGAAAATTTTCTACTTAATCAATCGTGACTTTTGGTGGACATCTATGCAAAAAGAAATTAAAGACTATATTAAATCTTGTGAAATCTGTTGTCATTCAAAAGATTCTAGACACAAACCTTATAGATTTTTGAACCCAATAGAAATTCCTGACCGACCTTGGACTTCGCTTTCCATGGATTTCATCACTGATCTCCCTTCATCTAATGGATATTCTTGTACTTTTGTTGTTCTCAATAGATTAACAAAAATGGGTCATTTCATCCCATTTCCTAATGTTCCTTCTTCTGAAGATACTGCTAAGGCATTTATGATTCATATTTTTAGACTTCATGGATTACCAAATGAAATTCTTTCCGATAGAGATACTCAATTCACTTCTAAATTCTGGACTTCTATATGCAAAACTCTCAATATCTCAATGAAACTTTCTTTTCCCTTTCACCATCAAACTAACAGTTTAACGGAGAGGGTGAACTCCGTTGTAGAACAATTTCTCAGATATTACTCTAATTTTAAAGGTTAAAATTGGCATAATTATCTATTCCTTGTTGAATTCTGCTTCAACAATTCTATTCAAGAATCATTAAATAAATCACCTTTCTATATAAATTACGGTTACAACCCTCTCTTCTCACCAGTTGTGCTAAGTTCTATTAATGTTCCGCATGCTGAAGAATTTAAAATAAACTAAGCGAAACTTTTCAAACAATTAAAAGAAAATTTAAAACAATCAAGAAATAAACAAAAAAAATTCGCCAACCAACACAGAATTAAAGCACCTGAATTCAAAGTAAACGACAAAGTTTGGATAAACAGTTCATTCATATTAAGAAATAAAAATAAAAAATTAAAACCAAGAAAGCTAGGACTTTATAAAATAATTGAAAAAGTTTCTCCAGTAACATATAAAATTGATTTTCCAAAAAATATAAGAATACACCCAATTATCCATGTATCAGAACTTGAGCTATACTACAAAGACAATTTAAAAGAAAAAAGGAACCTCCGCCTCCAATTATAGTTAATGATGAAGAAGAATATGAAGTAGAAGAAATACTTGATAAAAGAAAACATTATGGAAAGAATCAATATCTTAATAAGTGAAAAGGATATCCTTTATCTGAAGCATCTTGAGAACTAGAAGAAAACTTCAACTGTCCAGAAATACTCAAAAAGTTTAATAAATCAAACAAATAAACTTATATTTAGAAAATAAATCTATAAAATTAATTACCCTAAAAATTTATATTTATTAATATCAATATTAATAATCTTTACTATTTTTACTTATTAATATTAATATAATTTAAATTAATGTAACTTTATTATTAATAATGTATTTTTATGTTTATCATGTATTGAAATTTTACACCAAATAATTATTAAAATAATTTATATATTAAAATAATTAAATAAAATTTTCTTAGTATTGTTTAACCTATTTTTAAGATTCGTCTGGTATCCGAATCCTAGATGAGGACCATGTAATGAAACTCATTGTAATAATTTTATTAAGAACTAACTCAAAACAAAACTATTAACTACAACTTAGCGACTAATTCATTAAGTTGAGAAAATAGAAAATAAAATAAAATAAATCTTTTTTCTATAGAGTTTATTATAAAATTAATTATAATAATAACACGAAAAGCAAAAGAAGAATTATTTGTATAAATTTGATTTTAAAAATATGTTTTTGAATAAAATACTTTATTAATTCATTAAAGTTAAAAATATAAAATAGTTATTATAACGATGTTTTTTTTTTTTTTTTTTTTTTTTTTTAAGTATAATAATTATTTTAATGAGTTCTTTATTATTATATTTTTCTTATTATAATAACTCTTGATTTCTCAAAGAGAACCCAAGAGCCTTATTTATATTTTTTTATGAAAATAAGGTTAAATAAGAAAGGGTTTTCTAATCTTAACAAATTTCTTATCTAGGAAAAGATTAAATAGAAAAACCTAGATAAGTTTTCGATCGATATTCTATCCATATCGATCATCGCATTAATAAAGTAAAACCGATTACTTCTGAAAAGTAATTGGGAAAAATTTTAATTAACCGATTTTCCAATCTAATCTAATGATCGAAAATAAAAGAAAATAATAAAAGATATTTCGATCATATAATTTATCCTTATATAAAAAATATAAAATTAAATAGTTAATAAAATACAAAATACATTATAAAATACAGAATACATTAGTTATAGTAGAGAAATTAATATATTGTAAATATATTATTTAAAATTAATTAAATAAATTTTGTTAAATTAATGAATATTTAAAATTAAATTATATAAATTTAATGAATAAATATTATATGTAATTAAATAAAGTTGTAGTTATAATAACTTAAATAAGAAAATATAATTATTTGTTAGCAAATAATTATAGATTCTTACACTCATATGGTACAAGATCTGAAGATTTTATTAATAAAATAATATATTCTAATAATAAAAAAATTTTTTAATAATATTCTCTAAATCTAAATCTTAAATTAAATAATAAACTATTCTAATCTTAGTCTAAACTATCCAAATCTAAAATAATCTAAACTAAATTAAAATTACTTACACTAATATTCTAATCTAAACTAAACTAATCTTAACTAAATAATTTCACTAAACCTATTGCTATTTCTATAAAATGTTTAATCTAACTAATCTATTACTAAGCTAATTTTATATTATACTACCTTATTACTACGCACTATACTCAAAAAATTATTAACTAAATACTTTAAGAATACTAAATTTAGAAAAACTATTTAATAAATATTAATTTATTTTAAACTATTTAATTTATAATTTTATCTTTTAGAAAATATTAAAAAAATAATATAATAATAAAATCGTAAGAAAAAGAGAGAGAACTAAAATATTGTGTTACTTTGTTCTTATTTATACTAATAAAATATTTGTTTGAATTAAAAATAAAAATAAAAAAAAATTATTTAATAATAAAAATTTAATAATAAAAATTTAATAATAAAAATTTAATAATAAAATTTAATAATAAAATTTAATAAAAAAAAATTTAATAATAAAAATATAATAATAAAATATATTAAACTTAAATTTTCTAAATTATTAAAATATTATATAAAAGTTTTACAATATTAAATAAATAATATAATTAATACATGATTTTTTAATACATTTATTTATATTTCATATAATTTTATAATATTCTATAACTAATATTTTAATATTTAATTTTTTTAATATTTATTTATAATTGTTAATAATAATTTTTACTTTAATATTTTCTTTAAATAGTTTAATTTTTTTTTATTTAATCGTACCGTATCACATTGTAAAATCTATAATTATTTGCTAACAAATAATTATATTTTCTTAGTTAAGTTATTATAACTATAACTTTATTTAATTACATATAATATTTATTCATTAAATTTATTTAATTTAATTTTAAATATTCATTAGTTTAATAAAATTTATTTATTTAATTTTAAATAATATATTTACAATATATTAATTTTTCTACTATAACTAATGTATTCTGTATTGTATTCTGTATTTTATAATGTATTTTATAATGTATTCTGTATTTTATAAACTATTTTATTTTATATTTTTTATATAAGGATAAATTATATGATCGAAATTTCTTTTATTATTTATTCTTTTATTTTCGATCATTAGATTAGATTGGAAAATCGGTTAATTAAGATTTTTCCCAATTACTTTTTAGAAGTAGAACAGAACTAATTTATGAATAACTTCATAAAGTAGTTCTTACATTAGAGTATTCGTTACATATATATTATTATTCAAAGACACTCAGCAAGGCTTAAATGAACTACTCGATTACAGAGAAAGAATTATTAGCCATTAAGACTTCTTTTGCAGAATGGCGACACTTGCTTCAAGGCGCGAAGCACAAGATTATTGTTTATAGTGACCACAGAAATCTGTTGTTCGCTACAAAACCACAACTATTAACTCCTAGGCAAATTAGATGACAAGAACTATTCGCCACGTACTGGTTTGAAATAGTATACAGACCTTGGAAGAAGAATGGCAAAACTGATGCCCTTTCAAGATTTGAAACAGAGAAAACTGAGGGTAAAGAATTTGATAAAGATAGCCTATTGAAACCTGATCAATTGGTAAGATTTGATGATGTAGATGGAGAAGCTAGTTATTTAGCCTTAGCTACCAATTTCGTGGATGATATTAAGCAGGCCTACAGACAGGATAAAATGGCCGAAGAGATATTAAAAGACTTAGCAGAATACACCAGAAATAATTATAACAAGAAGTATTGGCTAGAAGTAGATAGTCTTCGAGTGATAAAATAAAATCCTGAACAAATATACGTTCCCACAACGTTCAGGAAAACGATTATTCAATTAAATCATGACTCGGTGTACGCAGGTCACTTAGGAATCGACAAGACTTCGAATCTACTATCTAGGAATTTCTACAGGCCGAATATGAGAAAGAATATATCAGGCTACGTGAAAGCTTGCAAAACCTACGCTACCAAGAAAGATGATAGACACAAGGAATATGGTACTGCGGTAAGAGTTTCGGTTGCAGAATTACCCTGGCAAGAGGTACAATTAGACTTTATTACGGATCTGCCAGTAAAACATAGGATAAGAACGGATAGGGGTTAGGGTTAGGGAAACGAAGAGAGCAGAATGTATCTTAGTGTGCTGCTACAAATTAACCAAGATGATACATTTGATAAAATTTAAACATGTGCTCAACGCTAACGAGACTGCTAATGTATTCCTTAAGGAAATTTACAGGTTGCACGGATTCCCTAAGGTGGTTACAACTGATAGAGGAGTTCAGTTTACAAGCCAAGTATGGAAGGAGCTGCTAGAGTTCTTCGGAACTGAGAATTACGATACCTTACCTTTCTACAAGCTAAGCACACGAAAGTACGGACCGTTCAAGGCAGTAGGCGTCGACGAGGAAAAGAAAAATTACAGGTTATGTATCAAGTGTTCCATGTAAACGAATTGGAACAATTCTATAAACTACCAAAAACGTTAGCACCGGCTCCTGTAGGAAGCCAGAAGATAATTCACATCCTTGGATCTAGGAAGCACCAAGGACAGTATCAATATCTGGCTACGTACCAGAATAATAAACAAAAGTGAGTAAACGCCGACGTGATCGACGACAATCCTCACTATGCAGAATACCAAGATTTAAGTTATAGCCAATTCATTAATAACGTCGTCAACCATTAGTAGCTTTCTCCTTGGGAGAGGCCTTGTAACAGATACATGGTAAGTTCAAGCCTATCTAATGATAGTTCTTTGGTTAAGTAACGTATCTTTAAACAGTTAGCAATTTCAGCTAATCAAATAAAATCTCTTCTTAAATTTCGTACATTAAATTTTATTATTTTATAGTTTATTTTTATAATTAATTATATAGTTAAATATTTAATTAAATATATTTTTAGTTAGTTGATTAGTAAAATAAGTTAAATTAAATTATTTGCCAATCGTAAAATTATTAACATATATAAATAATAACTGAACTTGTAATTGTAACGCACTAGCGTTACTGTTAATGTAAATTGTTAAAATAAATATTAATATTAATAAATATAAATATAATTATTAAATAAATAAATTTACCCTGTGTAAGCCCAGTAACTGATAATAAATAGAGTTAGAAAGTGCTGCGCTATATTCTAGAGTAATAAAGATAAATAATTATAATTATAATTAATTCTAGTGTTTATTATTAACAGCTCGAATAGAGAGGTGCTAAATTATCTTAGTCTTTAAAATTAGTTATTATTCGTAATTTTAGTTAATAATAAACTTACCTTTTACATTGGTAAAGAATGAATTAATAACCTTTATTTTGTATAAAATATTATTAATAATTCTTTACCAAATTGTACTTTCTTATATTCTTGATAACCTAAACCTAATTATAAAAATTAAGTTATTTTGATATAAATTAATTTTAACTTGTAAATAATTTTAAATCAATCTTAATTAATTACTTTATTTTTATGTTATTAAATATATGTGTATATTAAAATACTATTGTAAATATTAAAATTATATACTTTTAAGATATTATAAATTATTGAAATTATTAATTAAATATAATTATAAAAATTTATTATAAACTGTTAATATTATAAAATTATTAAAATTATTAAATATTATTATAAAATTATTAAATTTATTAATTAAATTTATTATTAAAAATTATTATTAAAAATTATTAATTATTATAAAAATTTATTATTTAAATATTATCAAATTTACTATTAAAATTATTAATTAAATATTATAAAATTTTATTTTATTTTTGAAAATAATTACAAGAATTATATAAAATAATTAAAGATTATTAAATTTATTATATTAATCTTTAAAAACATTTTTATTTAACTTAAAAATATCAAAGAAAATAGAAAAAACTATTTTCTATATATTTATTTTATAATTATTTCTAATTAAATTATATTTAAATATAATATTATTATATTTATAAAAATTAAAACAAAAATGAATTATTGATATAAAATTAATTCAATAATTCTATAAAATTTTTTAAATTATAAACAAGTAATTACACTTTAAATTTACAAAAAAATATAAATATTATAAAAATTCTTTAAAAAAAATAAATATGTAAATTCTATTAAATATTAAATATTAATAAATACTAAATAAATTTTATTAAAAAGAAATATTATTTTATTTTAAATCAATAAAGGGTAATTCCCATTCCCCCTGCTTGTTTTTTAAAATAATTGAGTCTCACCCCGAGTCTACCAATGTAAAAAATTATAATTATTTCCTTTGAAATAATTATTATTTCTTAGTTCATAATAAATATCTAATTATTATATATTACATTCATTAAATTAATATTAGATAATTTATTTAAATTATTATATATATTCATTAAATATAATTATAAGTATTTATTTAATTATAATTATTACATCCATTGATTATATTAGTAATTTATTTATTTATTCATTTAATTTTAACATATAATATTGTCATTATATTAATATTAATTTAAAATTAATCCTGTTTTAGTAATTTTTGTAAATGTTTAATTATATTTTTGTGAAATCATTATTTTATTTAATTAGTAACAATAATATTTAAATAATTCATTTAAATCATTTTTATTATATTTTCTTTTATTTTATCTATTTCTAGTGTACTTAATATTAGACAATCGATATTTTAAAGTTTTTCCCGATTTTACCAATCGGTTTTACTTAAAATATATGTATAGATTATCGTTCGAATTCTTGTTTAGGTTTTTCTTCTAATCTTTTCCTAAACAATTAATTTGTTAAGATTAGAAAAAAATTTATTAAAATTTAAAAGTATAAATAGAAACTCTCGAGTTCTCTTTGAGAAATCAAGAGTTATTATTATAACAAACTGTAGTAATAGTAATTCAAAATTATAAAATTAAACACATTATAACTTTTTCATTACTAAATTATATTTTATCTTTTAAAATTATAAAATAAAGTATTTTTAATTATTAATAAAACATATTATATATTTATAATAAAACAATTTTAATTTGAACCAACTTTACGTGTACTGCCTTACTACTTTGTTGTAATAAACTCTTTTAAATAAGTATATTTAAATTCTCAATTTAATAATATTATTTAATTATTAAATTGTAGTTAATAATTCTATTATTTAAATTTATTAATTTATTTAATAGAATTATTACAACCAACAGTTGTAACAGATACATGAGAACTTTAAACCTATCGAATGATAGTCCATAGGTTTCGTAATGTATCTCTAAACAGTTAGCAATTTCGGCTAATCAAATAAAATCTTTTCTTAAATTTCATACATTAAATTTTATTATTTTATAGTTAATTATACAGTTAAATACTTAGTTAAATAAATTTTTATTTAGTGATTACTAAACTGAGCTAAATTAAATTATTTACAAATCATAAAATTATTAACATGTATAAATAATAATTTAATAAAATTTGAGTTTTCTTGTTTTCTTTTTATACATTTCGAATGAAATAATTATGTATATGGATAAATAAGTATATAGACAAATTTTACATTTTTATAATGAATATAAATTTTCTATTGAATTGATGAATGTTGATTTGCATATTTAACTTGTTGATAAATTAAATTAATTTAAATAAAACTTTTAATATAAATATTTATATTAAAAATAACTTTTTATATATATATATTATGAATGATAATATTTATATGATTAATTTTATTGTATTTGTTAGTGTAACGAATCTTAAAAAACTAGAAATTAGAATGCTGGCATAGTGGTTAGTCACTATGACCTCAGCCTGAACCACTAGGGTTCGACTCACACCTTTACTAAAATTTTATATCATTTAAATTTTAAAGAATTTTTATACTTCATTTCTGTATTTGTTTCTGTATTTGTTTCTGTATAAATTTCTGTAAAAAATTAACAAAAGAAATTCTTAGAAATTAATAGAAACAAATCAGATAGAAATTCTATTTTAATTTATCTTTTATCATTATTTCTTTTAGATTCTTTTTAACCGAAAATAATCAATTTTTATGAAACTTTTTAATGATTTTATGGTTTTAAATTTTTATGGATTTAAATTTTGAAAAACTATAAATAGGAGTGAATTTCGCAGCCAAAAAAAAAATATTTTAAAAAATTGTGTTTTTATTAATTATTGAATTAATTAATAAGTAATTCGAAATATTACAATAATTAATCTTTATAATTAATATTTTTAAATTTCTTAATTAATAAAACTATATTTAAAAAAAAACCAAATTACTTATTAATCAAAAAGTGCTTACCTATTGTGTTACACTCTTTAAAACACGGATATTCCAATATTCGTTACAATAAAAACACCACTAAACTAAGCACAATACCTTTGCACTTTTACTCTTTTTGGAACCCCGTTAAGGAATCCCATTTTCTACTACTATTTTTGGAACCCCGTTAAGGAATCCCATTTTCTACTACTATTTTTGGAACACCGTTAAGGAATCCCATTTTCTACTACTATTTTTGGAACACCGTTAAGGAATCCCATTTTCTACTACTATTTTTGGAACACCGTTAAGGAATCCCATTTACTACTATTCTTTTTTGGAACCCCGTTAAGGAATCCCATTCTCTACTACTCTTTTTGGAACCCCGTTAAGTAATCCCATTCTCTATTACTCTTTTTGGAACCCCGTTAAGGAATCCCATTCTCTACTACTCTTTTTGGAACCCCGTTAAGTAATCCCATTCTCTATTACTCTTTTTAGAACCCCGTTAAGGAATCCCATTTTCTACTATTTTTGAAACCACTTACCAAGACTATAAATTTTTCTACCAAAATTCATTCATGAATTTATAAATTCAATCGGAACCCTTGAATTTTACTATATATTAAAATTATTAATATTTTCAATAATCCATATAACCATCCTTGAAATTAAAATTATTTATATTGAAATTAAATATTTACTTCTTCTAATAATTAATTATATTGTATATTTATTATTCAATCAAAATCAATAATTATAATAACTAAAAAAAAAAAAAAAATGGAAGAAGTAAACAATAGTAATGCAACACTCAAGGATGGATTCGCCGGCGATAGAAGGTATTTTAAAGGATTCCTCGCTAAAATTGAACTTCTTTTTATGATCTATCCAGATAGATTCGTTGATGATGAATCAAAAGTGGTATACATTATTTCAAGACTATATGGAACCGCTATGAACTGGGCAGCAACGTTAATTGAAAACATGGATCCATGCCTAGGTAATTACGAAGAATTCATCGAACGAATGAAATCGGTTTTTGGGAATAATGACGCAACTTTCGTGGCAAACCATAGGTTAAGAACAATAAAGCAAAAAAGAATCGGTGATATTCAACATTACATCATGGAATTCAACCGATATGCTGATGATTCATCTTGGAACGAAGAAGCCAAGATGGATGCTTTCTTGGATGGATTACAAGACCAAATAGCTACCAGAATACTCGAAATGTTTCCAGGACCCCGTTCATTATTCGCAATGCAAACAATTGCTTCCAGAATCGATAGCCGCATATCAAACCATCGAAACTTTAATAACTTAACCAACCGACAAAACAACAATAATAGTAATACTAGAAACAATTTTAAAAGAAACGCTGGTAAAAAACCTTTTCAATCCAAACCTAATAAAACCCATGGACCTCTTTCAAAAGAAGAGAAAGAAAGAAGAAGAAAGGAAAACCTCTGCCTCTATTGTGGATCTACTGACCACCAACTTGATAATTGCCCCATCAAAAACAGAAAAAGAAACAATAATAACAGTACAAGCAGTAATACTACTTACGTAACAAATCCAGAAACAACCAAACCAAGACCAAGACTCTCTGATAATCCCAATGTTAAAACTGCAACCTTTGAATTCAATATAAGTACCTCAAACGCTTCTGTTAAAACCAAAATTTTAATTGACTCCGGATCACAATTAAATCTTATGGATATCTACTTCGCAAAAGAAAATAATATTCCCTTCGAAAAACAAAATGTTGTCCCACAAGTCTCCGGTATAGGTGGAAATCAAACTATATTAGGCAAAACCATGCCACTCTCCCTCACTTATGATAATCACAAATGCTTAGCTGAATTCTACATCATCGATTTACCCTCTTACTGCTGCATACTTGGCTCTGAATGGCTCTGTACCCATAATCCAATGATAAATTTCTCTGAAAAGAAACTTTGCTTTAAATCAAGTTATTGCACTAATAATTGCCTGGTTATTCCTATGACTTTCACTGCTCACGTTACAGAAAAAGAACCCCAACTTGATGATGAAACCTTAGAATCAATTAATCAACCTGAAACGAACAATCTTCCTGAAAAGCTTTTGCAATTTATTGATGTCTTCGATGAAAAATCTGCCAACAAACTACCACCTCATCGTCAATATGATTGTGAGATAAAACTAAAACCCGATGCAAATTATGGATTCAATCCTAGGCATTCACCAGAAATACCAAGTAACATCGATGTACCAAGAGCTGAAGACTTTGTAGTAAATTTATCTGATCTCTCTAAGGAATTAAAAAAGAATTTGGAAACCGCCTCTAAGAAACAAGAAAACTTTGCAAATAAACACAGAACCCAAGCCCCAGAATTCAAGAAAAATGATAAAGTATGGCTGAATAGTTCTCTCATTTTAAGAAACAAAAACAAAAAACTTAAACCAAGAAAATTAGGACCTTTCAAAATTATAAAGAAAATCTCTCCGGTAACTTACAAATTAGATCTACCAAAGAAGTATAGAATTCATCCAATTATACATGTATCCGAATTAGAACCATATTATGAAGACAATTTTAATAGAACTCAAGCACCACCTCCACCGGTTATCATAGATGATGAAGAAGAATATGAAGTTGAAAAGATTCTGGATAAAAGAAAACATTATGGAAAAATTCAATATCTCATCAAATGGAAAGGATACTCACTATCTGATGCCTCGTGGGAACCTGAATCCAACCTCAACTGCCCTGAACTAATCAAAGAATTTAATGAGTCCAACTAAATATAAATCATTTAATCAAAAATAAATTTTATTTCATCAAAGTACTATTAATCATTCTAACTTATGATTATTTTAAAAAAAAAAAAAAAAAAAAAAAAAAAATTATTTTATATTATTCAAAAACATTTATTCTAGATAGTTTTATTTTTATACTTTATTTTTAAAACTTAAAATTCATGTAATTTTTATTATTCAATGTATTAATTAAATTATCACTCCTATAAGTATTTTAGTTATAGTTTATTATTATAAAAGTTAGAATTAGAAATAGTTTAGATTTAAAGCAAAAGATTCGTCTGGCATCCGAATCCTAGAGGAGGACCATGTAACGAATCTTAAAAAACTAGAAATTAGAATGCTGGCATAGTGGTTAGTCACTATGACCTCAGCCTGAACCACTAGGGTTCGACTCACACCTTTACTAAAATTTTATATCATTTAAATTTTAAAGAATTTTTATACTTCATTTCTGTATTTGTTTCTGTATTTGTTTCTGTATAAATTTCTGTAAAAAATTAACAAAAGAAATTCTTAGAAATTAATAGAAACAAATCAGATAGAAATTCTATTTTAATTTATCTTTTATCATTATTTCTTTTAGATTCTTTTTAACCGAAAATAATCAATTTTTATGAAACTTTTTAATGATTTTATGGTTTTAAATTTTTATGGATTTAAATTTTGAAAAACTATAAATAGGAGTGAATTTCGCAGCCAAAAAAAAAAATATTTTAAAAAATTGTGTTTTTATTAATTATTGAATTAATTAATAAGTAATTCGAAATATTACAATAATTAATCTTTATAATTAATATTTTTAAATTTCTTAATTAATAAAACTATATTTTAAAAAAAACCAAATTACTTATTAATCAAAAAGTGCTTACCTATTGTGTTACACTCTTTAAAACACGGATATTCCAATATTCGTTACAGTTAGTTATATTGTAAGTATTAATGATAATAATTCTATAATTAAAATTGTATTTTTAGTAATTTTATT
Source organism: Neocallimastix lanati (nom. inval.) (assembly GCA_016946835.1). Classification (NCBI taxonomy): domain Eukaryota; kingdom Fungi; phylum Neocallimastigomycota; class Neocallimastigomycetes; order Neocallimastigales; family Neocallimastigaceae; genus Neocallimastix; species Neocallimastix lanati (nom. inval.). Next base: position 115,284 of record JACVTC010000213.1, on the reverse strand, counting down.
TATATTAAATTATTATATTGATCAATTTATATTATTATCTTCCTTTTAATTTATTATTTAATTTAGAGTTTATATTTTTTTTTAAATATCTATTTTTAGTTTTATTTTATACTTCTTTACTTTATAACCTTCAGCTTAAATATTAATAGCTGACATTAAATATTATATATTTTTTATTTTATCCTTCAGTTTAAAATTATAAAGCTGACTTTTATATTTTTATTCTTTCTTTATATGCATTTTAGCTTAAATATGGAAAACACTTATTATATATTTTTGTTTCCTTTATCTTTTAAACTTCAGCTTAAATATAATAGCTGACTCATTCTTTACTATGTTTTGTTTATTTTATTTTTTTTATTTTATATCTTTATAAAAATCATTTAATATCTTTTCAATTTTGTTAATTTTTATACTATGTCTTTTTTTAAATTATTTAAGGGATAAATAATTTATATATATTAATTTATTTTTAAAGAGGTCTTTTAAAGTGCACTTTTGATAACTCTTTTCTTAAAATATTTTGTTTTAATTATTATTATTATTATTATTATTAGTAGTAGTAGTAGTAGTAGTAGTTCAATCCAAAATTTATATAAAAACTCCGTGATGATTTTAAATTTATCATAATCTTTATTATTTAATATACTGTCCAGTATATTATAATTTGGTAGTGGATGATTACTATATTTTCGAAGTTCACTTTTAGTTGCATAGATGTCATCATTGCATATAAAATGCCAAAAGGGAATATGCATAAATAACTTGCATTTTTGAATATGAGCTCTATTCATTTCCCTATGACATATTGGACAGATTTATTTAAATAGAAAAATATTTAATCTCCATCTTATTGTTCTATATCTTGTTATAGAATCATTGATATAGATGCATTGATCAGAATTACTTTTACATAATTTTTATCCGTCTTCTTTTTCACCCTTGCTAATGGAAGAATACAACTTATTAATGTCGAATTCCCAAAGTTACTTTTATAGATAAGATCTTTCCGCTGAATTATCTAAATGTTCTTTCCAATTAATTCCAGAGCATCTATGAATAAATCCCAAGTATTTGTATTCTTTTTTTGTAAGTCTATTTTCTTCTGAACCTAATAAAAAAAGAAGATCATCCATGTCGTTATTATTATTACTATTATTTATGTCGTTATTATCATTATTATTATTATTATTATCATTATCAACACTATTTTTATTATTTATGTTGTTATCATCATTATTATCATCATCATCATCATCATTATCATCATCATTATTGTTATTAAAATAAGGATCACTAAGGAAAGCTGACTTTTCAATATTAAACTCCATTCCTTTTTCTTCAGTCCATTTAAAACAGATATCTAGCATTTTTTATATATCATCTTTATTTTCATTATTTAATTTATTATCTTCAGCATAGAAAAGACAATTAGGTAATGGATCATTTGGATACCTTTCTGTCAATTCTGATGCTAAATCATCAATGAAAACATTAAAAAGTAAAGGTGATAAAATAGCACCTTGTAATAAACCTCTTTGTATTTCTATTTCATCCGTTATTTCCTGATTTACAATAATTCTTGTAGTACATTCAGAAAATAACGAAGCAATCAATGAGAGGATACCTTTGGGAAGATTTCTTTTTTCTAATTTTTTAATCAACATTTTAATTGGAACGGTATCATAGGTTTTCTTTAAATTCAAAAAACATGTTTTAGATTAAAACTCTGAGCTGTTTCATTTGAGGCTATATGTCCTAACCCCTATCCCCTCTAGTAATACTTTACGCAATGTATTTGTTATTGATATTAGTCTACAATCTTTGATATACGATGTTTCTTTCTTTTTTGGAATAGGAAATGTAATGGATTCATTCCATCCTTTAGGTGTCATTCCAAACTTTATACACATTTGATAAAGATATAGTAAAAGTTTTGGAAAGTCTGTTCATAAAAGAGTTTTCAATATTACTGGATGAATCCTGCCTATTCCACATGCTTTATTTGAAGATAATTTACTAATCTTGAACTTAATTTGATCCTCGTTTAAATATTCATGAAATTCCTCATCGTAGGTTCCCAAATAATTTCTTCTAAGATCCTTTGGATTAAACTTCTCCGTTTTATTTTATATATTTTTTTATAATAATTAAAGACTGCTTCAAGAGGCGTTAAATTTGGCGATTTTGATTCAATAAATTGAGGATTTTCATGAGTTCTTTAAATGTTCCTTAAAAATTCTCAGTACAATATTTATTTCTATTGGACTTTTTTCTGAAATTGAATTAGAATATTATTCTAATTCATCGTTTGTACTGTCAATTTTCGATTTTTCATTATTCGATATAGATTTTCCAATTTCAAAAAAATACTTATCTGGAGATTGATAGACATTTTTATTTTTTGATAAAGAACCCTTTAAATCAGAACTCGTTTCTTGTATATATCCCTTTATTAATTCATTGATGGTATTTATAACATTTTGTTTTACCTCCAATGAAGATTATTGAAATTTACTTATTATAGTTTTCAAATTTTGCAAGGTTATTTTTGAAAATATATTAATTCTATTTGAAAAAGAATTTCTTATTAAAAGAAGTTTTAAATTTTAATATGTAGTGTTCTAGTCTAAAAAAAAAAAAAAAAAAAATATGTAGTGTTAGGTATAGGGTTAGGATTTCCTAATTTTATTAAAGTTATTTATTTTATAATACATGCATTAAGTTAAAAATACATAAGATAATTGAAAAATATATAAAATATGTAATAAAATTAATAAAATAATAATAGAAAATAAAAGAAATTAAAGAAAAGAAAAATAAAAGAAATTAGGGTTAGGGTTAACTTTGAATTTTTATTTAATTATTCAAATAGTCAATACATAAATTAATGTATATTTAAATTACATAAAATCAAACTACATGATTTCAAGAAAATTAACATTTTTTAAATTGCTAAAAAGTAAAATTAAATATAAATTTAGAAAATTAAGCATAAAATATTAGTTTTATAAAAATATTTTTAAAGATTTATCTTTTAAGATTGGAAGAATTTTTAAATATTTTAGAATCAACTGTTTAGAAAATTAAGAATAATAATAAAATTATAGTATTTGTGAAGTTTTTATAAAATATTTTAAAGTTAATATTGGTTAAGTAAAATTTTTAAATATAGTTAAGAGATTTAAAAAATAATATAATAAAAATCATTAATTTTGAATTAAAAAATTACTAGAAATTCTTTTATTCTTTGATATATTTCCTAGAATCAAGAATTTCTTCAGAACTATAATCTTAGGATTTAATGGATTAATACTTGTGATTGAATTATTAGGGGAATTAGATATTATAGTGTCACTATAAATATCCATCCCTTCTTCTTGATAGTGCTCAATTGGCACTGTAGGTGCTAACGTTGAGGAGATAATTGAATCATTATCATCCTCTAAGTCTTGATTGTAGTCTTCAATGAGTCCAGACGTACCTTTGAATTCTTGAGATTCAAGAGGGCTACTTTGATTGGCAATCATAAATGTAGTAGGACCCTTAGAAGGGCTTATTACATTTCTTTCCTTAAGCGCATTGGCAAAGACATAAAGAGAATTTGTATATGAGCGACGGGCAGCATTGCCTACTTCAGAAGTCGGACCGGACGAATTAGATGGAGCATCATCAGGAGCACGAACCGAAGGAGAGCCAGAGGTGTTGTTCCCTGAAGTAAAGCTTTCTTCAATAGGAGCAACAGAAGGTGGGGCAGTAGGAATATTAAATTTAGTGAATTTAATATTCACTAACCCTAACCCTAATCCCTTAATTAAGGGGAGGCCATCTTCCTGACATCTAATTCTTTGAAGTTGTGGATGAAGATGGTCAGCATTCTTCTAGGGAATCTGTAATTTCCTTACATTTTCCCTTCTTCTATCAGTTTTTTAATTCCCTTCTTTTTCTTTAATATTTCAAAAGAAAGACGAGAGGAGGAGGCTTCAGTCTTGTTTTGTAGTATTGTACTAATTGATACTGATTTATTCTGAGCTTTGGAAATTTGGGATGAAAGTTTAACTAACCCTTTTTCCAAGACTCTTCAAGCTTTTTAAGAGTTTAAGATTGAAGATTTCAATCTGACTATTATAACATAAATTTTTAAATAAGCGTTTTCAGTTATAAGACGATTAATTTCATCTAAGTCGAACTGATTAAGCTCTTCGATTGGCGAGTCCTGATGACATGAGATACATCTCAATGGTAAGACTTCGTTCTTGAATAGGGTTATTTTTTCTTTTACCGAGAGTTTCGGTAACCGGCTTCTTGATTAACTCTACTTGTGATGTAGATTCTCATAAAGAAGGCAAAATTGGCGTTAAGACAGGTTCTTCAGTAATCATGGGATTTACTGATGGTCTTTCCAACGAATTCTTTTCTAGAGTTAGCTTCTTTCATCACAGCATCTTGAGTCGGTGCTGTGATGACTGGAGTAGTAGCGGTAGCAGCTGTTGTAGCGATAATAGGACAAGCAAATAGAAGAGTTTGATTATTTACAATTTCTTCTTAGTCTTCTAATTGTGGTCTATAGTATTCAAATTCACAACAGAAATGGCTTCTTAAATTAAGTACATTAAAGGATTTTTTATGCGCTTGTAACACCTTTTTAAGTTCTGGCTTTGTTTCATCTACAGGGTTAGGTCTTTTAAAAGGAAAAGTTATGATTTTCTTTCTATTTCTAAAGGAAAGAAAATCATAAACCCTCTGTCTCTACCCTGATTACTAAGAGAGACTATCCCATGATCATAAAGATCGATGAGAAACGCCTTCAGATAACTGAAATATCACCCGTTATTACATTTTTTCTTTTTTTTGTTGATTCAGAAGATGCGGGATGTTCCCATATATCTTCTGCATCGGATCGGATTAGAGCGGGAGTCGGTACTTTGGTTTTTACCATTAAGAATAAATGATAAGTGGTAAACTCCGACATTTCTAAAAGCTTCTCCTGAGATTGTCACCTTTTTTAAAAAAAAAGCTTTTTTTAAGAAATAACAAATAATATAAGATATTAAAATTGTTTTGTTAAACAAATATTTGATTATAAACAAATATATATATTATTTAATGACAGTTTCACTTAAAAATTAGGATTAGGGTTAGGTTTTAAATTCTTTTATTTATTAAAGATTTACATAGTATTACATGAATTTAATAAAATATTAATTACAAGAATAATATATAATATTAAAAGAATTAATTAAAATATTTACTAAGTATAACTATTATAAGAATTAAGTAATTTTAAAATATATAATATTATCAATAAATTGATTATTTAAAATGATTAGCAAACTATTAAAATTAAATAATATTAAATTATTTAAAGTTATTTCCGAAATAAATTTAAATTAAAAGTTTTGATCAAAAATAAATTAAAGTTTTAGAGCTTTGATTAAAAAGTAAATTGGACGTACTAAATATGTCCATTATTTATAAAAGAAAATTATTATAATTAACTCTATATAAGATAAAAATTATGAAAATTGTATAACTTAAAATTTGTATACTGAAATCCCATTAGGAATTTCAATATCTTAACTATCTCTAAAAGGAAATATTAAAGTATTCTATTAAAAAATATTAATAATAAGTAAATTATCTATTATGAGAAATTAAACATAATTATTAAAGTAAATAATTATATAAATTAATAATTAGAATATATTAGTATATAAAAAAAATATAATTATATAAAATAATAATTAAAATATATAATTATTATAAGTAAATAATTATATAAGATAATAAAAGGTATATAATTATTATAATAAATAATCTTAAAAAATAACAAAAATATATAATTATTAAAAGAAATAATTATATAAGATAATAATAATTATATAAATATAAAAGATATATAATTATATTATAAGATAAAAAAATATTATTATAAATAATATATAATTATATAATAAAATAAAAAATATAATTATTTTAAGAAAATAATTATATGAAAATAAAAGTATATAATTATTAAAAGAAATAATTATATAAGATAATAAAAATTATATAAATATAAAAGATATATAATTATATAATAAGATAAAAATATATATAATTAATTAAAAAAATAATTATATAAAAATTGTATATAATTATTAAAAGAAAAAATTATATAAAGTATAACGATTTTGTTATTTATTTTATCTCACTAAGTCATTGTAGATGTGTTAAGTAATAAACAAACTACTAAATGTGAGATTTTATCATTTATTATTACATTAAATTATTATTTAATATTTTCATAATTATGGTTTTATATTATTTTTTATTTAATATTAATTTTAAGCTACATTATTTTGTTAATATCGACTCAAAGAGTCAAAATAAAATAATAATACATGATTTTTATATTCAGAAAGTTTATAATTAAAATATATGATTGGTTTAGAATTAAATGAGTACATGATAATTATTTAAATAAATATTATTATTAATATTAAATGAATAAAAGAATTAATAACTAAAAAAATATTTTATTTCAAAAGGTAAAAGACTCGAATCATTGACATTTATTATATATTGCAAAATATGCACCATTGAGTAACGATAACCAATATATAACTGTAATTGTAATAATTCTATTAAGAACTAAATCAAAATAGAATTATTAAGTACAACTTAACGACTAATTCATTAAGTTGAGAAAATAAAATAAAATAAATTTTTTTACCTTTAGAGTAGAGTTTATTATAAAATTAATTATAATAATAACACAAAAAGTAAGAGAAGAATTGTTTGTATAAATTGAATTTTAAAAATATGTTTTTGAATAAAATATTTTTATTAATTTATTAAAATTAAAAATATAAAATTGTTACTATTATAACTATGTTTTTTATAATAATAACTCTTGATTTCTCAAAGAGAACTCAAGAGCCTTATTTATATTTTTTTATGAAAATAAGGTTAAATAAGAAAGGGTTTTCTAATCTTAACAAATCTCTTATCTAGGAAAAGATTAGATAGAAAAACCTAGATAAGTTTTCGATCGATATTCTATCCATATTGATCATCGCATTAATTAAGTAAAACCGATTACTTCTAAAAAGTAATTGGAAAAAATCTTAATTAACCGATTTTCCAATCTAATGATCGAAAATAAAAGAATAAAATAATAAAAGATATTTCGATCATATAATTTATCCTTATATTAAAAATATAAAATTAAATAGTTAATAAAATACAGAATACATTATAAAATACAGATAAAATACAATACAAAATACATTAGTTACAGTAGAGAATTTAACATATTGTAAATATATTATTTAAAATTAATTAAATAAATTTTGTTAAATTAATGAATATTAAATTAAATAAATATAATAAATATTATGTGTAATTAAATAAAGTTATAGCTATAATAACTTAACTAAGAAAATATAATTATTTGTTAGCAAATAATTATAAATTCTTACAGTAATGTAATAATTTAATTATAAAATTAATTATAATTAAATTATTAACTACCACTTAATAATAACTAAATAATAATTATTATTAAATTGAGAAATCAAAAAAGATAAATATACTTATATTATATAAAAAAGAGTTAATTATAACTAATTATAATAAACTAATAACACAGAATTGTCAAGAGAAAAGATTATTTTATTTTGTTTTTAAATTTGTTTTATTAAAACTTACTTTATTAAAATAGAAATATAAAATAGTTATTAATGTTATTACTATATTATAATTGTTATAATAATAACTCTTGATTTCTCAAAGAGAATTCAAGAGCCTTATTTATACTTTTTTGAAAAATAAGGTTAAATTAAAAAATGTTTTCTAATCTTAACAAATCTCTTATCTAGGAAAAGATTAGAGAGAAAAACCTAGATAAGATTTTTGATCGATATTCTATCCATATCGATCATCGTATCAATTAGGTAAAACCAATTACTTTTAAGAAGTAATTGGGAAAAACCTTAATTAACCGATTCGCTAATCTAATGTAATTGATCGAAAATAAAAGAATAAAATAATAAAAAATATTTCGATCATAAAATCATAAATTTACAAATAAGGAAAATAACATAATAATGATATTAATAAACAAAATACAGAATACATTATTAAAATACATATTAGAATACATAATATATTTGTTTACAATTTAATTAAATAAATAAACTAAGACTAATAAATTTAATAATTAAATGTATAATTAAATAAACTATAATTATTTATAAATTTATAAATAATAATTAATTAAATAAAATTTGTTGTATTAAATTAATGAATATTTAATATGGAGTTAAATAAATTATTAATAATATTTAAATAAATAAATATTATATAATTAAATAAAGTTATAATTATAACTTTAACTAAGAAAATATAATTATTTTATTTAAAAATAATTATTATTTTTTATTAAATGTCACGAATACTAGTGGATTTGAAGTTAAAATTCAATATTAGATCAATTGAAATTTAATTTTAGTTATTGACAAAAAATTATTTTAATTCTATTTTAATTATAAAAAAAAATAAATATTAAAAACATTAAAGAATTAGAAACCAAAGGGTTTTGACTTATTTATTAAAGATAATTTAATTTAATTTAACCCTTAAGAATTTGATAAAAATAAAATGAAGAAAAACAACAATAACTCAACAAATAATGGAAATATTATATCGTTATTCATTTTAAAATTATATTTATTGGAAAGCTACGGACGAGAACTACAACATATGTTAAAATCAACTTTATTGGACAACCAGATAACGAGATATTTGACTTTAAAATATTTAAATATAAAAATATAATTTAATTATTTAATTAAGACCCTAAATTATTAATTAAGAAATTTATATTAGATAAATCTCTTAACTTGGAAATTATATTATTAATTTGTATTATTAATTAAAAATACAGAATTAGTTATTAGTAATAGTTTTATAATATTTTAAATAAGTTTTATAAGTTTTATATATTTTATTATTATATATTTTTATTCAATTATTTCTAAAAGATTCTATGGAATTCTTTATCATTCTAAAGATTTCCGAAAGAGAATTTTTAATTAGTTTTAATGTTTTATTTTATTTTATTTTATTTTATTTTATTTTATTTTATTTTATTTTATTTTATTTTATTTTATTTTATTTTATTCAATCTGTACTTTATATTCATATTTCTACTATTTATTTTATTTTATTTTATTTTATTTTATATTTGATTATTAAATTAGTTTTATTATTAAATTGTTTTATGAATAATTTATAAAGTTATTTTATTAAAAGATTCTTATCAATATTATTTTATTATTATATTTTATATAGTTTATATACATGTATGAATATATTAAATTTAAAATGTATTATTTAATTATATTGTTAATTATTATTTTAGTTTAGTATAAAAAGGAATTGAAATTCCATATTTTGAATTCTTTGTAAGATTATTAATTTAATATGTTAACATAAAGTTAATGAATTAATTATAACAATAAATAATTCTTTATATTAATCTTAGTTAATTTTATTATTAAAATATATATTAAATAAAAGGTCTAATAAAACATAAATCTTAAATTTTGAAATCTTAATTATAAAAATCTGTGTGTGTTATTTATTATATAAATTTAATTAATTGTTATAATTAATAAAAACATCTTGACCTGACCAACTTAACAACCCAAGCTAGGAAAGATATAGCAAGAATTTTACCTAATCAATCAAGAAGATTTAACTATAATCTTACCTAACTATAAAAACTTTTACATTAAATAATTAATATTTAAAGTTTATTATTTTATAAAATTTTATGAATAATTTTATTAATTATGTCATATAGTAATTATTAATTAATGTTATTGTTTTAAAATTTATATATATTAAATTAAATTATCAATAATTAATATATTAAATTATAATAATGTATTATTGTATTAAAATAATAATAAATTCTATTAATTACATTAATTAAGAAAAATTAATTAAATTATAATGATAATTTTATTTAATCAAGAAATAATTAAATTGTATTATTTCTTTGACTTTTAATTAAGAAAATTAAAATAATTAATTATTTAATTATACTTGTGATTAAGTATTAATAAAATTAATATATAATTAGTTAATAAGTTTTCTCCGTCATTTGGGTTTTCTTATTAACTAAAGATTGATGTAATTAAATTCCAATCGAGATCTATCTAGTTTTTTCTTCTAATCTTTTTCTAGATAGAGATAATTTTCCAAGATTACAAATCAAATTAATATATATAGGACTCTTGATTCTTCTAAAAATAATTAATAGTTATTATTATAAGAAATTATAATAATTAACACAAATATTTTAAAATTACTTTTAATAAAAAATTTTTATAATAAAATAATTTCTAAAATACACTTCACTTTTGACTTTTAGTGTTGTTTATTATAATCTTATAATAAACTCTAAGTTTTAATATTTTCGTTTCAAAATTTTATATTATAATTTTTAATTTTATCTCAATTAATAATATTTTTTATTATTAATTGTAGAAAGAATTAATTATTAATATAATTAAATAGTTTTAATTAATTCTTTACATGTAATAGGTAAGTTTATTATTAACTAAAATAAAGAATAATAATTAAATTTAAAGGCTAAGATAATTTTACACCTCTTTATTCGAGTTGTTAATAATAAATACTAAATTAATTATATTTATAACTATTATTTTCTATCACACTAGAATATAGCGCAGCACTTTATAACTCTATCTATTATCAGTTACTGGACTTACACTGAGCAATATATTTTTATTTAATAATTATATTTTATTTATTAATATTAATATTTATAATAACAATTTACGTTAATAGTAACGCTAGTGCATTACAGTTACATATTCAATTATTATTTATACATGTCAATAATTTTATCATTGGAAAATAATTTAATTTAACTTAGTTTACTAATCACTAAATAAAATATATTTAACTAAGTATTTAGCTATATAATTAACTATAAGAATAATAAAATTTAATATACGAAAATAATAAAAGATTTTATTTGATTAGCCGAAATTGCTAACTGTTAAGAGATACGTTACGTAACCAAAGAACTATCATTGGATAGGCTTGAAGTTACCATGTATCTGTTACAAGGAGCAAGCTACTAATGGTTGACGACGTTAGCAATGACCTGGCTGTAACTAAAATCTTGGAAATCCTACAGCAATTCTGCATAGTGAGGATTGTCGTCGATCACGTCGGTGTTAACCCACTCTTGTTTATCATTCTGGTACTCAACCAGATACTGGTACTGTACTTGGTGCTTCCTCGATCCAAGGATATAAATTATCTTTTGGCTTCCTACAGGAGCTGGTACTAATGATTTGGGTAGTTTGTAATACGATTCTAACTCACTTACGTGGAATACTGGGTACATGTTTGGGAGTGGCGAACGACTTATATCCAACCTGTAGTTCTTCTTTTCGTCGTCGACGCCAATTACCTTAAATGGTCCAAACTTCCTTGTAGCTAGCTTATAAAACGGCAACGCATCATAATTTTCCGGCTTTCTTAGCCATTCCTTATCTAGTAGCCTACAACTGTAAAGAGACTTAGTCTGATTGGAATACGTATACAAGGTTACACAGACTAAAGATTAGAATAACTAGGTTAGAAAATTTTATACTGTGTATTTTATTTGTTATTTGGTTAGGGTTCTTTTATTATTAAAACAAGATAATTATTTTATGAATCAATAGTTTATTTAATTAGAATATAATCCGAATAAATAATTCATATAAATTTTATTTGATAACACGTAATTAATGTAAAATAAAGAAACTTTGTTTTTACAATTAAAATAATTTCATTTATTATTTATTGATATAAAAGTTTAATTATAAAAAGTACAATACAATTTTTATAAAATAGAAAGTCTTAATTATATTTTCTATAATAAAATTTTCAATTAAAGTGTAACGAGAGGGACACTCAAATAAGAGAAAACAATAGGCAACACTGAATATTAATAATAAGTAAAAAAAATGTTTTGTTAGAAATTGTTTTATTTAATATTTTTTTTTTTTTTTAAAGAAAAATTTATTTAAAATATTTAATTATTAATTAATCAATTAATATTTTAATGTATCAAATTACTTATTATTAATTAATCAATTAATAAAAGCACGAAGAAAATATTTTTAACGAAAAATTTACTCATATTTATATTTTTTTCGGAAAAACAGTTTTTGTAAAATTTTGTATCTTCAAAATTTTAGAAAATTCTTTCAAAACTGAATTTAACCGTAAAAATAGAAATTAATAGATAAAAGGAATAAAATAGAATAAAAAATTTTTTTAATAATTAAGAATATCTATGAAATTCTGTACAGAAAATACAGAAGAAATTGTCTAGAACAATGAATATAAAATAATTAAAATTTAAGAAAAAGGGTAAGTCGAACTCCAGTAGTTTGATCCATGGCTATAGCTCTAACCGCTATACCGAAATTTATTTTTACAAATATCATTGTTACGGTACAATTAAATAAAGAAAAATTAAACTATTTAAAGAAAATATTAAAGTAAAAAATATCATTAACAATTATAAATAAATAATACTCCCCACGGCACTTTCCGTAGTTTATCAACTATCCGAGTGTTGTCAGGGTTTTTGGACAAGATCGAGCACTGGAACAATAATGAACTTATATCACCGAAGGTATAAGGTTTTCTTTTTTAGAATTATTATATTAATATAAAATAAAGTCGCGTCAACAATAAATAAATCGAAATATTCAGCAAAAATTTTTTCAGTTTATTAGCAATTAAAATTTCAATTCAGTAACAGTTTAATTTTTCAATATTTAGTTATTTCAAAATTTAGTTTAATTAAGATATAAAATTTTTTTTTTAATCATTCATCCATCCATCAACTTAATAAAAATATACAATTAAAAGAATATATTAATTCATCAATTTAATAAATAAAACAATTAATAATAATAAAAATAATAAAAAATAAATTTATATAAGACATTTATCTCCTCATTCATCCATCAATTCATCAATTAAATATTAAAAGCATTAGATTTTTTTTTTATCAAAATGAAAATTTTAGAATTGGAAAGGCTATTACCCAGACTTAACGAAAGCGCAAGGGATGTCGATTCATGGATCGATGAATTTTCAAGAATAATGGCACTGGCTGATATCACCAATCCAAGAAGCATTCTTACCTGGGCAATGGAGTGTGTAGAAGGAAAGTTGAGGGGCACTTTACAAGAACTACATACAATAGATGAGAAAGGTAATGAACATTTTCCATCAATGAGAGAAATAAAAGAAGCAATTGAAAATTCATTAGAAGTAACTCCACAAGAGAAATGTAAAAGACTACAACGAATGAAAATTCAAAGAGGAGAAAGCATAAAAAACTTTAATTGGAGATATAGGAAAATTTATAACAGTCTACCAAAATTGTACCAAACATTTATAACAATAGAAGATTATGCTGATTCCATTATCTACCGTCCTTATGCTAGATCACAAGTAATAACACAACGATGTATAGATCTTGAAGATGCTTTTGAAGAAGCAGAGTTAGCTGAAAGAGCTGAAGAAGGAGGAAATCTTAGAAATGAAACCGTGATGATGACAGTATTTAATTCTCAACCATTCTATTACCGAAGTAACACTCATCCATTTAAGCAATTCAATTCTCCAAGTTATAATTATAATTATAATGGAAGACAATTTTACATTAAGAAAACTCCTCGAAATTATACAAATTATAATGAAAATAGAGAATTTACAACTAATAATTTTAATACTAAATTCAATTCTAAAAATGAAATTATGCAAAGTAATAATTTAGAAAATACCACACAAAATATTAAAGATAGTAAAATAAGAAATAACTTGGTAAATAATGAAATCAAACAAGCCAGAAATACATTTAATTCTGAGAAATCCCATATTATTTGTTACCGTTGTGGACAACAAGGACACATTTATAAACTATGTCCTTATTCCTTTAAAGAATTTGCTAAACTAAGAAATCAAAATAATACAATAAATTCAAACAATCATTTAAACTTCTAAACGGGAGAAGGGAAACTCCCAGTAATCAAACCAATGATGAAATAGTAGCTACTGCAGTTAGAAGAAAAGGAAAACAAGTTTTTGAAAAACCATATTCAAGAGATAAAAGAAAACAAAATGAAAATAAAGTAAATGATAATATTTCTAATTCTAATAATATCATACAAGAAGATAATGAAGATATAGAAATTGAAACCAACGAAATAAATACAATATCTAACACTCCTATAAATGAAACCGAAAGACTTGAGGAGATTGATGTGTCAGTTATTGCGCAACCCTCAATCAACAAAGCTAAACGAAATTCAAAGAAACAAAAAGAAAAAGAAATATTAGAAAGCACTAAGAATCTCGAGGTTAGTTCTAATAAAGAATCTAGAGTTAAACTTCCAAGTGTAGAATTAGAAGAGAAGAAAGTTAAAACCAACAATCCCAATAAACAAATAACCATTATGGAAGGTCAATCAAAATATGATATTTGTAAAGACATAAGTACTAGGTTTGCTAATATTACATTACCTCAATTATTGGATGTTAGTCCTAAACTCCGTGCTGATATTGTAAAGGCCTTAAAATTAAAAACTACAGAAACAATTAAAGAGACTCCTGAAGAAGTTGTATTATCTGCTATACGTAGGGAAGATGTTGCTACAGTTGAATGTTTAATTAATGGAGTCCAAGGTATTGCATTTTTAGATACAGGCGCAAGCATTAATATTATTACTAGACAATTTTTAAACAAGTTAGGAGATGTAAAACCAATTGGATTTGTTAAAAATAATATTGTTCAATTATTATCTAAAGAGAATGTTAATACTGAAATCTACTTGCTAAAAGTTCAACTTGGAGATTTAGCTATTCATGATATATTCCGAGTTATAGATAATCACCAAAACCTATTTGATGTTTTAATTAGCTATAAAACACTTAAAGAAAATAATTTATTTATTAATCCTATTAATAATAATTTGTGCATAATGAAAGAAAATAACAAATGGATGTGTGTCAAAAATCTTTGCAAAGAAGAGAAAGGAAATGTTATTAGTGATGATGAAGATGCTGAATCAATAATTATATATGATAAAACAAATTCTGATATTAATAATAATTCCTATCTTTATTGCTTTGTTAATGAAATTGATAATATTAATGATAACTTAACAATAACTCAAAATAAAATAGAAGACTCTAAAACAATAACTAAAGAAGTAGATATCATTAATGAAAATGGTGTTTTTGAAAAAGATCAACTCCTGCAAAATATACTTAAAGGAATTCCAAAAAAGCTAAGACATGAAGTAAAAAAGTTATTTGATGAATATAATACCATTCTTGCCACAAAAATTGATGAGTTAAAACCAACTAAATTATTACCTCATAGTATTCAACTCGAGCCTAACGCTAAACCGATTAAACAGAGATGTTATCGACTTTCTAAAGTTCAAGCATTAGCTCTTAAAAAGGAATTAGAAAAACTTATAAAAAATAAATTAATCGAACCATCACACTCCCCTTGGTCTTCTCCCGTTATTTTAGTGCCTAAGAAAAATAAACAGTGGAGAATATGTATAGATTTTCGAAAACTAAACAATCTTACTATTAAAGATGCATATTCGTTACCGCTTATAGATGAAATTTTATTTTCTATCGGGAAAAAAAGTTAAAGTTTTTACTAAGATTGATTTATTTTCGGGATTTCATCAGATCCCTATGAACAAAGAAGATATTCCTAAAACTAGCTTTGCTACAATGTATGGTAACTATCAATTCTTAGTTATGCCCTTTGGTTTATGCAATGCCCCAGGTACTTTTCAAAGGGAAATGAATAGAATATTCTTTCCTCTTATTGGAGTATGCATGTTTGTTTATATCGATGATCTAGTTATATTTTCACCCTCCTTTGAACAACATATTATAGATATTAAGAAAGTGTTTGATATTATCAAAGAAAATGGATTAAAAATTAACTTAGAAAAATGTCATTTTTTTAAAATAAAAGTCGAATTGTTAGGACATACTTTATCAATTAATGGTATTTCCCCTATTCAAGCTAAAGTTTAAGTCATATTAGAATGGATACCACCAAAAAATGTTACACAATTACAATCTTTCCTTGGTGCAGTGGGTTATTACCGTAAATTTATTCTTAACTTCGCTAATATAGCAAAACCATTATTTAAACTTGTTAAAAAAGGTGTAAAGTTTGTCTGGGGTAAAGAACAAGAAGAAAGCTTTAATGAGTTGAAACTAAAATTAGCATCTGCTCCTATTCTTGTTATGCCTGACTTTGAAAAACAATTTATAATCAGAACGGATGCCTCTTTCGATGGTATTGGAGGTGTTTTACTTCAGAAAGATGAGAATGGTATTGAAAAGCCAATTCACTTCGTAAGTCGCTCTTTAAAACCGGCGGAAAAGAATTATTCAATAACTGATCTTGAAGGAACTGTCGCGACTTACTGCGTTCAAAAATTTAAATCTTATATTTCTGGAAATAAATATGAAACTCTTTTATTCACCGATCATAAACCTTTAGTTGGACTTTTCAAAAATAAAGAAACTAACAATTCTAGACAAACTCGATGGGTATTACTTCTATCAATGCTAAAAGTTAAAGTCTTATATGAACCTGGAAAGAAAAATGTCATCGCTGATGCACTTTCTAGATTATCAACAAAAGAAAATACAATATTAACAACTGTTACTGAAGAGATAAATGAAAATAATCCGTATAACTTACTTACAAAATTTAAAGATAAATTTACAATAATTAATAACGAAGAATATTATAAAGACCATGGAAAACTTAGAAAAGTTATAAAAAATCAAAACGAAAAAATTGATTTAATACTAAAAGCTCACAAAGTTGGTCACGAAGGAGTATTTAAAACTTACAATAGACTTAAACGTGACTACTATTGGATCAACATGATACTTGACGTTAAATACATTGTCAGAACTTGTGATAGGTGTCAACACTTTAGATCGCAATCTTTTAATAACCAAACAGAAGATATTGCTACTCAACCTGGTTTACCATTTACGAAAGTTGGCTTGGATATAGTAGGTCCACTTCCTACTTCAAGAAAAGGAAATAAATATATAATAGTTTTAGTAGATTACTTAACAAAGTGGGTTGAAGCAGAACCAACCCAAAATATTGATTCAGATGATGTAATAGAATTTTTATCCAAGATTTTTGCTCGATTCGGAATACCAGAAATATTAGTAACTGATAACGGTCCACAGTTCTGTTCTGATAAAACAAAAGCATTCTTAGACTTATATGGTGTTTATGTTAACTTCGTTGTTACTTATCATCCAGAATCTAATGGTCAAGTAGAAAATCGAAACAAAGAAATAGGCAAATACCTTAGATTACTTTGTAATAAAAATACATCAATATGGGATGAAATGCTACCTAGTGCTTTATGGGCCTTGCGTACTTGTAAAAATGAAACAACTAAATTTTCAAGTTTTTAATTGTTATATGGCCGACGTGATCTTCAGCCGTTTGAATTACAATTAAACTTAGATAAAAAGGAAAATTATGAAAGTGATGATGAATTTTTAATTAGAAGATTTACAAAACATTATAAATGGATCAAGGAAGCCATAAATAATATTCAAACAGCAAACAAAACTGGGAAGATAGAAGAAAACAAGTAAAAAGACTTAAAGCTAATTATAAACCAGGAGATCTAGTATTAATTAAATATATTAATAGAAGAAAACTTGATCCATACTTCTTAGGTCCTATGAAAATTGTTAAAAAACAATTCAATACTGTAACGTTATGTGATCCATTAACAAACGAAATTGCTGAAAGAAATGTCCACTTAAAGAATATTATACCTTATAGACTATGCGAAATTGGGACTTCAAGGGACGAAGTCTGAACTTAGGGGTGGCATCATGTTACGGTACAATTAAATAAAGAAAAATTAAACTATTTAAAGAAAATATTAAAGTAAAAAATATCATTAACAATTATAAATAAATAATAAAAAATTGAATATTAAAATATTAGTTATAGAATATTATAAAGTTAAATAAAAATAATTAGATGTATTAAAAAATCATGTATTAATTATATTATTTAATATTGTAAAATTTTTATATAATATTTTAATAATTTAGAAAATTTAAGTTTATTATATTTTTATTATTATATTTTTATTATTAAATTTTTATTATTAAATTTTTATTATTAATTTTTTTATTTTTATTTTTAATCCAATCAAATAAATATTTTATTAGTATAAAAAAGAACAAAGTAACACAATACTTTTGTTCTCTCTCTTTTTTTCTTACGACTTTATTATTATATTATTTTTTTAATATTTTCTAAAAGTTAAATAATAAATTAAATGGTTTAAAATAAATTAAAATTTATTAAATAGTTTTTCTAAATTTAATGTTTTAAAAGTGTTTAATTAATAGTTTTTGTGTTTAGTGTATAATATTAAGATAAGTATAGTATAAAATTAGTTTAGTAATAGATTAGTTGTATTAAACATTTTATATAAATAGTAATAGATTTAGAGAAATTGTTTAGTTTAGATTAGAATAGTTTAGATTAAGATATTAGTTTAAGTTATTTTAACTTAGTTTAGATTCTTTTAGATTAGGATAGTTTAGACTAAAATTAGAGTAGTTTATTAATTAATTTAGGTTTAGAATTAGAGAATTAGAGAATAATATTTTAAATTTTTCCTTATTATTAGAATATATTATTTTATTAATAAAATCTTCAGATCTTGTACCAATCATGATACGGGGTGTCACTAAATACCTTGTATTTCCTATTAAATACTCTTAATAATAATAAAATAAAATTATTATTAAATATTCTTATTAATTTCCTTTATTAATATCAAATATAATAAAATTTATTATTAAATATTCTAATAAATTTCTTTTATTAATATTAAATATAATAAAAATTATTATTAAATATTCTTATAAATTTCTTTTATTAATATTAAATATAATAAAAATTATTATTAAATATTCTTATAAAATTCTTTTATTAATATCAAATCTAATAAAAATTATTATTAAATATTCTTATTAAAATCTTTTATTAATATCAAATCTAATGAAAATAATTATTAAATATTTTATTAATATTAAATATAATAAAAATTATTACTAAATATTATTATTAAAAATTATATAATATTTAAATCATTACTAATTCTTATTTTTATATTAAGAATAATAAAAAACTATTTCAATAAATATTTGATATAAAATACAGAATTATAAGTTTCTGTATAATATTTTCTAAACCTTTGAAATAAACAAAAAATAAATCAAAAATCAAAAATAAATTAAATCTTTATTAAAATAAAAATGATCTAAAATACAGAAGAATTTCAATAATAAAAATGATCTAAAATACAGAAAATATCAATTCTGTATAATTCTCTCTCTGAAAACAATATCAAGAAGAAGCTACCGCCCGGAATGCCCTTCGTGATACAATCTCTAAATTAATTTTTATATTTTAATTTAATAAATGTTATTTTTTTTTTTTTTTTTAAAAAATAATTTAAAATAATAGTTAAAAATTAAAATAAAATAGTTATAATAGTTTTTTTTTTATATAAAGAATATATTAATAATAAATAACATGTATTAAAATAAAAGTATAAAAAGAAGAATAAATTTCTTTCTTTTTAATACGGGGAACAAATAATTTTAATTTTAAATTTAAATAAAGAATATTTTAAAATTTAATTTTTTTTCTTGTTTCCAAACTTATTTTTATAGTTATGTGTTAATATTTATTTTTTTTGTTTTGAATATCTTAGTGTTTCAACCCCAGCCCGTATCAATCAGTATTCGTTACATATAGATAAATTGTCAGAGATAATCTGTCAATAATCTTTTTCAAAGATTAGTTTAAAATAAAAACTAAACTATTTATATTTTTCCTAAACTATGTTTACATGGCTTATAAAATTTTTACATTTTATTTCTATTATTAATTACTAATCTAAATAAATTTTAATTTTAATTATTTAATAATAAATTGGATCCCTTGTTTATTTTGTTTTAAGTTTTCTTTAATATTATCTAGATAATTATAGATAATAAAATATTAATTATTTTGTAATTAATTTCCTAATCTAATAAAGGTATATTTTATATTTGATATATATTATTTATATTTTAAAAATTAAATTATAATAAAAATAATTATAAAAAATTCTAGTTAATTTTAATTAACACCCTTAAAATTTAAATGTAAATATCTCGACATCTAGGAGGCTTTGAGACCTCGTATGATGACGAAATTATTTTTCTCTTCCTATTTTTAACCCTCCATCGCGGCGATTTGGGGAGTTATGGACTTTTAAAGTCAAAGCCCATTTTTTATTAACTTTATTTATTTATTTCATTAATTTAATATATTCGTTTTTAAACGAATATTTTATTTTAAAGTTTTAATTTATTATAATTTCTTATTTATTATTTTCTAATTTTGAAATTACAAATTTCAATAAAAGTAATTTCAAATTTTATTTTAATTTCATTTTTCTTATTTTTACAATATCTGGGGTATTTATCAGTGCGAGTCTTGTCCATATTATCCAGATATCTAGTTTGGGCTATTTCTAATATATGGTTGAGATTTCCCAGGTTGTTAGCATAGCTATCGATAATTTTGACTTCACCTAAAGAATGTACTAAGTCGGCTGTCTTTGGGGAGTTATGTATTTAGTAGTTATACAAGGTAAGAAAAGGAAGTTGTTGGGTAGAAGCGTGGATTGAGTTGTTATAGCAGAACTCTGCTAAGAATGATGAATCCATCCAGCTTTCGTCATCGTAGGTTCCCACAAAGCACCGTAAATAGGTTTCTATGTAAGCATTGTTCCTTTCAACTTGGCCTACCGTCTCATGGTGACTAGTAGTAGCATATCTTACTTCGGTTCTGAAGAACTCTAGTAGCTCCTTCCACACTTGAATTGTAAACTGCACTCCTAAATCAGTCGTAACCACCTTAGGAAATCCGTGCAACCTGTAAACTTCTCTTAGGAATGCGTTGGCAGTCTCGTTAGCATTGGGCACATGCTTAAATCCTATCAGGTGTATCATCTTGGTTAATCTGTCACAGGACACTAAGATACAACCTGCTCTCTTCGTTTCCTATACGTATCCGCCTTCTGTTCTAGTCCTACATTTTACTGGCAGATCTGTTAAAAAATCTAATTGTACCTCTTGCCAGGGTAATTCCGCAACTGGAACTCTCACTGCAGTACTATATTCTTTGTGTCGATCATTTTTCTTTGTAGCGAAGGTTTTACAAGCTTTGACGTAGCCTGATATGTCCTTTCTCATCTTCGGCCAGTAGAAGTTCCTCTATACTAAGTCCGAAGTCTTATTAATTCCTAAATGACCTGCGTACTCCAAGTCGTGGTTTAACTGTATGATTGTATTCCTGAATGTTGTGGGCACGTATACTTGTTCAGGGTTTTCCTTTCTTACCAGAAGGCCATCTACTTTTAGCCAATGCTTCTTGTTGTAGTTGTTTCTGGTATCTTCAGCTAAGTCTTTTATTATCTCTTGGGCCATTTTGTCTTGTCTATAGGCCTGTTTAATATCATCCACGAAATTGGTAGCTAAGGCTAAATAACTAGCTTCTCCATCTACATCATCAAATCCTACCAATTAATCGGGTTTCAAAATGCTATCTTTATCGAATTCTTTACCCTCAGTTTTCTCCGTTTCAACTCTTGAGAGGGCATCAGCTTTACCATTCTTCTTCCCAGGTCTGTATACTATTTCAAACCAGTACATGGCGAATAGTTCTTGCCATCTAATTTGCCTAGGAGTTAATAGCTGTGGTTTGGTAGCGAGCAACAGATTTCTATGGTCACTATAAGCTATAATCTTGTGCTTCGCACCTCGAAGCAAGTGTCGCCATTCTGTAAACTCAGTCTTAATGGCTAGTAGTTCTTTTTCTGTAATCGAATAATTTACTTCAGCCTTGCTGAGCGTTTTTGAATAGTAGTATATGGGATGAAGAGTACCATCGTCTCATTTTTGGGACAACACACCTCCTATTGCGTAATTACTAGCATCACATTCAACGAAGAACTGTTTCCCGTGGTCAGGGTAAGTTAGCACTGGCGGAGAGGTAAGCATTCCTTTCAACTTGTGAAAATCGGCCAACCTTTCTTCATTCCATTCAAACTTCTCCTTCTTAGAAGTCATCTTAAATAGCGGCTTGGCTATTTCTGAAAAATTCCTTATAAAGTTTCTGTAGTAATTGCAAAAGCCTTGAAAGCTTTGCATCTGCTTGACATTCTCTGGTTGTGGCCATTCTGCCACGGCCTTTATTTTCTCTGGGTCAGTTTCAACACTATCCTTCCTGAACACATGGCATAAAAACGAAATCTTGAGATTGTGCAGTTCACACTTAGACATTTTTGCGACAAGTTTATGCTTTATCAGTTTCTTTAATATGGTTCGAACATGCTGGACATGTTCCTCAAGAGTTTTTGAATACACTACTATATCATCTAGATAGACTTGACAGTACTTCCCGATGTCTTCACGAAGCTTTGTAACACTGCTGGTGCATTGGTTAACCCAAAAGGCATTACCAAATGCTCGAAGTGTCCAAACTTGATGTTGAAGGCTGTCATGTACTTATCACCTTCTCGAATTCGTACCAAGTTGTAGGCAGATTTTAGGTCGAACTTGGAGAACACTACTGCTCCTTTCATAGCTTCGAACACTGCACTAATTCTTGGGATTAGATAGGCATTACGTTTGGTCCATTGGTTTAGCTTACGATAATCCATGCAAAGTCGTAACTCACCAGACTTTTTGGGTACGAACATAACAGGGTAACCTGCTGGAGATTCTGATCGTCTTATAAACCCTTTGGCTAAGGTTTCATCGATATGCTCCTTTAGCGCTTTTTCCTCTCTTGGAATTGTTGGATAGATAGCTCCTTTATACAGTGGTGCATCAGGCTCTAATTCGATTTTACAGTCATAAGGCCTGTGTTCTGGTAGCGTCTCGGCGATTTCTTCGTTGAAGGCTTCAGTTAAGTCTCCATAATACTTGTCTATAATTTCGCCAATAGATAACAGCTTTTCTATCCCCACTTTCTTGATTGTTTCTGCTACAGAATCTTCTTGTATGATCAATACTATATTATCTTTTTCCTGACTATCTTTTAACGCAACATTTTACTTAGGGTTTTTATTTATTCTATTCTCCTTTGGATTTTACTCTTTTGTGTTTTGAACCAATCCGCCCATTTGTCGTAATTTACTAATTAATCATAGTAATCCATAGTGTATTCGATACCTCTTTCACGGTAAAATTGCCTTGTTAAAACGTATACAGTGTCCTTTAATTTTTGGTTATCTATAACCTGTTGTATAGTCTTGGTAATTCTCGCTGTGGGTTGAATCTCCTTTTGTACAGCTGGTTCAATATCATCTATTTCTTATACCATATAGATACTTTCACCTTCGCACTCTCCCGGTGAATCTATATCTGGTAGTCCCGGCTTCTCGCCATCTATTTTATAAACTTTGGATTGCTGATCATGGACATCTACCTTCCTATAAATAAGATATCTATCCATGAATCTTGAACCTAGTATGATTGTCCTTGGCATAGCCTCAGCTAGCCTACATCTCGTTTTAAAGTCATACCATTTGACTTTACCAGTACGATCTTCGATCAGCTTAACTTTAATTTTGAACTCTTCTGTTACCTGCGGTATCAGCACTTTGCAAACGGCAATAGTAAATATTAAGGGACGGTCTTCTAATTTAAATCCCATCTCTTTCGCCAACTGCGGATGGATCATGTTGATCTGTGATACGGTATCATACAGCACGTTTAAATCTTGGAGCCCCTTTTTGGTACGAAGATTACTTATTTTGGCTTCTGGGACAAACTCCTCGTACTCAGACCCATCTTGCATCAGGAGTGCTGTCTTGGGAATCGAATTGTTACTACTGGTACGTGAGTCCTTAAAATAATTTTGCTTCTCGCTTGGTCTCGTACCGAAATTTTGCCACTATTGTGGTTGTAGCTATCCTTTTTCTTATCATAATTGTTCTGTTTGATAGGCTCTTTCCTACTATAATCTCTTTTATCGCCTCGGCGATTGTCGCTGTTCCTCCTTCTCTTAGCTTCAATATACTTGGAGGGTCTTCGCGGATCCATCATTCCTAGTAATGCCATGATGGCTATCTTTCTCTCGCGGTTATATTCGTATCTCTCTAAGTAATCGTCTTTGTAATCCGAGGGGAATGTATCACATCTCCTTAGACACGTTACATAATCTTCTAAGGTTTGCTTCTCTGCAGGCAGATCATAAAAGGCTTCACGAACCGAGGGCCTAACTTGTTGTACTAGCAGCAACCTTTTGGTTTCATCCGACAGCTGAAGAATTCTGCTCAGCCTGTTAAACTCTGAGAGGTATGCATAGGCTTTTCCCCAATCGTGCTTGAGTTTCAGCATCGCAGTTTTCACTTCTTTTTATGTTTTCTAGCTTTTAAATTCTTTCAGCAATCTGTCCATCAACCTTTGAGGTTGTGGATTATCCTGTTGTTTGAACACTTCATCTATTTGGTACCACTTCTTAGCAGTTTCTTGCAAGTGGTCCTCAATAAAGTACAACAGAGCCGTGGGCTCGCTTTGGTAGTACTTTTGGTGTCTACCAAATTACCTTTTCAGCCTATCGATAAAGGATTCAACATCCCCAGTCTCACCATTAAACATTGGAATGTCTCTCTCGTACTCCGCAGGGAACGCATCAGTCATTGCCACGTCTTCCATAGCGCTCCTTGTTAGTATAAGTGGTGTAGGGTGGTAAGTTATTCTGTTATTTACATCAGTAATATTAATATGAAATGGGAAAGGTTTGCTTGTAGAAGCCTGTTCTCTGTTATGGGCATTCCAAGCCAATTTACCTAGGCCCTCGATTTCTTGCTGTTGAGCCTGATTAACGGCCATTAGCTTCTCAATCTTTTCTTCGAGCTCATTCAGGTGAACCTTGTCCCTTTCTTGGTTCGCATCCAAGAACTCCTCAATCAAATAAAAGTTTTGACCTTTATCCTCTAGGTCTTGTTGTATTTGTTTTCCTTTTATCTGTTCCGCATCCAGATAGGTTTCAATCTTTTTGATTTCTTCCTTAACAGCGGCTTCATTCTCTCTGCTTTCAGCAATCTACTGATTCAAGTAGGCTTGTACTTTCTGAAGCTCTAGCACACTAGCATGGCTACTAGTTTCCTCTTCATCCACTCGCCTCTCAACCTCTCCAAATCGTTGGTCCACAGCAGGGATAAAATTGCTAAGTTCAGCTTCAATTTTAGCAAACATCATTTCACTCTGCGTTTAAATCTGTTCTATCATTGCAGTCGTCTGTTGCTGAGTGCTTATCATCATGTTCTTAAATTCTTCCATCTGCTTACTCAGCAAAGCAGCAAAGTCCATCGCTCCAGCATTAACATTTTTGCTTGAACTTTCTCCCTGGTTAGTTCCTGGCTTGCTAGCTTCAGGTTTACAAGCCTCGGGTTGACTCTTCTCAGGCGCCGCAGCTGGTTTAGGTTTTGAAGCAGCTGGTTTTTCAGGAGTACTAGCCGTTTTCTTGTCTCCTGTATTTTGGAGGTGCTTCTACAGGCGTAGGACTGCTATCTGCAGCCACACTTCTGACTGAACTTTTTAGTGAACCACTTCTTGTGGTTTTTCTTGTGTTTTCAGCTGGGTGCCTTAGTACTCTTGTTCTCTTTTTCCATTTACTTTTCTGATTAATTTATCTAGAAATTATGGATATATCCACTTACTTTTAGTTTATTTAAAAGATTATAATTCATTCACTTACTTAAATTTATTTAGTTGATATAAACGTCCACTTAATTTTAATTATTTTTTAAATATAACTAATAAAAATAATAAAAGAATTAAAAATAAAAAAATAAATTTTTTTTGAAAAATTAAATGCATAAAAATTAATAATTTAAATAAATGATTATTTTAAGAATTTTTCTTTCGCTTCCCGAGTCACTACAAATATAAATTTGTATAAAAAATGACCACCTATCAAGCAAAAGCGAATTTTATTTGGTAAAGTACGAAATTTTTATTAATTAAAAATACTACCAAAAAATTTAAAATTTTTAATTTAAATAATGATTTATAATTAAATTATTAATAAATTAAATTTCGGATATTCGAAAATTTTTAAAATTTAAAATTTTAAATTTTTTGATCAAAATTTTATTTTAATGCCGAAAAATTTTTTTTTTTTTTAAACTATATTTTCAGTAGTTTTTTCCGCTACGTATTGTGGCGTGAAATTTTGTATCAAAAATTTTTCAAAGTTAAACAATTAAAAGTAAACAAAGAAAAAAAAACAAAATATGATTTACTATTAAATTATTATTTTTATTTTTAAAAACTAACTATTCTATTAATTAAATTATTACTTAGCGTTTAAACTTTGTTTAATTATTATCGGTTATCTAGTTATAAAGCGTTACTATTGTAAAAGATAAGTTTATTATTTACTAAAATAAAGAATAATAATTAAATTCAAAGACTAACATAACTTAACACCTCTCTATTTGAGTTGTTAATAATAAACACTAAATTAATTATATTTATAACTATTATTTTCTATCACACTAGAATATAGCGCAGCACTTTATAACTCTATCTATTATCAGTTACTGGACTTACACTGAGCAATATATTTTTATTTAATAATTATATTTTATTTATTAATATTAATATTTATAATAACAATTTACGTTAATAGTAACGCTAGTGCATTACAGTTACATATTCAATTATTATTTATACATGTCAATAATTTTATCATTGGAAAATAATTTAATTTAACTTAGTTTACTAATCACTAAATAAAATATATTTAACTAAGTATTTAGCTATATAATTAACTATAAGAATAATAAAATTTAATATACGAAAATAATAAAAGATTTTATTTGATTAGCCGAAATTGCTAACTGTTAAGAGATACGTTACGTAACCAAAGAACTATCATTGGATAGGCTTGAAGTTACCATGTATCTATTACAATAACGACGCTTGTTACGGAACTATTAGATATTTAGAATTAGAAATAATTATTAATAAATGTCAAGAACACTAGTGAATTTGAGATTAAAATTCACTATTATATCAATTGAAATTTAATTTAGTTATTGAAAAAAAATTATTTTAATTCTATTTTAATTATAAAAATAAATATTAAAAACATTAAAGAATTAGAAACCAAAGGGTTTGGACTTATTTATTAAAGATAATTTAATTTAACCCTTAAGAATTTAATAAAAATAACATGAAGAAAAACAATGATAACTAAATAAATAATGGAAATATTATATCGTGATTTCCCGCTAAAATTATATTCATTGAAAAGCTACAGAAGAGAACTACAACATATGTTAAAATCAACCTTATTGGACAACTAGATAACGAGATATTGGTCTTTAAAATATTCTAAATATAAAAAATAATTTAATTATTTTATTAAGACCTTAATTATTAATTAAGAAATTTATATTAGATAAAATCTCTTAACTTGGAATTTATATTATTAATTTTTATTATAAATTAAAAATACAGAATTAATTAATAGTAATAGTTTTATAATAATTTAAATAAGTTTATAAGATTTAATTATAATATTTTTATTCAATTATTTTCTAAAAGATTCTATGGAATTTTTTATCATTCTAAAGATTTTATTTTATTTCATATTTGATTATTAAATTAGTTTTATTATTAAATTGTTTTTATGAATAATTATATTGTTATTTTATTAAAAGATTCTTATCAATATTATTTTATTATTATGTTTTATATAGTTTATATACATGTATGAATATATTAAGATTAAAATGTATTATTTAATTATATTGTTAATTATTATTTTAGTTTAGTATAAAAAGGAATTGAAATTCCATATTTTGAATTCTTTGTAAGATTATTTATTTAATATGTTAACATAAAGTTAATGAATTAATTATAACAATAATAATTCATTTTATTAATCTTAGTTAATTTTATTATTAAAATATATATTAAATAAAGTTCTAATAAAACATAAATCTTAAATATTAAAATCTTAATTATAAAACTCTCTGTGTGTTATTTATTATTTAAATTTAATTAAATTGTTATAATTAATAAGAACATCCTGACCTGACCAATTTAACCCAAACTAGGAAAGATATAGCAAGAATCTTACCTAATCAATAAATATAACTTAACAGATTCATTTCTAATATATTATGTGTACATTATTATTTATGTACTTTTATTAAATTTTTAAATCCATAGGTCAAAAATTAAATCAAAAATTATATTAAAATTTATATTTTTATATTAAATCTTATATTAATAATAATATTTTTATATATTTAAAACTTATATTAACAATATTAATAATAAATCTTATTTTTTTTATTTTTATATTAATAATGAAAATTTGTATTAATAATATTTTTATATATTGATAATTAAAAATTTATATTTTAACTTTTATTATTAAATTTTATATCGAAATGTTTTATTATATATTGACAAATATTTTATTTTATTAAAAACCTTTATATTAGAATATTATTTTTATTTGAATATTTTAACAGGTTTTAATAATAATTATAGCCAATTAAATAAATTCTTATTAGTAATATTTTAGATAGATTTTTATTAAAATAAAATAAAAAAAAATGTTTTATTAATATTATAAATTTATTTTATCTATATTGTTATAATTAAATTTTATATAATTGATTATAAAAATAAAATTAAATTTAATAGTTTTCATATAAAAAAAAATAAAATGTAATAATATAAACTTTAGTTACAAGAACAAATTTTATTCCTTGAAAAAAAGTATAAATACTTGTAAATTTTGCTACTAATTTTTAAAAAAAAAATCAATCATAAAATAACGAATTAATAAAATAAAATAAAATAAATAAAATAAATAAAATAAAATCTTTGTGTATTTACTCATTGTTTTTATTTAATTCTCTAAACCTTAACATTTATATGGTGGTGATATCGGAGAATTAAATAGAAATAATAGTAAATTATATAGATTTTTTTTATATTTTTTTTTATTATTATTATATTGAAAAACAGGTAAATCGTTAATCCTTTGATTAACCTATGGCGCTTGTTTGATATATATATATAAAAAAAAATTTTTAAATCAGTAAAATAAGATTCTTAAAAAAACAATTTGTAAAATTATAACAAGAAGCAGATAGAGCTCATAAACAGTGTTTTCTCAGAAAATAACAAATTAAATCTATTCATAGTAGGTTATTGAATAGTGGTTAATTTGGTGATTAGTTTGGTAGTAGACTAAGGTGAATAGAAAGGCGTATCACCGACCCAATAAAAATTGCTTAACTGCCCTTCCAAATTCAACAACTCGAAACAATTAAAAGTTTCAATGATAGATACAGAAGATTATATCATGACCTTCCAAGAGATTATCAAAAGATATTATCTGTTAAAAATTACAGAAATTCCATTAAGTCAAGAAACTTCGCATATTCTCAAGTATTCATTTCTAAATGTGAAAGTCTGAATGAAGCATATGAAATTGCTGAAACCGCAGAAGAAACTGAAAAGGAATGGGAAAGAGCAACCTCTTCCAATCAAGAGAACAATCAACAAACCTATGATTCCAGAAGAAGAATTTCCAATAACATATCTATACTTACTCAAAATATTGGAATGTTAGAAGAAATAGAACTGCAACATTTAATTATTTTAATAATAATTCAGAGTCTAGTATGTAGACCAATAATGGGAATTTTAGAAATAGAATTCAGAACTACTTTCAATACAATAATCCAAACTCTAGAGACTACACTAATAATTATAACAATTTTAAAAGGAACAACTATTTTGGATATATATCTAATAATAATAGCAATAATTTAAATAGAATATATAATAATGGTAATAACTATAATAACAAGTAATATGGTAATTTTTCTGTGAGACCTACATATTACTATAATAATAACAATTTCTCCACTAGTTCTAAAATTAATGGTTACAATGAACCACTAAGAAGAAATTATCAACAAAATAACAACGACGAAGTTATGAACGGTAATCCTAATAATAATCAAAGTCAAATTAATAAAGAGAGTACTGAAGGTGCTGGTCGAAATAAAATGAATATTTATTGTCATCGTTGCTATCAAACTGGTCACAAAAGTAATAATTGTACATATATATTTAAACAACTAGCTGATATGGAAGAGAAAGGCTTACTTCCCAAAAGAAATTTAAACTTGTAGATGGGAGAAGGATAACTCCCAGTAAACAATCCAACTTAATAAATTATAATATTAATACTAGTATTCTAGAAACAAACAATAAAAAAATTATATGAATAAAGATCAAAGTTCTAATAAACATGTGGAATTTAACGATATATGTGTAGTTAAATGTAGAGGTAATACAAATAATAAAAACAATGAAACTTTTGAGAATACTAGAATTGAAAATAAAAATATAAATATTAATAATGAAGTTAATAAAGAATATACAAAATTAAATAATTATAATAAAACAAAAATTAATGATAATGATGATTCTATTTATAATGAATCAGAGGAAGTAAACTTTGATAGAAATTCACGTAGTAATTATTTTTATATTACGAGAACTAATACTAACACCATAAATAACAATGTACTTGCAGCTACAAGAAAAGATAAAACAATAAAAGTTAAAATGAAGTCCCCTTATAAGCCTAAGGAAAATGTTCAACCCAACAAGAATGAATCAATAAAAAGAAAGGATAAATTAATAGATAATCCCATTGCCATCAAAATTAAATAATAAATTTTAATTAATAAAAAATATAATTTATATTTTTAAAATTAAATATTATTAAATATTTTATTATTGTTAAAACGGAAAAAAAAATAAATATAATAAAATATGATTAAAATTAAACAAAATAATAAAAATTTATTTTATATAATTTAAGCCACTTTTATATTATTGATTTATTAATAACTCTAGATTTAATTTAAAACCATGTTCGAAATGCAACTTGCTTTGAGTAATTTTTCTTTTGAATATTGATAAATACTCTTTTTATTGTTCAAATCTGTGGTTATTAATTAAAGAAAAACATTGAATGTATATTTTTACCATTATATGTTGCAAAATAAATACATCCATAAACGTAACTTTAGTACTAATAATCTTGCATTTTCAGTAAAATTTTAATGGAAAAACGTAGATTCAATACCTTTTTACTATTATTCCAATAAATAAATAAAGTATAAAATATTTTTTTTAGAAATAACGTGAGCTTTTTTTTATATGTAAATTATTCATAGATTAATATTATAGTAATTATTTATACTATTTTACATAAATAATAAAATGATGGAAAAAGAAACGATGAAATTTTTAAAGAATTATATCAAAATTTTAAATTAAATTAAAAAAATAAATTTAGAATGAACATTTAATATTGAATTATTTTATATTATTTTTATTTACTAAACTTATTGTTTTATTAAATGGTTCAATCTCTTTTTATTATTATTCAATAAATAAATAAGAATAAATAAGATATGAAATATGCTTTAATAGAAATAACGTGAGTTTTTTTTATATGTAAATTTTTCATAAATTAATATAATAGTAATTATTTATGTTATTTTATATAAATCAAAAATGATGTAAAAAGAAACAATGAAATTTTTAAATAATTACAACAAAATTTTTAATTAAATTAAAAAATAATTAAAAAAAAATAAAAAAAAAAAAAAAAAAAAAAAAAATTATATAAATTTTTAATTTTTTTTTTATTTTTATTTTTAGTTTTTGTGGTTTTTTTTTATTTTGTTTTTGATTTCTTATTTATTCTTATTTAATATTTTATATTTTTTATATTATTTTTTATGAAAATAAATGTAAATATGTATTTTTTTCTTTATAATATATATAATTAAATATATATAATTAAATATAAATATAATTTTTTTTTATAAATATATAAATGAAGTATTTAATTTACTACATTTAAATTTATTTATAATATAGAAATTATTTTTAATATTAAAAAAGATTAAATAAAAAAATTTTATAATAAATTCTTTTTTTTATATTTATTTTAACAAAAAATAAAATTTAAATTATTTGAAGAAAGTTAATTAAAGTAATTATATAAATATATATAAAAAAATTTATTAGTTTAATAAATTTCTCTTGATATAATATTAAACAATAATATATAAAATTA
Organism: Neocallimastix lanati (nom. inval.); assembly: GCA_016946835.1. Lineage (NCBI taxonomy): Eukaryota > Fungi > Neocallimastigomycota > Neocallimastigomycetes > Neocallimastigales > Neocallimastigaceae > Neocallimastix > Neocallimastix lanati (nom. inval.). The sequence continues at coordinate 82,880 of JACVTC010000213.1, read as the reverse complement.
TTTTTTATTCAATTTTTATATTTATATTATTATTATTAAAAATTATTACATAAAAACATATTTTAATAATTACATTTAATTATTATTTTTATAATATAAAGTTAATTAGTTTTTTTTTTTATTTTTATTATAGAAAAAATACAAATATCATTATTAAAAAATATAATTATAAAAAATTAATTAAAATTAAAAAATTAATAATATAAATAATTTATTAATTAGAATAAATTTATTATTTTTATAATTTTATTTATAATTTTAATGTATATTTCTTATTACAATTTATTAATAATTTATAAGAATATTTTAAAATTATAAATTAATTGTGTCCTCATCAGAATTTTGATTTAATAAAAATTTTTGAATAAGATAAACTACTGATGATGAAGCTTTATAATCATTTATTAAATTCAAAATTTCATTTTTGCTTGAGTATAAATTATTAAGAATATAATTATTCTTTCTTAAAAATGCCTTTAATTTTAAAGTATCATTATTTTTAATTAATTGAACCATCTTTAATTTTTTATTTTGAATAATTATTTCAATTTCTTCAATAGCATATTCTTTACTAAAGGGTAATATTGTATCATTGTTTACAATAAAATTGAAAAAATCGTAAAAAGGTTTTTTATTAAAATGTCTATCAAAATAATTTAAATAAAAAAGAATAAAATCTTCAAATGAATTGGAATTTGCTGTATCATAATATTTATAGAGGTATTCCACTTTTCTATAATCTTTTTTGTCTAAATATTCTAAATAAAAATTTCTTGGAATGTGTAATTTATTTTTTTCTGCATTAATTATATGATTAAAATTTCTTTTCGAAATACCTTTTCCATTCTTGTATAAAATAAGAAGACTTTTTATAAAGTTTGTATCAAATATATAATTTTCTAAACACATTTTGATATACTTAAATTCAAAATTACTGAGACGTTCAATTTCAAATTTTTTTAAAGAAAATCCATTTTTTAATAAAAAATTTAATTTTTTCGTTGTTAATAATTCTTCCTCTCTTAATATCTCTAAAATATATTTATCATTAATTTTAAAAAAAATATCCGCGCCATTTTTAATTAAAAATTCAACGGTTTGAAAATCTGAATTCTCCAATGATACTAAAAGTGGTGATTTTATACAATTATTAATATCTATTAATTTCTTTGAATTATCTATATCATTTACATTTTTTTTATCTTTGATATTACTCTTATCGTATAAATAATACAAATGTTTAACTTCATAATTTAATGTTTTATAGTTACAATTATTATAAATTAATTTTACAATTTTTAAAGAGCAATTTAGGAATAAAGCCGTAATAAGTAAATCAAAATTAGTACTATTTAAAAAATAAATAGGAATTTCTATACTATTAATAAAATCTTTTAATTTATTAAAGTTATTCATTTCGAGTATTTCTAAAACTAATTTCTGTTTTTCTGTAAGAATATCTACGTTTTGCATTTTTTTTATTTTTAAAAAATTTATCACAACTAAGGAGTTTGTTATTTCTTTATAATTTATTTTTTGTATAATTTTATTATGTAAAATTAAAATATTTAAATATAAATAAATATATAAAATTTGACTAAAGGAATTATTTTTTATAACATATTAATTTTGGTTCATTTTAAATTTTTACTTTTTATTTATATTAAAATTAAAATTTTTTTAATAATATATTTATTATTATATAAATTTTTAATTATATAAAAAATATAATGAATAAAAAATATTTTAATTAAAACTATAAATTTAATTAAAAACTTTAAGAGTAAAACTTTTATATTAAATAATATACATTTAAATATTTATATTTAAAGATATTTATATATTATTTAAATTATAAAATAATTAAATAGATAAAAATTATTAAATAAATTTATTTTTTAATTTAAAACCTTATTTTTATTTAAATATTGGTACTTAAATTATAATAGATACTATAATAAAACACATTAATAAAATATATTTTATAAAATTCAAAATAATATAAATATATTTATGATTTTATTTATATAATAGCATATTTTATAAATATTCCAATAATTATAAATATTTTATTTTTTTTATTAACATAAATTTTGAAAACATAACATACATATTTTTATTTATACTTCAAAAAAATGTATATATATAGTTTTTTATTTTGTTAAATACTCTATAATAATAATTCAAATAAATAAAAGTACATCGTTTTTTTTTTTAAAATAAAAAGATGTTAAATATATTATATTTAAAAAATTTTAATAAATTAGATACAAAGAAAATCCTTTATAATAAAATATACTCTAATATTTTTTAAAATTTTATTTTGAATAATTTTAACAGATCAATACCTAAAAATAAAAATTAAAATTAAATTTTAAATAAATTATTATAAATTTTTTTTAAACTTATTTATAGAGTATATTTTAAACTATCAATTAGATAAAAGCGAAAAAAGAGGAATTAGAAATTTAAAAATAAATAATAATTTCTATAGTATGAAAGGAAAAAGACCAAAATTCAAGAAATTTCATTCATTATATAATGAAATAATTATATTAATTAATTAGTGATTCTGCAATTCTTTTATTTATTATATCAATATTCTTATTTTATTTTCAATGTAATTTTATTATTAATAATTATAATATTATTTAAATAATAAATATAAATTATTTTAGAAATAATATGATATTAAGATTATCACATTAATATGATACTTTAGAGTAAAATATTAAATAATTTAATTATAATTTATTTTGTATTTCATATTAATGTAAAAATATATTTATATAAATTTTACTATATTATTAATTTAATTTTTTATTATTGGTTCAAATTATATTATTAATTAATTTATATTTAATGTTATTTGGAAACTTTTTGTTTTATTATCATTTAAATTTTGTTTTTATATATAATACTATTTAATTTAAGTAGAAAAACATAATAGAATTAAATGAATAAATATTACAAATCAAATATATTTTCAAAAAAAGTAAAATATTAATTAATTTTTTTTTATTTTAGAAAATTTTAATATTATTTTAATTTAATTTCATATCATTTATATTTAATATTTTTATCCAATAATTATATTTTTTATATAAAACTTATTATTTTAAATAACATTTAATAATAAAAATTATTTATTAAATCTAATAAAAAATTAAAAAAAATTATAAATTCACTAATATTGTAAATATTAATGGATTTATAGTTGAAATTTACTAATAGATCAATTGAAATTTAATTTCGCTATTGGCAAATTCGATTTTAATTATAAAAAATAAATATTAAGAATATTAAATAATTAGAAACAAAAGGGTTTGGACTCATTTATTAAGATAACTTATTTTAATTTAACCCTTAAGAAATTAATAAAATATTTGGAAGAAAAATAACAATAATTCGACAAATAATGGAAATATTACACTAATATTCCGGCTATAAATATATTTATTAGAAAGCTATTACAGTGAACTACAACTTAAGTTAATTACAACTTAATAGGATCATTAGGAGACGAGATATTGGAATTTAATAAGATCTTTTAGTTAAAGAAAATAATTTAATTATTTTAAATAGACTCTAAATAATTATATAGCAATTAATATTAATAAAATATTAATTGAAGGCGTAGGACAATTATTTACGACAACTTTTTTCACAGAACTTTTCATGAACCAATTCTGGTAGTTTTTATAGTGGTTTTTTTGGTTTTCGTATTCAGGCTTTTCTTATTCATTTTCTTTTTTATGATTTTATTTATTTTATATTTTTAATTTACTTAGTTATAATTTATTTAAGTATTTATAGATCCGTTCACTTACTTAGTTCACTTACTTAGTTCATATTAGTTTATTTACCTAATTTTTTAATAAATAATAAAAATAATAATAAAATAAAATATAATTTTTTCTTTAAAATAAATATACTAAATTTTATTAATTTAAATAATTTATTATAAAAAGTCTTTTCTTTCGCTTCTGTATCCTCTATATATTACAAAAAAATAATGACCCAAATTGCAAAAGCGGATTTAATTTAATAAAGAACGAAATTTTTATTATTTAAAAATCAGTTTTAACAAAATTAATTTTTAAATTTAATTTATATATTATATTAAAATTAAATTATTAATAATAAAATTAGATTTACGAAATTTTCAAAAAATTAAATTTTATTAATAATTTATTAATAAATTAATATATTATTACGATAGTACAATGATATCATTGAAAAGATAACATATAACCATGTATCAATTACAACTAACAGAAGACTTTGTTACATGTTCATCTTTCAGAATTCGGATACCAGACGAATCTAACAGTTAGGCATAACTTATACTAAAACTAAACTAAAATAAAAATATTAATTATTTTATAAAACGAACTTAAAAATAAAATTCATGATATTAATATAGTTACATGAATAAAATATATAATAATAATAAATGAAAATTAATAATATTTAATAATGTATATAATATTTATAATATTGACATTGATATATTAATATAAGCTTGATATTAATAAAGTAAAGATTCATTTTCAAATTTTGATTTTAATTATTTTTGTTAAATTCTTTTAAAAGTTTAAAGCAATTTAAATTAGCCTCATATACCCAAGATGCTTCAGAAAAGTATAACCTTTCTATTTGATAAGACATTGAATTTTTCGATAATGTTTTCTTTTATATATGATTTTTTCAATTCATATTCTATTTCATCACTAACAATTACTGTTAGTAGAAGTTTTTTTTTCTTCCAAAGTAATTTTCATAAATCTGTTCAAGTTCATAAATATGTATTACAAGATGGATTCTGATATTTTTTGGTAAATACAACTTTATATAATTGAAGAAATTTTATTGATGAATTTACAAGAACCAAACTTTTTTGGCTTTAATTTTTTATTTCCATTATGAATTATGATTGAACTATTGATCCACTTTTTATCATCAGCTTTCAAATTTGGAACTTCAGTACGAAGTTTATTTGTAAACTCTTTTTGTTTTTTTCTTTTTGGTTGTAAATTTTCATTAAGTGTTTTAAATAATTTTGAAAGATCTTTTATGAATTTATCAGTTAGAGAAACATCTGTACTGCTTTGGGTTGTTGGTGAATATTTTGAATTTAATCCATAATTTGCATATAAGGATTAATACTTATTAGTATTTAGTTGATTTTTGAATAGTATTGTTTTAGCAAATTTCAAAAAGAGATAGATAATTATGCCAATTTGAGACGTAAATTTAGAGTAGCATCTAAGGAATTGTTATACAAAGGAGTTCACCATTTCGGTTAAATTGTTGGTTCGGTAGTGAAAGCGAAAAGGAAGTTTAATTGAGATTTTGTGAGTTTTGCAAATAGCAGTCTAGAATCTAGAATTGAATTAAGTACCTTTATAGGAAAGAATTTTAATTAGTTGTCTATGAAGTCTGAATATATGAGTCATGAATGCGTTAACAATATCTTCAGAAGAAGGATCATTAGGGAATGGAATGAAATGACCCATTTTAGAGAGCATACCAAACACGACAATAATATAAGTAAATCAATTGTAGAGTGAAGATCAGTTATAAAATCCATCGAAAGCGAAGGTAGAACTTTATATATAGCAAGGGGGTAACTCAGTATGTTAACACTATTTATATAAATAATTCGTTTTACTAAAATAATTTTTTATTAACTTTAAAATTTAAAATGATTATTAGTAATAATTAATTAATATGATATTTTGAATAACTTTTATGTTAATTAAATAGTTAATAAAAGCATGAATGTTAAAATATTTTACTAGTTCAATTCATACTTATTTATATTTTTTGGAATAATAGATAATATTCTTTAATATTAATAATATTTTAGAAAATATCAATAAATAATTAATTTAGAAGTATTTATATTATTAATAAAAAATTGATTTAATAGATAATTATTGATTTTATATTTGAAATTTGAATCTAATTGAAAAAGAAAATATTAATAATTCTAAAATTTGATCTTTTTGTTTTCATATGATTAAATAATTAATTAAAGAAATGTTCAATTTTCTAGATAAAGAAAATGATAGAAATTATTAATATTAAATTATAAAATAGATATTTTTCGTAAAATGGGTTGAATCTAAAATCTAACCACTTAAGCATTAGTAATTATAACTATCGTTGAGTACTAGACAATGGTTCTAATTTTATTGAACTATAACAGGCAAGTTTAATATAAACTAAAATAACAATGAATAATTAAATGATAAAATAATTTAATACTTCTCTATTCAAGTAGTTATATTAAGTACTAATTTTAATATAAATAATTATTTTTTAGACACTTAAGGATATAACACATCACTATTAATCTCTATTTCTTAATAATAGGTTGAGTTTTCACAAATTAATTATATATTTATATTTAATTTTTTATTTTTATTTATTAATAAAATTATTTTGTTAATACAATTTATTTTAGTAGTAACGCTTGTGCGTTAACTATTAAATTATATGTTTTATTTATACAATAAAATATTTTAATGATTTAATATAATTTTGGTTTATTTAAACTTAAAATACTTACTAAAAATAAATTTAAATAAAAATAAATTTAACTTAATATAGAATTTAATAATAAAAATATAATAAAATAATTATATGCTTATCGTACAAAACTAAGCTAAGATCTTATTTGATTAGCCGGAATTTCTAACTGTTCTAAGAAATATTACGTTATCTCAATGATATCATTGAACAGGTAACATTTGACCATGTATTTGTTACTAGGCTTCTCCCAAGGAGCAATCTACTAATTATTGAAGACATTAACAATAAACCGGCTATAACTAAAATCTTGGTAATTCTCCAGCAACTTTGGATAGTAATGATTCTCATTAATCACGTCAGCGTTTACCCATATTTATTTATCATTCTTTTAAGAAACTAGGTACTAATACTGTCCTTAATGTTTTCTTGAACTTAGGATATGAATTATTACTTTATTACCAGTAGGAGCTGGTACTAAGATTTATGATTATACATAGTAATGCTCTAATGTACTTTATATGAAATACCGGATACATGTTAAGAAATGGTGAGTGGCTAATATAATATCGGGAATTATTCTTCGCTTCATTTACATCATCATTTTATTTATTTATAAAATACATTAAATAGGTTTCTACGTTGAAATTATTCTTTTCGATTTGGCCTATAACTTCATGGTGATTGGTTGTAGTATTGCTTATCTCTGTCTCGAAGAACTCTATTAGTTCTTTCTATATCTGGCTTGTAAACAGAATTCCTCGATCGGTAGTTACCAACTTACAGAATCCATACAATCTCTATATTTCCTTTTAGAAACGCATCAGTAGTCTCTTTTGCGTTTGGTAAATGTTTGAATTCTATCAAGTGAACGATTTTGGTTAATTTAATAAAATAAACTATAATATTCTTTTTATCTTTGATGTATATCCGTCATTGTAAAGAGTTCTATCAGAAACAGATTACAAATAACAAATTTTAACACAAAAATAAAAAAACACGTAATAAAAATTTGTTTTTTTAAATAAAATAATCTTTATTAATTAAAAAAATTAAATCTCTTTTTTGTTATTAACTATCATATAGTCAATAACTAATACATCGATTTAATTATAGAAATTTACATGTATTTATATTTTTTCATTATTACATTATAATATATTATTTCTATCTAATTTACATATATTACTATTTATTTATAAACAAAATATTTATTAATAATTTTATTAAATAATAATTAACTAAACTAAACAATAATTAATTTAATAAACTTTCAACTTATTTACAATAATAATTAAATTCAATAACAACTCATTTATTATATATTTATTATATAAATATTATTAATACTAATGTTTATATATTTACAATTCAAAACTATTTTTGTAAACTATTTAAACTAATTTTAACTATTTAAAACTATTCCGAAATTAATTTTAAAGTATTTTAAACTAACTAAACTAAATTAACTAAGTTAAATAGAATAACTATTTTAAATAAACTAAACTAAATTAACTAACTTAAATAAATTATTTAGATTTAAGTTATTATCCAAAATTATTTAAATAATAATTTTTCCTTTATGAAAAGTTTACATAAATTTATAATTAATTTTCATATACGTAAATCATAAATTTATGTAATTTTATTACATTAATTAGTTATGTAATAATTAATTATTAAAGATTTTATTAAATCTTTACAGTCATCAATTCTTAATTTGGCTTTTTACTTGAAAAACTTTAATAACCGATTTTAAAAACTAAAAAAATTAAAAAGAAAAAAGTATAAAAAAGAGAAGGATAAAATAATGCAGAAATTTTATTAAATACATTTTTCCTATGAAATAATACAGAAGTTATATTAAATACATTTTTTCATATAACAATTAATACATTAATTGGTATAATTGTTCATAATGTATATATAAACATTTTGCATAGAGTTTTGTCATATATATAAAATTATGGCCAAATTTAATATAATTATTTCGTATTAAATTTATTTTATTATATTATTAATTTTTATGTTTAGCTAATTTTATTCCTAGATAGTTTATGCTCAAATGATTAGTAAATTAAAGTTAAATAAGTAATTAACCAATTATATAATTATTAATATACATAAGTAAATCATTTAATTGAATTTGTAAAACAAGCTTTACTATTAATGTAAATTATATTATTAAAATATTTTATTATTAAATAAAAAATAAATAACTAAAATAATAAATTATTAATACTTACTTCAAACTAAGAGTCTTATTAACAAATTATGTGAATAGTGCTGTGCTATTTTCTTTAAGCATTGAAATGTTTTTATTTATTGAAATGTTGTAAAACCTTTCTTAGTATATTTCGAATGGTGCGATGTTAAATTATTTTTGTCTTTGTCATATGCATTATTCGATATCTTTGTTAAGTGTAAACTTACCTTTTCATAATACTATTATTCAATAACTAAATAACTAGTAATATAAAATTTAATAAATTAAACATTAAGTAATAGTTTATTTATAAGGTAATTTAAAATTTATATATATAAATGTGATAATATTTTGTAAAAGTTTTAACATTAGGTTTGAAATTTTTGTTTTTGTACATTTAGATAATTTATTTTTAGTTTTAAAAAAATTTTGACTTGATTTTTAGGTATAAATAGTTAATTAAGTAAAGATTTATTCTCAAGTTTTGATTTTAATTATTTTATTAAATTCTTTTAAGTGTTAAGGCTATTTAAATTTGTTACAACTTCTCAAATTTTATTAAATAATTAGTGTTCTTTCTATTTTATAAGATATTAGATTAGCAGTAGTGTTTTCTTTTATTAAATATTTTTTTTGAAGGCTTATTCTTTTTCATCATTAACAATAATAATTGGTTATAATTTTTGTTCTTTTCCAATTTGCTTTTCAAAGTATGGTTCAAATTTCAAAACATGTATGACTGGATATATCCAAAGATTCTTTGTTTGTTTTAGTTTATAGTAAACCAATTAAAATTTCTATATTATTTTGTATGGACTATGTTTTATTGGTTGTAATTTTTTATTTTCTATTAAATTATTAGTGAAATATTTATCCATACTTTATAAATTTTTTGAAAATAGGAGATAGTGTTCTGTACTTATCAGTGAGTTATTTTGCTTATTTATATCTTGTGAAATTTTTTAAGTGTTATTTTAATTTTGCAAGATTTTAAGTAAATTCGTCGACTCGGGGAATGTCAGAATTATTTTGTTTAGCAAGGGAAGGTATTGAATTGAAATTATGATTTTTTTATTTGAATAAAAATAAGAAAATTTTGTTGAGTTTTGTTCTGAGTAAAAATAGCTAAATTTTACAAGATATAAAAATGCTTTACTAATCATTGCCATTAAAATACTCTAACATTTTAAATATTGTCAATTAATGGAGTTCACACACTCCGTTAAACTATTTGTCGGGTGATAGATAGGAAATACAAAGTTCATGGTAATATTAAGTTAAGAATAAATTATTTTCCAAAATTTTAAAGTAAATTGAATTTAAGAACTAGAAAATAATTTAAGAAAGTAATAAATGAATACGAAAAATGAAGCAGAAACAGTATATGTAGCATAAGGTCATTTAGAGAAGGTAATGAAAATTACAAATAAAACCATTAGAATTAGGAAGATCAATAATAAAATTTATCAAAAGAGAATCTCATGGTTTAGTAATAATTTCAAGAGTATAAAGAAGACCATAAAGTTTATATTCTTGGAATAATAAAAGATGTCACAGTAAAGGGAGTACTGCTAAATGTGGAATCATTATTACTTAAGGCGGAATCAGATCGTTAGGATAATGCACATTGTTTATCATTAGCACAACATGAAAAATAAATATTTTATTATTAAATTCTGAGTGGAATAACGCATTTTGAACAAGTCTTTGAGTCATCTTAACAGGTAATACTAGTAGAGGAAACCATAAGATAGTTGAGCATGAAAAGTTGTTGAACATCAATGAGAAAATTGATAAGTATTACAGAGACTTATCGGAATCTTTTAATTAATATATAGCCATAATGTTACCGGAGTATAGTCCATACGAATGCAAAATTGATATTGAGTCAGAAGCATCACTTTATAAAGGAACAATTTACCCTACTAGTCTAAGATAGGAAAAAGCTTTAGAAGAATATATTAATTAAAAACTTAGTCCAGGTATTTATCTGTAAGTTGGAATCTCAAAAAGGTTTATCTGTGTTGTTCATACCCAAGAAATAAGAAGATTTATAACTGTGCATGAATTATAGAAAGCTTAACTAATGGACCAAATAAAATATTTATTCTCTCATTTGAATTAGTCCGGTATTTTAGGCGATGAAAGGAGCTGTTGAATTCTCAGAATTTGATCTATAGTCCTCCTACAACCTAGTAATACTAAGAAAAGAAAATGAACATAAGACAATTAAACACTAAGTTTAGGCACATCGAGCATTTAATTATACTATTTATGTTGACTAATGCACCTTTAGTTTTTGGAATTTTGGGGAATTATATCATCAGCAAGGATATCGTGAAGACTGACAAGTTTCAACAGATAACATAGTAGTGTACTTGAAAAAAGTACAGCATGTTTGAACAATACTTAAGAAGCTGATAGAACATAAACATTTCCCTAAACAAATTAAGTGCGAGCTACAAAAGTTAAAAATATCATTTTTAGGCAATGTGGTCAGTAATGATGGTGTTGAAAATGACCCTAAAAAAGTAAAAGACATAAAAGAAAGCTTCATTCAGAGAACATAAATCAGATGCAAAGCTTCTAAGGCTTTGCAATTATCATAAAAATTTTATAAAAAGCTAGTTCTTATTGGGTCAACTTGAATTTTTCTTTGCAGTAGTCTTAAATAAAATTTAGTTATTTCTTAAAATTTCTGCATTTCATAGTTTGATGAAAATGATTACCTTCTCCCCAGTGTAAGCTTATCCTGATTACGACAAACAGTTCTTTTAAGAATATGATGCTAGTTAATTATGTCATCGAATAAGTGTTATCCCAGAAAAGTGACAATGGAACCTTTCTCCAAATAATTATTAATCTATGACCAATAAAACATAAGTAAACTAATTGATAACAGTAAAATAACTTTTAACAAGTAAAACTGAATTTACTGAATGAAGATACTTGATTCAAGGTGCGAAGCACAATATTATTGTTTATAGCAACCACAGAAGCTTGTTGATTACTACGAAACCTCAGTTTTCAAATCCTAGGAAGATCAGATGACAAGAATTATTCTCTATGAGCTGGTTTAAAATAATTTATAGGCCTGGTATGAAGGATGGTAAAGCTGACGACTTCTCATGATTAGAAACTGAGAAGACATTGGGTAAGTGTAAGAATCTATAATTATTTTTAACAAAATAATTATATTTTCTTAGTAAAGTTATAATAATATAACTTTATTTAAATCATATTACTTTCGTACACTTAATTATAATTAATAATTTATTTAATATAATATTAAATATTTATTTAATTTAAATTTATTTAGATCAATAGTTTTTATACATTTAAATAATAATAATAATTTATTTAATCATTCATTTAGATATTAAATTTATTAGTTTAGTAATTCAGTTAAACTATGTAACTAAAATGTTACCCTATATTGTATAATGTATTCTGTATTTTATAATGTATTTTATATTTTGTTTAATATATAATTTATTATTCTTTATATATTGTTTTCCTTATATGTAAATTCATATTTATATGATCGAAATATCTTTTATTCTTATTTTTTTATTTTCGATCATTAGATTAGATTAACCAATCAGTTAATTAAGGTTTTTCAAATTACTTTATATTTGAAACTAGTAATTGACTTTATTTAATTAATGCAATGATCGATATGGATAGAATATCGATCAAAAGCTTATCTTAGTTTTTCTATCTAATCTTTTCCTAGATAAGAGATTTGTTAAGATTAGAAAAAACTTTTTTAATTATTCTTATTTTTTCAAAAATTATAAATAAGGCTTTTGAGTTCTATTTGAGAAATCAAGAGTTATTATTATAACAGATATAATAAACAATAATAATAAAATAAATATTTTTAATTACTTTATATTAATAATAAAATAAATTTTTTATTAAAAGAATTTCTCAAAATATAAACCGACCCTCCTTTGAAATTTAGTGTTTCGTTTATTATATTTGTTATAATAAACTCAAATCAATTATATTTGAATTATAGGTAAGTATGATTCTTTTCTAATCTTTAATATTAGCAGTTAGAGCTAATATTAATGATTAATAATTTAATTACATTTTATAATTAAATTATTACAGTAAGTATGTTAATAAAAAAAATCCTATTCAAACCAGAGCAGATGATACAATATAGATTGTGAAGTGTGTTACTTGACTTTAGCTACCAATTTTGTATATGATATCAAACTGATCTTCCGATATAACAAGATTGCTCAAAAGTATTCTAATATTTAACTAAAAACACAAAAATAAATAAAATAAAAACCACAGGTTGGAAGTAGTTTGTTTTCTGCTAAGAAAAAAAATCTTGAACAAGTTTATGTACCAATATCGTTTTTGAATACGTTTATACAATTGAACCACGACTATGAATATGAAGGTCACTTCGGCATAGATAAAACATCAGATCTAGTCTCAATAAACTTTTACTTGCCAAAAATTAGGAAAGATATTTCAGGTTACATGAAATGTAGTAATCCCTTCTCTTCTGAAAAAGAAGATAGAAATAATGAATAAGGTAGAATATTAAAATTCATAGTTTCAGATTTCCTCTTTAAAGTATTTCAATTTTACTTTATAACTGAAATACCAATAAAAATTAGAGTAAAAACCTATAATGAATACATAAGTGAAAACAAAAGAGCAAATAGGATTTTAGTATGTTGTGATAAATTAAACAAAATGACTCACATGATAGAATTCAAGCGTCTATCTAATGCTACCAAGACAGAAGATATATTAATTTAATAAATTCACAAGGTGCATAGACTTCCTAATGCTCTAATTACTTATGTAGGAACCCAGTTTACAAGTCAGGCGTAGAAAGAAATACTAGAGTTCTAATGGGCAGAAATAAAATATGCTATCACAGATAAACAAGAAATTGTATACAAAGTTAAAAAGAATATTGATTGTGCTTTGTAATTATATGAATTACCTATTTCTAGCTTAATTATGTTATAATAATACTATTACGGCATATACACAATTGTCCTCTTTCCATGCTTTGTATAACTACAAATTCTATAACTTCATTAAAACCCGCAGGTTTAGACCATTCGTAAGGGGAATCAAAATGATTTATAGTTTCGCCCTTAATTTAAGAAATCTTAAATATATCTTGGAAATCGCTCAATAAGATATCTAGATAACATGATTAAAAGTAGAACATATAATTAATCAAAGTAAAAGTTACAATTAATGTTAGTACTATGTTTTATGTATAATTCTCATTAAATATATTTTTATTATATATAAAATATAAGCATTTCTTGACTAAAGTAAAAATTATGAAAATTAAAACAACCAAAAAAATTGAGTTTATCTTTGAAATTTTGAAAGATTTAATATTTTATATGAATAAATTCTACTTGAAGAAATAAATATTTGATAAGTAACTATTATTTATTTTTTTTTTTATAAAAAAACTTTAATTACTTTTTAATAATATATTAATAATATAACACATTTAAATAAATAAAGTAACGTGAATATCATGTTTTATTTATTTTTCTCATTAAATATATTTTTATTATATATAAAATATAAGCATTTCTTGATTAAAATAAAAATGATGAAAAATAAAACAAATATAATGCATTTCAGCATAATTTATGTATAACCGACATAAATATTTGTAAAATATGTATAATATATGTAATACACCACTATTATTATTATATTTACTTGCATTCTTTTTTAATTCTTCAAATAACTATTCGTAGGTTGCTTTTTTTTATTATTTGAAATATCGAATGATGTAATGTAAAAACTATTTATTTCTGGAGCATATACTCTTATTATAAACACTTGATAACCAAATATTGGTACAATATAAAATATACCATAAGCAAACTTTTTTTCGTTGTATTTAATAAACAATTCTGTTTGGAATGGTGATTTAAAAATTATAATATTAGAATTTTGAATATCATAAAATTTTCATCTCTTTCGTTTATATAATATTCAGATTCATCTGGAATTTCATTAAATTTTGATATATCAGAAGATATTTTTTTTTATATATCTTGATATTTGTGATTTAATTGAATTATATTCAGGGCATATCAATCCAATTTATTTAGATATTTCATTATATATATGTTTTGGTTTATATCAAATGGGATTGAGGTTTTTCTAATTTCGTTTTTCATTTTATGTTTTACTATTTATACAGATGCATAATATTCTTTTCATGGATGTGTATATTTGTTTTCATATTTTATTATTTTATTATTGTAATTTAGAATAATATATGATTTAAATTTTTTAACTGTTTTATATTCAATACATTTGAATACTTTTATATTATTCGTTATTTACCATAAATTAAATTTATATTTTCCATTTACAATGATCTGATTTTTTTCTTTATTAGTTTCACTTATTTCTAATTGATAATCTATTTATTATAAATATTTTAAAAGTTTTATTTTTTAATTTTTTTTGTTTCAATCTTTTTTTTTTAATTTATATTTTACTTTATTCTTTTTTTTAATTTATATTATAATTTTTTATTTTTTTTTTATTTTATTTTTTTTTTACTATAAATATTAATAAAATTGAATTATAAAAAAAAAAAAAAATAAATTTAAACCTATCCTATTCATTTATTTTTACAAGCCACATTGTAATACACAAATAAATAATCAAACATAAATTATGTCGAAATTCAATATTCCCAAATAAAACTGTCAAAAAAATTAAATATATCATTGAATTTTTGAAAGATTTAATATTTTACATAAATAAATTCCTTTTGAAGAAATAAATATTTGATATATATCTATGATTTATTTTTTTTATTAAAAAACTGTTATTTCTTTTAAAATATATATTAATAAAATAATACATTTAAATAAATAAAGTAACGTGAATATCAAATTTTATATATATTTCTCATTAAATATATTTTTTATTATATATAAAATATAACCATTTATTGCTTAAATAAAAATAATGAAAAATAATATTGCCAAAAAATTTAAATTATTTTTTGAAATTTTGAAATAATAAAATTATATGACAAATATCCAATTCAATGTCCTAGTAGTTATAGCTAAATTTATATATAATTACTGGAATATCAATTTTCTAAATTCACTTTTTTGATGTATTTCGAATATAATAATTTATTCGGATATTTAAATTTTTCTTGAAAAATATTTATAAATATCAAATATTATACAAAATCAAGTAGTATTTTTAATATTGTTATCAAATACTAATTTTGATTACAATAAAAAAGAATTAGTATTACTAATAATAGCAATAGGAAAAGTATTGTTAATAATAATAATGTTATTAATAATTAAAATAAGTTCATAAATATTTACGAAAACGAAGATAATAATATAATTTCTACTAAAGTTATAAATATAGAAATTAACAAAAATCATCTTAATTTAGGTAATTTTTAAAATAATGAATTTTTAAATATACATAACACAGTAAAAGATATAAAGTCATTATTCTTTAAAATTTTAAAAATAAATGGAATATTTAAGTTAATAATTAAATCATATCAAATGATTATTATGAAACACTTTTCTTAATGCGATCTACAGCTCTCCTTACAGAAATTATGAATAGTGTTAATATTTGAAAAGTATTGCTCTTCCGCTATTATAAGTAAAGACTGATTAGCAAGGTCAATGCCTTTTAAGGAGTAGAGTATAATTTTTTTCAAATATTTATTTCAAACCCTAATTATTTTTAAAAATTACTTTTAATTATAAATCTTATAATCATGAGGTGAGTTACTTTACATATGAACTTTTTTCTGAATTTATTTATAAACTTTAAATTTTAAGTTAGGTTTATTTCATGTTACTATTTTAAATATTATTATGATCTAATTGAATGAATAAATAGTACTTATTTTTTAATAATAGTATTTTTTTGTAAAATAAAATATTTGATTAATAAATAATTTAATAAATAAATAAAGCTAAATTTTTTTATACTTGTGACTTTAAAAAATAAAAAAATTAAAAATAAATAATATTAATAATTATATAATATAAATATAAAATAATATAATATTAAATTTGTATGAATTATTTTCATAAATTAGTTTACTATATAATATAAAAATAATAAATATTTTTTAAATTAAAATTTTAAAAATTAAATTTTTACCGCATTTATTTCTCATTATTTATATTAATAAAATATGTACAAATTTTAATTTTTAAAATAATAATAATAATCTAAATTATAAAATTTAATATTCAAATAAAAATTATAATGAAATAAAATATAATTTTTAATATATAATTATTAATTAAGTATTTTAAATTTATTAATAATAATTATTAAAAACTAAAAACTAAAATATCATATATATAATAAAATATTATTTATTATTATAAAATATTTAAAAAATTGAAATATATATAAATATCTATAAATTAAACCTATTTAATATTATTATAAAAATTTTTTAATAACTAAACATCTATTTTTAAATTATTTAGAAACTATTGAATTAAAAAAATATAGAATAAATAATAAAAATAGCTATATAAATCTTTTAAACATAAAGAATATAAAAAAATTTATAAACAGTAATTTTGAAAATATTTAAAATACATTATATTATAATTATATGTAATAATTCAATAATAAATAATTTAATTAATTTATAAAAAATTTTCAAAAATATTTGAAATAATAAAATTAAAATATCATAACAAAAATATACAAATTTTTAATCGAATGCATTAGTATCTTTTATAAATGAAAATAAATAAATAATATTACTTAGAAAAAGTTACAATTAAATAAAAAATTAATTCAATTAATTCAATTAGAATTTTATTACTTCATCCATAATTAATTTATTTAATATATATTAAAAAAATTTTTAATTGCTTAAAATTCTTTTTTTATCTTTAATTATTTATTTATAATAATAAAAGTTTTATTAATCAAAAGATAAAAATTAAAAATTAAAAAAAATAAAATAGTTTTCTATTAAGTTTTTTATTTTATATTTAAATCTATTTTATTATATACTTAATATATTTATATATAAATTACAATAAAATTTATTCAAAAGTATATTTGGATTTTATTTATAACAAATTCATTTAAAAATGTAAAAAAATAAAAATAAAAAAAATTAAAAATTCCTAAAGATATAAAAATAGACATAGAGATCATAACTAAAGATTGAAGTAAAAATAAAAAATAACTATCAAATATATAATAGCTTTCCTTCTATTCGTTGAATTTAATAACTGCTCATTTTATACATAAAATTTTTGGTATCCAAGAATGTACCAAATTTTTATTATTAATGATGGATTATTAAAGTACTATAATATATTATTGGTAATCCCTTCAGGTTTATAATAGTATTCCAAATTGTATTTCTTCATATCGTTCAAAAATTGTATATGCTTAGCTTTTCTCTTACTATTCATTCATTCGAAAACTTATACCATTTATTAACTCTATGTATTAAGTACCCAAGATTTAAAATGATGGATATGTTTAAAAAAAATGCTATTTATAGGAGTATTTTTAAATATATATATATATAAATAAAAAAAATTAATTATATATAAAAAATATATATATATATAATATTTTTTAATTTTTTAATTTTAAAATATTTTAAAAAATTAAAAATTTTTTATGAATTATATTAATTTGTTATTTCTAATAAAAAATAGTTTTTATTTATTTTTTTAAGCATATAAGTAATTAATTTTTCAGAAAAAATATATAAATATTATTAATAAATTAATAATATTAATTTATTTGATCAGTAATTTAACTAAAATATAAAATATTGTATAGTATTTAAATCTATATATATAAATTTTTTTACTAATTTCATTTAATTTAAATAGCAAAAAATAAATTTTATTGATTATTTTTTTATTTATTTTATTTAAAATTAGAGTTTTATATCTAATTTAGTAATAATTAATATATATTTAATAAAAAATATATAAAAAACCTTAAATAGTTTAATAAATTTAATTATTAATTAAATTTATTTTCAAAATATTATAGTTTAAAAATAAAATAAATATTCATATTTAATATTTATATTATTTCTTCAATGGTAAAATTTAATAAAATAAAAATTAATTAATATTAATTATTAAAAAAAAATTATTTATAATATTATATTTCCTCCTGATAATTACATCAAAAAATGGACAATGATATCAATGAATTAAAAAATTATATTGAAAAAAAGGATTATAATAGTTTGGAGGAGTTTTTAAGCATATTCATGATACCTTTAAAAAAAATTCATAATGAACAATTTGATATTTTATGTTACTCAATTGAAAATGAATGCAGTGATGTAATTATTAAAAACATATATAAATGGTGCAATATTAAAGAAGTAGATTACTTATATTTCATCAATAATAAATTTATATCTCCTTTACTTTATTCATTTATTTATAAGAAATATGAAATAATTGAGTTTTTAATTAAAAAAGGAGCAAATATTAATAAAAAATATAATAATATGAGTTTAGTAAAATATTTAATCAACAATGGATTCTTTAATAAAGATATTATTACAATTTTAGTAAAGAATAAATATAAATTTAGTCGTGATGACTTTAATATTATTTTTCTAAACGATTTCTATTTAATCATGTTAACATTTGAACAAATTACCATATATAACAAAAACATCGAATATGAGTATAATAATAAAAATAATAAAGAAACAAATAAAAGAAAAAGAAAATTAATTAAGAAAAATGAGAAAGGAAAAGAAATAGAAAAACAAAAAGAAAAAGATACAAAAGAGAACTTCAAGCAAGAAATTAATATACCATTTATGTGGTACATTAGTCTTTTTAAGGAAAGAAAATTTAAAAAAATTTTATATTTATTTAAATATGAAACCTCTAACCAAAGATTTAATGGAATAAATTTTTTTGATAATCAATTTAAATATTTAAATAAAAAAGAAATTAATGATATTCAATTTCATTTTTTGTTTAAAATAATTACAAAAAGAATAGAAATTCCAAAATTCCATAATACAAACAATGAAGATTTTAAGGAAGAAATTCAATTAAAAAATAAATTTAAACAAATTTTAATTAAAAAAAAAGAATTATATAAAAAAATTCTTAAAAATAATGATAGCCAAGAAATTGATAAATTTAAAAATAATAATAAATTCTTTTTAAAATTTATACAAAAAAAACCATGATTGATTAATTAATATAAATTTAAAAAAATTTTTAATATAAAATAAAAAATTATATAAATTTACAGTTAAAATTTTTTTTCTTTTAATAAAAGAATGGAAGTAATAATAAAAATAATAAATTATCTATATTTTTTTAATTTTATTACTAGTATATTTATAATTTTATAATTTTATATATTTATTATATTTGTTAAATAATAAATATTAATAATATTGTAGTTTCATTTAATATTTTAATTAAAATTTTATAAATAGTAATATTATTAATACCAATAATGTAATATATATTTTTTAACATATAAAAATAAATATTATAAGTTATTAAAAATTAAATATATGAAATTATATAAATTTTTTTATTAATAATTTTATTATATTGTTTTAAATACTAATTACTTTTTTTAGTTATTTAATTTGCAATATATGAAATTAACATATTTTAATAATAAAATTATATATATTTATATAATAATATTAATTATTTTAATATTAAAAAAATAATTATGTAAATAAAAAAATTTTTATTAAAATATGAAATTAATTCAATATTCATTAAAATAATTAATATTTTTTAAAATTAATATTAATACAAATTATAAAATATATAATAAAAGTAATAATAAAAATATTTAATTTAAAAAATTTTATTGATAAATTTAAATTCATTTAAATTATTAAATTCTTTTATTTAAATTTATATTTATATATTTTTTTCTTTTTATAGGATTATGATTTTCCTAAACAGTGTTAGAACATACTCCTGTTCTGGATTTTCTTTTCTAACCATAAAAACAACCACTTCTAAACAGTATTTCTTTTTATTGTAATTTTTGGTGTCTTCTGTTTGGTATTCGATTATTTATTGAGACATCTTAGCTTGTCGATAGGCCTGTTTAATATCATCAACGAAGTTTGCAGTTAAAGCGAAGTAGCTAGTTTCCCTATCTACTTCGTTAAATCCAACCACTTGATTTGGTCTTAAGGGGCAATTTTTGTCAAAATCCTTTCCTTCTGTCTTTTCAGTTTTTGTTTAATTATTTGTTTTATCCATTTACTTTTTTTATAAATTTATTTAATTTGAGATTGTTATATTTACTTAAATATTTTTTTTAATAAAGAAATATAAAATTAATAAATAATTTATTGCAAAAATTTTTATACTATTCTCGAGTCTATATATATACTTTTATAAAAAAATGATAATATAGCGTTACTATTATGACAGGTAAGTTTAATATTAACTATAATAAAATATTATAAACGACCAAAAGCTATATATTTAACACCTATCTATTCGAGTTGTTTTACGAAAACTTAATATTAAATTTAAATAACTATTTCTATATACATAAAGAATATAACGCAGCAATGTTAATCTCTATCAGTTATTAGTTTGCTGGATTTATTCTAAATTTATTTATTTTTAAAATAATTTTTGTATTTATTTAATATTATATATGTTATTATAAATTATTTTAATAGTAAAGCTAGTGTTTTAATAATTCAATTACATGGTTTATTTATACATGTTAATATATTTTATGATTGAATAAATGTTAATTTATTTTAAACTTATAAAACATTTAATTATAAAACTATTTAATTAAAATAAATAAAATTATATTTAGAAATTAATAATAAAATATTATAAAATAAATATACATTTAATGTAAAATATTAGTAATTGATTAGCTGGAAATTGCTAACTGTTTATAGATTCATTACATAACCATAATGATATCATTGAATGAACATCAATTTATCATGTATCTTTTACAGTGTCTACTACATATTCCCAAAATTAAATACTTAACATTATTATCATTTAATTTAAATATTAATTTAATAAAAAAAATAAAATTATTTTAAAATTCATATAATAACTATATATTTTATTTATTATTTTTTAATATATTTTATATTTATTTTTCTTTATTGTTTATCTCAAAAAAAAGGAAAGTATTTTTTAATAGTTTGTCAAGTAACGTGATATGTTATATGTAAAATAATCATAAATAATTTAATTAATAAGTTCTTATAATTTTTTAGTTATAAATAAAAGAGATGGAAATCAAAACTTTTAAAATCTTTGAATTAATTTATTGAAATTTCAAAATTAATTTATCAAAAAAAAAATAAAACTATCGAAAAATCTAAATAATCCTATATATTTTATTTATTATTTTTTAATATATTTTATATTTATTTTTCTTTATTGTTTATCTCAAAAAAAAGGAAAGTATTATTTAATAGTTTGTCAAGTAACGTGATATGTTATATGTAAAATAATCATAAATAATTTAATTAATAAATTCTTATAATTTTTTAGTTATAAATAAAAGAGATGGAAATCAAAACTTTTAAAATCTTTGAATTAATTTATTGAAATTTCAAAATTAATTTATCAAAAAAAAAATAAAACTATCGAAAAATTTAAATTATAACAATATATTTTATTTATTATTTTTCTATTATGTGATATATTCATTTTTCTTTATTTTTTTATCATAAAAACAATGAAATATATTATTTAATAGTTTGTCAAGTAACGTGATATGTTATATGTAAAATAATCATAAATAATATAATTATAAGTTCTTATAATTTTTTAGTTATAAATAAAAGAGATGGAAATCAAAACTTTTAAAATCTTTGAATTAATTTATTGAAATTTCAAAATTAATTTATCAAAAAAAAAATAAAACTATCTAAAAATCTAAATAATCCTATATATTTTATTTATTATTTTTTAATATATTTTATATTTATTTTTCTTTATTGTTTATCTCAAAAAAAAGGAAAGTATTTTTTAATAGTTTGTCAAGTAACGTGATATGTTATATGTAAAATAATCATAAATAATTTAATTAATAAGTTCTTATAATTTTTTAGTTATAAATAAAAGAGATGGAAATCAAAACTTTTAAAATCTTTGAATTAATTTATTGAAATTTCAAAATTAATTTATCAAAAAAAAAATAAAACTATCTAAAAATCTAAATAATCCTATATATTTTATTTATTATTTTTTAATATATTTTATATTTATTTTTCTTTATTGTTTATCTCAAAAAAAAGGAAAGTATTTTTTAATAGTTTGTCAAGTAACGTTATATGTTATATGTAAAATAATCATAAATAATATTATATAATTTTTTAGTTATAAATAAAAGAGATGGAAATCAAAACTTTTAAAATCTTTGAATTAATTTATTGAAATTTCAAAATTAATTTATCAAAAATAAAATAAAACTAACTAAAAATCCAAATAATCTTATATATTTTATTTATTATTTTGTAATATATTTTATATTTATTTTTCATTATTGTTTATCTCAAAAAAAAGGAAAGTATTTTTTAATAGTTTGTCAAGTAACGTGATATGTTATATGTAAAATAATCATAAATAATTTAATTAATAAGTTCTTATAATTTTTTAGTTACAAATAAAAGAGATGGAAATCAAAACTTTTAAAATCTTTGAATTAATTTATTGAAATTTCAAAATTAATTTATCAAAAAAAAAATAAAACTAACTAAAAATCCAAATAATCTTATATATTTTATTTATTATTTTTCTATTATGTGATATATTCATTTTTCTTTATTTTTTTATCATAAAAACAATGAAATATATTATTTAATAGTTTGTCAAGTAACGTGATATGTATTATATGTAAAATAATCATAAATAATATTATTATAAGTTCTTATAATTTTTTAGTTATAAATAAAAGAGATGGAAATCAAAACTTTTAAAATCTTTGAATTAATTTATTGAAATTTCAAAATTAATTTATCAAAAAAAAAATAAAACTATCGAAAAATCTAAATAATCCTAAATATTTTATTTATTATTTTTTAATATATATTATATTTATTTTTCTTTATTGTTTATCTCAAAAAAAAGGAAAGTATTTTTTAATAGTTTGTCAAGTAACGTGATATGTTGTATGTAAAATAATCATAAATAATTTAATTAATAAATTCTTATTATTTTTTGGTTAAAAATAAAAATGATGTAAATTATAATCTGTAATACCTTTAAATTAGTTTTTAGAAATTTCAAAATTAATTTAACAAAAATAAAATAAAACTATCGAAAAATCCAAATAAAAAACATATATTTTATTTATTATTTTTTTATATATTCATTTTTCTTTATTTTTTTATCTTAAAAAAAAAGAAATGTAATTTTTTAATAGTTTATGATCTAAAACAAATATATGTAGTAGCATATTTGTATATTTAATATAATTATTAAATATTAAATTTATTTCTTTTGATAATAATTTTTATAATATATTATTTATTTTTCATTATTATATTATAATTACTATTATAATATATATTAAATTACATATAATTTAATAATATATTAAATTATATATTTATTTTATAATTATATATTATTAAATTAAAATATAATAATATTCTTATATTTAACTTTAATAGGATTTTTATTATATTATGTAATATATTATTATGTATTATTTTAAATTTATTTTATATTTTACATATAATATACATTAATTATTTATATATAGATATTGTATTCTTATATATATAATTTATATTATATCTTTAAAATATATTTCATATTATTATTAAATTTTATAATTTTAAAATGTAATTTCTTAATAATAACCAATTTCTAATAAAATTAATTTAGAAAGGGTTTTTCGTTTTTAGGAAAAGTAATAATAAATTAAATAAAGAAATAACAATATTATTATAATTAAAATATAGCACATAAAAGTCCCGTTAATCAAAAATTGGTGGAGATATCAGGGATGTGCAGTAATATAGTTGTATTATTTTTATAAGTGTTTTATTAAGAGATAAATTTTATTATAATTATTTTCGTGTATTAACTTATTAAGTTTAAATATAATATAATTGAAAATTAATAATTACACATCAAAAAAAAAAAAAAAAAAAAAAAAAAAATTATATATAAATATTTTATTTTATTCGTATTAATTAAAGGCAGCTGGGAATTTGGGCCAGAATAAAAACAAATAAGTCTTTAATTACTATTTAGATTTAGTTAATAGTGATAAGTTAGATAATTAATTATAATATTTTATTTGTAATTAAAATAACTGAGAGTTTGAACCAGTATAAAAACGAATAAGCCTTAAATTATTAGTTATTAGTTTATTATAAAAAAAAATTAAAATAGTGATAATAGTAATAAATAATATTAATAAATAATATTAAATAAAAAAAAAAAAAAATTAAAATATTAATAATAGTAATAAATAGTATTAATAAATAATATTAAATAGTAAAAAAAAAAAAAAAAAAAAAAAAAAAAATAATATATATTTATATAATAAATATTTTAATAGTGATTATATTATATATTTAATTGTTATAAAATATTAATCGCGTTTTTGTTAGTTAAAAATATTATATTATTAAACTTATTATATAAATATATAAAATATTTTTTTTATTCTAAATTTTGTGAAGATGTCAGGTTCATCTACTCCGTTAATTGATCCAGTGGATAATGATGATGTTGATACTAGAACTCTACCAAGAATTGGAGGTGTTCATAAAGATGCGGAGATCTGGAAGTTTCGTATTACTAACTGGTTTAGAAGAGAGCGTATAATTACTGATGAAGGTAAATTTAGTTATATCATTGCAGCTTATGAGGATGATATTGCTAGGGTCCTTCATTCGGAGCGAATTAAGTTGGGTCGTATTCTAACACTAAATGAGTGTGTAAATCTGATTAAAAAGAAATATTGGTAGAAAATATGAAAGAAGACAAATTACGTCAAATTAAGAAAATTATGATCAATCCATATGAAAGTATCTATGACTTTAATACAAGATTCTTGGAGCTATATTATCAGTTAGATTCCATAGATCAATCCGCTATTTCAGTAATCGATTATGATAATGCCTTGAGACCTCGAAGTAAGATTTATGAAAGAGTCGCTATGGCTGAAGCTGCTGACCTCGAAACTGCCTGTAATTTAGCTGAAAAGTATGAAAATATATTAAATGAAACACAAGGAAATCAAGAAATATGGAGTTCTTATGGTAATACCAGTAACTATAATGGAAGAAACAAATTTTTTAAATCTAGTAGATTAAATTCTAATAATATCTTCATGGATCAATATAATAATAATTCAAATTTTACACCATCCAATAATAATTTTAATACATTTAATAATTCAGGAAATTTTAATAGAATAAGAAGATTTAATAATTTGCTATTAAATTCACCATCTAGAGTGAATTCGAACGGTTTTAAAAATTTTAACAACAATGAAAATTTTAGAAACAAAAATTTTAATGGAAACAATTGTAATAATTATAATAATAATAACAATAATGGAAATTTTAGAAACTTAAATTTTAACAATAATAATGGTAATAATTATTATAACACTAACAATAATAGTAATATAAACCATAACTCAAACAGTAATAATAATAATCCTGACATTATGAATGATTTAACTAACCGGATGAAAAATCTAAAAATTAAAACTTGTTATTTTTTTCATCAACCAGATCATGTTTTGAAAGATTGCGTTGCTTTTGCTAGTTTCCAAAGTGATCCAAATTATGAAAGTTACATCAATTCCTTATATTCTCAAAAAAACTAGATAAGGGAAGAAGGCAAACTTCCCTTAATTAAATTGCCACGTCTCCAGTAATAACTACAGCAACATGGAACAATAATTATGATACAATTATTGCTGCAGCAAAACGTAATAGAGATGAAAAATATGCATATCTACCTAAGGCAAAAAGAAACTTTAAAAATATTAATAATATTAAAATAAATAATAACAATTACAATAGCAATATTAATGAAAATAACAATAATGATTTGGCTATTAATAATAATGTTAACAACAATATCCTATACAATTTACGAAATCGGAAAATTCTAAAACCAAATTTAAATAATAATATTAAGAATAATATTAATAATAAAAGAAGCAATAATAATAATGAAAATAATAGCAATAATAATAATAATATTAATGAAAATTTAAATAATAATAATTCAAGTAATTATAATATCAATAATGATACATCCAACTTGACTACAAATAATAATAATAATAATAGTAATAATAGTAATAATATAAATAATAATAATAATAATAAAAATGACACATTGGAAAACAAAATTGACATAGATTCAATGGAATTAAATGTACATGCATCTAATATTAGTAATAAATTTTACAATAAAAATAATAGTACAAAACTATTGGAACAAAATAATAAGATGGAAAAAACTACAAGGGTAGGCCAAATCATTAAATTATTAGATGGTATTGAACCTTATGATATTATAGAAGAATTACAAAATACTCCAGCAAATATTACTTTGGCTCAATTAATAGGTATAAGTAGTGCCCTACGTTCAGATATCACTAAAAGTTTTAAAAAGGTAAGAACTGAGGATAATGATACAATGGTAAGATGTGCAGAATATCATAATGATATAGAAGAATTTGAAATAGTTAATAATCCTACGCATTGCTACGATACAAGAGAAATTCAAGAACACGATATCGCTATAGTCAATGGTACAGTTAATGGTCATTCTGCTGCTGTATTAATTGATGGTGATAGTAATACAAATTTGGTAACCAGAAATTTTCTAAATAAAAATATTAAAAATTATATCATAGTTGGTTCTACTTCTAGTAGAGTGCATCAGGCATTAACTAATATGGAAGAACGTGTTTATGAAATGGTAGAATTAGAAGTACAAATTGGTACTCTAAAAATTAATGCATTCTTTAGAGTATTTGATAATGATGACTCAATATTTGATATAATAATTAATTTAAAAACACAAACAGATTATAAATTATTAGTAGATGCATATAATAAATATTTATACGTAAAAAGTGGTATTAGTGTGTTTACCTTTAGTGCGGTCCCATTGGTCCCTTTGGAAGATGTGCATGAACTTCATACACAGTGTATGTTTTGCTATATATTAGAGGATAATACTAGTATTAATAATGTAATTAGTACTAATAAAATTAATACAACTAATAAAAATAAAATTTTGGAAGAATTAATCAGTAATATGGATATCAAAGATGAAAATTTTAAAAATGAAATTAAATCCATATTAACTTCATATTCAGATGTAATAGCTATATCTACTGATGATTTAGAACCATCCAAATTGCTAACTCACCATATTGAATTAATAGAAGGTAGCAAGCCAATAAAACAAAAGGCATATAGGATCTCCCAGGTACAACTTTTAGCACTAAAAGAAGAATTAAAAAAATTAATAGACAAAGGATTAATCTCACCTTCTCATTCACCTTGGTCTTCACCTATTGTTTTAGTGCCAAAGAAAAATGGTAGATGGAGATTGTACATAGATTATAGGTTATTAAATAAAATAACAAAAAAAGATGCTTATGCCATCCCTATAACTCAAGAAATTTTTGATGCATTAAAAGATGCAGTAATATTTTCTACTATTGATCTTTTTAGTGGGTATCACTAGGGGGTTAGGGGTTTAGGGTTAATTTCTTAATTGAAGTATTTAGTAGGCACGGACTTCCACAAGTTATAAATATGGATAATGGACCTCAGTTAAATTCAGAGTATACCAAGATATTCTTAGATTTATATGGGATATATATTCTTTTTGTTTCAGTTTATCACCCGGCTTCGAATGGACTTGTAGAAAATAGAAATAGGGAAATTGAAAAGAAACTTAGGAACTTTGTGGAAGATAATGAGAATTGGGATTTACTACTACCTTTAGTGTTATAGGCTTTAAGAACATCAAGATCGTCTGTATCAGGATACTCTAGTTTCGAATTATTATATGGACGGGAAGACTTACTACCTATTGAAATTAACATTAGGAATTCTATTGAGGAACCAATTCAAA
Organism: Neocallimastix lanati (nom. inval.); assembly: GCA_016946835.1. NCBI lineage: Eukaryota > Fungi > Neocallimastigomycota > Neocallimastigomycetes > Neocallimastigales > Neocallimastigaceae > Neocallimastix > Neocallimastix lanati (nom. inval.). The sequence continues at coordinate 53,981 of JACVTC010000213.1, read as the reverse complement.
GAACTATGGATGAACTTCTTATCGAGCGATTCTTGGAACATCAACGTTGGATTAAAGAAGCTACTAATAAAAGATTAGGAACCATTAATTATTGGAAGACTAGAAGGGAAGCTAAACAAAGTATGACAAATAAGAATAAATATAAAATTGGAGATAAAGTAAAAATAAGAAGATTTCAAAGACACAAGTTAGAACCTTACTATTCTGGACCTTATACTATAAAAGAAATAACTTGGAATACAGTAAAATTACAAGAAGATAGGACAGGAATTATACTACAACGAAATGTTCATATTAAAAACATTTTACCATATATAGAATAGTATACATAAATAATAATTAAACAAAAAAAATATTAATTAACACTCTCAATTTATATATTATGTATATAAAATTTTTAAATTCAAGCTAAAATTAATTTTTAAAAAATTATTTTTAAATTATTAAATTCAATTTCGAAATTTCAATTTCAAGAACTAAAAAAAAAAAAAAAAAAATTTATTAGTAAAAATTTTTCAAAAATTGAATTAAAAATTTAATTAAAAATTTTATCAAAATTTTTATAATTTTTTTTTGGATATTTAAATTTTACTAAGGAATATTTTAATAATCAAGACAGTAAATATAATATTTTCTTTAAATATAAAAATAATATTCTAAAATAAGTTTATCTTATAAAAATTATTATAATGTTAATAGTCAATTTTATCTTCAATTAAGAATTCTTCTTGTATAGAGAACTATACTTAATTTCATATATAAATTGCTATCTTAGCATGGGCAATTTTGATCTTAAACAAATATGTGTAGTAACATATTTGTATATTTAATTGATATGAAATGATAATAAAATAAGAAAATGTGTAAAAATATCATAAAATATTTATAAAATATAAATGTAAATAATAATTACGTATTAAATGAAATTAATGAATACAAAATGTAAGAAATTAATGTAAAACAAATAGATAAATAGTAAATATGAAAAATATATTAATTAGAGTTTAGGAAATATTTTATTATAGTTCATATAGAAAAATAGTAATTTTATAACATTTATTAAGAATAGGAATTTTATTAGAGAATATTATTATAACACCTGATATTTACTCCTTAATATAATTTATATATTTCATAGTAAAAATCATATGTTATAATAATATAAAATTTATAATTAAGATAAAGTATAAATAGTACAAAAAATGTTTAATTGCTCAAGGAGCTAAATAGTTCAAAAATATATAATAAATAAATAAAAAAAGTTCTTAAAAGAAAACTATACTCAAAACCTCTCTTTAAGTGTATAAAGTTAATTTCTTAACTGAACCTTATCATAATATAATTATTAAATATTAAATTTATATCTTTTGATAATAATTTTTATAATATATTATTAATTATTCATTATTATATTATAATTACTATTATAATATATATTAAATTACATATTATTTAATAATATATTAAATTATATATTTATTTTATATATTATTATATTAAAATATAATAATATTCTTATATTTAACTTTAATAGGATTTTTATTATATTATATAATATATTATTATGTATTATTTTATATTTATTTTATATTTAACATATAATATACATTTATTATTTAAATATAGATATTGTATTCTTATATATATATAAATTATATTATATGTTTAAAATATATTTCATATTATTATTAAATTTTATAATTTTAAAATGTAATTTCTTAATAATAACCAATTTCTAATAAAATTAATTTAGAAAGTGTTTTTAGTTTTTAGGAAAAGTAATAATAATTTAAATAAAGATAAAACTATATTATTATAATTAAAATATAGCATATAAAAATCCCTGATATAAAACAAATATGTGTAGTAACATATTTGTATATTTAATAATAATTATTAAATATTAAATTTATATCTTTTTTATAATAATTATTTTATTTTATTTTATTTCAAAATGTATTATTATAATTATAATAATTATAATACTTTAATTCATATAAAACTAATATAGTTCTATATATTAGAATATATAATTAATATATCACCAATTTCTTATAAATAGATTAGATTATTTATATTAGAAATGGAGGACTCTCTTGTAAAATTTTGGGAATCAGAATTATTATTTTAATTGTACGAATATTATAATTTTATTAATAAAATTTACTAAACTACCGTTATTTAAAATCCACTGCTTATAAATTATTGCACATAAAAGTCCCGCATATCATCCCGATAATCATTTATAAAGTAACGTGATCACTATGTTCTATGTGAAATAAACATAAATAATTTAATTAATAAATTCTTATCATTTTTTAGTTAAATACAAATATGATGGAAAAAAAATATGTAAATCTTTGAATTAATTTATTGAAATTTCAAAATCAATTTAACAAAAAAAAAATAAACTAGTGAATAATCCAAATAATAACCATATATTTTATTTATTACTATTTTATTATACTTTATATTCATTTTTTTAATATTTATTTTAATAAAAGAAATTTTTTAATTATATTACGAAATATATAAAATTTTTTTTATTTTATTTAATTTATGTTTAGTTTAAAATAATAAAAAAAACTACATGTTTTAATATAATATCATTATAATAAATATAAATATAAAAAAATTACATGGAATATATAAAATTTTCAATAAAAAATAAAATTAATACATTTATAATAAAATAAATTTTAATATAAATTTATTAATACTTTTAAATAATTAGAAAGTATTATAATTTAATTATTAATTGATTTATTATAAGAATTTTAAATTAAAAAATACTTTCGAAGAATATCAACTACATCTGATGAAACGTTATGTTCATTTATTAAATTCAAAATTTCACTTTCTCTTGAATATAAACATTGAAGAATATAATTATTTTTTTTCAAAAATGCTTCTAATTTTAAAGTATCATTATTTTTTATTAGCTCATCCATTTTTAATTTTTTATTTATTATAATGGTTTCATTTTAATTAATTGCATACTCTTTACTAAATATAAATGTGTTTTCATTGTTTATAATAAAATTAAATAAATCATAAAATGATTTTTTATTAAAATTTCTATCAAAATAATTTAAATAAAGAAGAATAAAATCCTTAAATAATTTTTTTTTCTGTACCATAATATTTATAAAGATATTCTACTTTCTTGTAATCTTTCTTATCTAAATATTTCAAGTATAATTCCATTGGTATTTCAATTATATTTATTTCATTATTAATAATATGGTTAAATTTTCTTTTTGAAATACCTGCTTTATTTTTATATATATTAAGTAAATATTTTATAAAATTTGTATCAAAAACAAAGTTTTCTAAGCACTTTTTGATATATTTAAATTCAAAATTGCTGAGTCGTTCAATCTTAAATTTTTTATACTAAAACCATTTTTTAAGAGAAAATTTAATTTTCTCATTGTTAATAAATTTTCTTCTCTTAAAATTTCTAAAATATATTTACCATTTATTTTGAAATACATGTCAGCTCCTTTATTAATTAATAATTCAACTGATTGAAAATCAGAAAATTCTAATGATAATAAAAGTGGTGATTTTACATTATTATTTGAATACATTAAAACTTCTAAACTATTTTAATAATTTACAATAGTTTTATCTTAGTGATTACTCATATCATATAAATGATATATATCTTTAACTACATAATTTAAAGTTTTATAATTACATCTATTAAAGATTAATTTTATAATATAGAAAGAGCAATTTAAACTTAAAGCCAAAGTAAGTAGATCAAAATTAGTACTATTTAAAAAATAAAGAGGAGTTTCTAAACTATTAATAAAATCTTTTAATTTATCAATATTATTCCTCTTAAGTAATTCTAAAATTAATTTCTGTTTTTCGGAAAGAATATCATTTGATTTCATTGTTTTCATTCTTTTCATAATTTAAAAATATTACAATACTCAAATAGTGCTTTAATTATTAATAAAGATATTTTTTATATGATTATGATTTTACTTTTATATATAAATAATTAAAATATTTAAAATATTTATTTATATTAATATATAAAAACTAAAGAATAAAGTGTAAAATAAAGAAATAAAAAAAATTAACTTTCTTTTTAAAATGTATTAATCTTGATTAATGTAAAATTTTAAAAAAATTTTAATATAAAGTCATTTTTCCTAAATAATAATATTTTTATTTAAATATATTTATTTTTAAATAAATTTTTAATTATATAAAAGAAATAAAATAAAACAAAATTATTATTAATTACAAAAAAAATTTAATAAAAAATTTTATTATTTTAATTTTTCAATAATCATTAAATCTATTATACATATTTAAATATTTATATTATATTTTATTTATATAATTTCAATTAGATAAAAGATTAAATAAGTAAAAATAATATTATATTATTAAATTTATTAATACTGTTGATTATCAATAAATAGAGTCTATTTTTCATAAATAGTATTCTTCATAAATTATTCCTTTCTAGTATTTGTTCCCCCTTAAAATTTAAGTTTAAATTATAATCTTTGAATTGTCGACTTTGTGGAAGACACAATGTTTTATAAATATCTATAAAAATATTTTTTAGGAATTTCGTTAATCCATCTACTAAATTACTTTTATATTTAACATAATGCTGTTTAATCTTATTTTACATTATAAATTACTTTATATAATAAAATCTGAATATTTTTCAAACGTTCTCTTAATTTTCCATTGTGAATTCCTTTTGATTTTCTGACTATTTTATTGACAGAAAAAATAATGTCAAGTCCTGTACATATTGATAAATATAGGATCTAGGAGTCTTCCAATTCAAAGTTTCATTTTTTTTTTTTTTTTTTGTCCTCTTAAATTCATATTTTTTAATGATTTCATATACTCAAAGTGGATTGATTTTTAAAAATATTATAGCTATATAATAAAAGAAATTGAATATTTATTTTAGTTTAATTTAATCAATTTTCAAATTTTCATAAATTTTATAAACCTATCACAAATTCAACATCTCCAATTTCTTTTATTTTAGGCTTTATTTTTTTAAATTTTATTTTTTGTGTTATTAATTTCTTTATTTTTATCAGATATCAGTACATTATCTAAATATACTCTGAGAATACAATTAATAATATTTTGAATTCTTTATTTATAGATAAAGCTTCACTAATTGTTTAAATCTCAAGTTTATATAGAAATTATTTGATTTATTATTATTTTCATTTTCTGCTTGGCTTAAATCCATATATAGCCTTAAAAAATTTTTATTATAATCTGGATATCCTTCATGCGGTTTCATGTATACTTTTTCAATGAGATTTGGATTTAGGAAGGCGATAGTAATATCAATTTATTTTATTTTGAAACCTTTTTTTTTTTGCGTAACAAAGGAGGTGAATACTCTAAAGAAAACTTTGTTTTAAAGTTTGGAGTTGCTGTTATTATTATTAATGAATTTTTTTATTACTATTACTATTGTTATTAATATTATCATTACTTATTAATTTAATTATTATTTTTGTTACTTTTGACAATATTATAATTGTCTTCCTTATTATTATTATTATTATCAATATTATTATTGCTCTTTTCCATTTGTATTTTTATTGCTATTTTTGTTTAAGTTATATTTCCTTTTAGTGCTAATATTTGTAATAGATCTATGCTTAACCTAATTTAGAGATATTTTCATTGTGTTTTTTATAAATTGAATTTTTTTGATTATATGAATAGAATTGGCCGCTTGTTAATGCGAATTCAACATATATGATTTAGTATTATTATTTAATTTTTTAAAATTTTTTTTATAATATTAAAAATACTTTTAATATTAAGTATTTTTAATATTATAAAAAAAAAACTTTAAAAAAATTAAAGGTACAAGTGAACCAAGAAATAATTAATATAAATGATGAACTTCTCTTTCAAAATTATTTTGAAAAAATACTTGTGGCCTTTAAAAAAAAATATTATCAATATATATTTTATTGAAGTTTAATTATCTGAAAATATAAAATGAAAGGACTTGATTTAGATTCAATATATTCCTTATTACTCCAACATTACCTTCCAAAATAAACAGGTAGATTTTACCTCATAATTGTTGGATTAGGTTCATTGTTTTTAGAAGAAATAAAAAAAATTTATTCATAATAATATAAAAAATTTTCAGTAATAATATATTTGTTAAGTATTAGCTACTTTATAATTATACATTATACATTGTAATATTAATACGCCACTATAAGCCACATTATGAATACATTAGTTATTAGATAGTTATTAAATAGTTATTATAAATCTTATTTATTATAATTTGTTAAACTTTAATATTCTTTATTATGTAATATTCATATAATTATATATAAATAAATAAAAGCCATATTAACTATAAATAATCATAATTGAGATTATGAGATTTCAGTTACATTCTTAACAAAATTTTAAATTAGTATAAATTTTATATATAAATTAAATTATTTACCAATCATAAGCTTATTAACATGTATAAATATTAGTTGAACTTGTAACTGTAACGCACTAGCGTTACTATTAACGTAAATTGTTAAAAATAAATATTAATATTAATAAATAAAAATATAATTATTAAATAAATAAATTACCCTGTGTAAGCCCAGTAACTGATAACGGATAGAGTTATAAAGTGCTGCGCTATATTCTAGTGTAATAGTAATAAATAATTATAAATAAAAATTAATTCTATTGTTTATTATTAACAACTCGAATAGAGAGGTGTTAAGATATATTAGTCTTTAAATTTAGTTATTATTCGTTATTTTAGTTAATAATAAACTTACCTTTTACAATAGTAACGCTTTATAACTAAATAACCGATAATAATTAAATAAAAAATTTAAACACTAAGTAATAATTTAATAGATAGAATAGTTAGTTCTTATAGAATAAAATAATACTTTAATATTAAGTCATAGTTTATTTATTTTCTTTATTTACCTTTTAATTGTTTAACTTTGAAAATTTTTGATATAAAGTTTTACGCCACAATACATAGCAGAAAAAGCCACGAAAATTTTAGTTAAAAAAAATTTCAGAAAATATTAGAAAAGTATATATTAATAATATAAAAAAAAATAAATTATAAAAATATAAATAAATATTATAGTATATAATTCAATTGGTAAATAAATTATAATATATTACACTTGAAATTTTAAAATAATAGTTTATAAAATGAATTTATAATAAATAAAAAAAAAAAAAAAAAAAAAAAAATTATTTTAAATTAAATTAAAAACTTGATTAAAATTTTAATTAAAATTTTAATTATAAAATTTTTTTATTTTTATATTTTTTTGGTTTTGTTAATAATAATAATGAAAACTAAAACAGTTATAATATAAAAGCTGATAATATGAAATGAGAAATTACATTAGTAATAATAATGAAGACTATAAAGTCAAATACTATGATTTATATAGTATAATAAATTATATTAATGAAATAATTAAAAAGATAGAATTAGAGAATGTTTTTTCTTCCGAATTTAATAAATTCTTTAAAGAAATATTTATAAATTTTGATTATATTGGAAAGTGAAATATAAATTTTCTACTTAAAAATGGGTATATTGAAAAGAAAATATCAAAATTAATAAATTATGAAATATTAACGAAAGATTATATAAATAAATATAGAAAAGTTATTTGGACATTATTAATTAAAAATAGTTATTTAATATATTTTATTACCAGTAATAATTACTGTATTTCAGGGGTAAGAAAGTTAAAAATAAAGACTAATGATGTTGGAAAATTAATAATTAAAATTATTTTATAAAAATAATCTCAACAAAAATCAATTTTTTATATTAATAACAAAAAAAAAATTTATATTCATTTATTTTTTTTTTTATTATTTTTAAAAATAATATTAATTGATATTTTTGATTATTTTTTATTAATTCAGAAGGAGAAAAAGTTAACTTATCTTTTAAATGGTCATAAATAAATTAAATTATATATCTAAAAATAAAAATTTTTTTTATATGGACATAAGTTTTGTTATGACCAAATTATTTTTAAATATATATTTATATATAAAAGGAGGTAATAATTTTTTTTTTACTTTCAAGTTTAATATTATTTATTTGATCAGTTTCAAGACTTAATCATTTTTTTTTTTTTTTTTTAATTTGAGAAAGTTTTGAATTCTAATTTTTATTATCTATATTATTATTGGTATTAGTATTTCATATAAAAAGTTTAAATAATAATATGTATAATTTTTTATTAAATCAAAAAAAAAAAAAAAAAAAAATATATTTTTAAATGGTTGAAAGTAAATTAAAACGAGTAACTGAAAATGAAAATCAGGATTCTACTGCAGAGTATCCAAATAAAAAAAGGAAAGAAAGTAGTGATTTATTAAAAAAGTTTAATTGTCAATATTTTTATATGGATAAATCCTTATTAATAAAAGAATTTTTACAGAATGGTTCAAAAATAGTATGTATTACTAGACCCTCTGGATATGGAAAGACCACTAATTTAATTATGTTGCGTTATTTTTTTGAAATGAATTATGAAAACATAAAAGAAAATGAATTTCAAAATCTTCAAAATAAAAAATATTTTGAAAATTTATTAATAAGTAAAGAAAAGGAAAATGACCAAACCTACCTTGATAAATATCAAGGTAAATATCCAGTAATTTACCTTGATTTTAGTTCTGACTTTGAAATAGAAAAAACTTTTGAAGCAACTATTGAAAATTTTAAAACTTTTATTAAAAAATTGTTTAGAAGTTATAAAAACATTAATTTAAAAAATTTAGATAAATATGATAAAGAACAATGGGAAAATTTTCAAAATGGTACTTTTTCAATATCTGAATTAAAAGAATCAATTTCTTTTTTATGTTTAAGTTTAAATAAAGCATTCAATAAAAAAATAATATTATTAATAGATAACCATGATTCACCCATATTAAACACTGTTAATACTAGTTTTTATAATGAATTTTATAAATTTTATAAAGAAGTCTTTTTGGATATATTTATACAAGATAAGTGTAATCATTATTTATTTAAAACATTCATTACAGGAAATTTAAAAGTAAATGAAGATAGTTTTAAAGAAATAAATTTAACAAATTACTCCATAACAAGTAGTAAATATAATGAATATTTCAGTATAACCGATTCTGAAATGAAAAAACTTATATATACATATTTAAATTAAACAATAAAATTTTTGATAAATATTGCTATAATGATATAAATGAAATATCATCTACTCATTCAACAAATGTCAATAATACAAATGAAATAAATATTATATTTTCAACATATTTAACTCATTTTATTGATAATAATACTAATAATAATAATAATAATAATGATAATAATGATAATAATGATAATAATGATAATAATGATAATAATGATAATAATGATAATAATGATAATAATGATAATAATGATAATAATGATAATAATGATAATAATGATAATAATGATAATAATAATAATAATGATAAAAGTAATAACAGAAATAATATAAAAGCTGATAATTTGAATGATAATGATAAAGTGGATAAATACATTGATAATAATAATAAAGATTGTAAAGATAAATATTATGATTTACGTAGTGTATTGAATTATATTAAAGGAAAAATTGAAAAGACAGAAATTGTGAATGATTTTTCTTCCGAATTTAATACATTCTTTAATGAAATATTTATAAATTTTGATTACATTATGATTAAAGATATTATTTTTCTACTTAAAAATGGGTATATTGTAAAGAAAATTCCAATATTAATGAATTATGAAATGTTAAAGAAAGATTATATAGAAAAACATCGAGAAATTATTTGGACTTTATTAGTTGAATATTGTTATTTAATTTATGATTATAGGACTGTTACAGCAAAATTTGATTTTAAAGTAGTAAAACATCCTCCTCTTTTATGTTCAATTGAAAGAAAATAAAATTTATGGAAGGCGGAACAAACGATAAAGCTTTTTTTTTATTAGAAACATTAAAAGAATAATCTATTTTTTTTTTTTTTTGATAATACAATTTTTTAGTATTTCTAGATAGAATTACTATTCGTTAACTTTAATTTTTTATCATTAAAATAAAAAAAATATCAACATTTTTTATTTCTTTTTTAATTTTCTAATATATATATATGATTTTTTCTATTATTATTATTATTATTATTATTATTATTATTATATATCCATTTTTATATAGAACATAAAACTATAGTTTTTATTTTTTTTTTTTATATCATTGATAAAAATTACATTAAACCTTTATATTATTATTTAAAATTACATTTTTAAAAAAAAAAGACCTTTCCCTATTTGAATGAAATAATGCATATTAAATAAATTTATGGTTTAAAATATATCGTTAAACCCAATTTATTTTTATTTTTATTTTTTTTTTTTATTAAACATAACTATTCTTTTTTATTTTTTACATTAATATTTTTATATTTATATATAAAAAAAAATTTATTCAATTATAATAACAATAACAATATTAATTTATATTTTATTTTTTGAAATAACAATAAATAAAAAAATAAATAAATAATCATTAGTATTAAGTATTAATACTGTATTTCAATTTTATTTTTTTTTCATATTTTTTACTCTATTATTTTATTACTTTCAATGTAACTGCTATTCCAACGAATCACAAATTTCTTTTAATTTTGTCTTTATCAAAATTTAATTCAGAGGCTAAGTTACTAACATTTACGATTTTTGATCATTATAAAAAAAAAAAAAAAAAAAAATCAATAATAAAGTTTTACTTTCTTCTTTAGATTAAATCAAAATATTTATTTATTTATTTATTTATTTATTTATTTATTTATTTATTTATTTATTTATTTATTTATTTATTTATTTATTTATTTATTTGAATTTTCCGATTTTTTTTTATACCATTTTGTTTGAATGATTTAATGAACCTTCAATTTTAATATCCTTTTTTTTTTTTTTTTTTTTTTTTACCTTTTTCCTTGATTTTTTTCCTCTCTATATTTAAATTTATGTAATATATTCTTCCCGTTTTTTTTATTCTTCAACTTCACACTTAATGACAATATGTTTTTATTTCTTTTCAAAAGATATTAAATCATTCTTATTTTAAACAAATAAAGAAATTATTTTTTTAATTTTAAAAATATTAGTAATTTGAATCAATTTAAAAAAAAAAGTAATTATAGATTTATTTTCTTTTTTTTTTTCTTCTTCTTTCAAAGTTTCAAATTTTTTTTTTTTTTTTTTTTTTTTTTTTTTTTTTTTTTTTAGATCAGTAAAATGTATAATTATTATTTCCTTATATCTCATACCTCTTATTTTTTTTTCTTCATCTCTAAAGATTAAAATACCAATGATATTTTTTTTTTCTTCTTTTTTTTTCTTCTTCGTTATCTTCCATTATCAAAGATATTATAATATTAAGAAATTTATTATAATTCTATTAGGCATTTAATCATATTTATATTCAGAACTTTTTTGGCAAGGATGGTTGCTATAAGTTTTGAGGTATCCTAAAGGGATCATATTAACAAATCTTCATCATTTTTGTACCTGAAATTTCTATTTTTTTTTATCAATTCATCTGCATTTGTTAATAGACTTAAAGTAAAAAATTATCATTTTTTCTTTTTTATTATAACCAAATCCTAAAATAAAATAGCTGGTTTTTCTTTTTTTTATATGAACTTTTATATTATTTACAAATGAATCAAAGTTTAAAAGTTTTTCCAATAAAATGATTCGTTTTTTTTTTAAATCAATTTTTTCTATTTCTTTTATTACCTTTTTTCATCTTCAGTTTTTTTTTTCTTCTTCTCCTTTACTTATAGAAAAATTCTTCTTCATCAATATTATTTTCATCGTTACCTTCAAGCTCATTTTTTAATTTATTTTTTCTTTATCTTCTTCAGTTAAATCTTTTAATTTTTTTTTGTTCGCTGTTGCATAGGTTGTTAATCTTTCAGTTTGGTATTTCGCTATTTAAATATTGAAGATTAACCATGAGATTATCATTTTTACGATTTAAAAATATCATTTCTGTAAATAAATTGGATATTCTTTAGTTTTAAAATAAATGTTTAAACGGATATTCGTATTTGAGGAAAAAAAATTTTTATAATATCTGTCATAGTTAAAAAATATTTTAAAATTAGATAAATAAAATAATCACAAGAATAATTATTATTAATTATTTTAATTTCTCTATAAATAAATACTCTAGCTAATAAATTATTCCATCCTAAAATCATATAAATAAAAAAAAATATTTTCTTTTTTATAATAATTTTAAAAATAATATTTAAAACCTTTTTTTAACTTCATCTAGGGTAAGAAGAAGAAAGGAATAAAACACTTCAACACCAAAAAAACCAAAAAACTGAAAGCGAAGAGTTATTTTCCCATAAATAACAGCAACTCTCAAATTCCTAAAAAAAGTTATTTATCATTCAATTTACTCTGAAAAATTTTTAATAGAGTAATTGAATTAACACCTGAAATTATCTGGAGTGAAGAAACAAAGTAATACTTTGTTTATAATGCATAAAAATAACTTTGAGACATTATATGTCAGCAAAAAAAAAAAGAAAAGTCATATTGTTAAGTTAAGAAAAACGTTGACATTAAAGAGAACAACATAGATAACAACAATTCCTGCATAAATTTGATGGATTCTTTTTTTTTTTTTTTTTTTTTTTTTGTCTATGATCAAGGCACATCTAACCCAGTATTTCAAAAAATGAATGTTTTTTTTTGTTAGTTTAATTGGATTAATAACCAACTAATTGCCCTGGGGAAATAACAAAAAAAAATTCAAAAATCACAAAAAAAAAAAACTTACTATTCAAATATGGATTATTTTTTCGAAAATCTTTTTTACAAAAAAAAAAGATTCAAGAACAAACAAAATAATTAAAAAAAATTAAGAATTTAATAGAAAGAAATTCAAAAAAAAAAAAAATAAAAATTTAATAGGAAAAAAAAATGAAATTTTTTTCAATAAATCATGGCCGAAACATCAACACTTTTCATAGCAATGCTCTCCAAAAAAAAAAAATATCATTTACCATTAATAATCTTGAAAATATAGTAATGAAAGGAAAAGAGGAAGATAATAGTGGGATTCGATTAAAAAAAAAAAGTAAAAGCTGGAATATTCTAATCCTAAACAGAGCTTTTGCCTTGAAAAAAAAAAGCTAAGATTCATATAAAGACTACTTACTATTTTTTTTTACGTTAACAAATCAAATCAAAATCAAAAATTAGGAAAAAGATGTTTTTGCGAATAGTTTCAATGAAAATCATTTCCTGAAATCATTTTTTTTATACCATAAAAGAAAAATTAAATTAAAAAATTAAGAGGCCATCACCTAATGATTATTCTTAGTACACAAACGTTAGGAAAAAAAACTTAACTATTTCTAAAAAAAAAAAAAAAAAACATACAACTCCAAAGTATTCCCATTCAATATTAATTAAAAAGTATTTTATTTTTATGTTTTTCAAAAAAAAAAAAATTTTTTTTTTAAAGAAAATAAAATTTGATAGCTGTGTGCACCTCCTGATCATCATCATCTTCTTAGGTTACATTTAACATTCCTTTTAAGCTACAAAATCTTTTGATATGGCAAATAACAAAAAAAAAATAATTTTTTTTTCTCGTTGCTGTTAAACTTTTTTTTCTTTTGAAAAACGTTCCAAAGGTATATTTATCGATCTTAAAACTCCAATAGCAATTCATTTTCAATTTTTTTTTTCACCATATTACAAAATAGGAGAAGAACACGCATAGAATTATTTATCAAATATTATTCAAAAATATAATAATAATAATAATAATAATAGCAATAATAATAAAAAGATTACATTGATAATAATAATAATAATAAAAGTTTTATTTATAATAATAATAATAAATAACAATAATAATAATATTTATATCAATAAAAAAAATGTTACTCATAATATTAATAATAGTAAATTTAACAATAATAATAAATATTAAAAAAATTCTATTCGAACTCAAGGAAGAAAAAAGTAAAATTTGAAAAAAAATTTTAAATAATAACAGAAGCAAACGTCATCAAAAAAAAAAAAAAAAAAAAAAAAAAAAAAAGGATGAATTACAAGAAACATTTATATTACAAAGAGAGATATTTATAAAATTAGAGGACAAAAAATATCGAGATCAAGATCAAGATCAGTGGTTAAGAAGCAGTCAATAAAGAATTTTTGAAAAAAAAAAAAAAAAAAGGTAGAAAATTAATTGAATGAATTATTTATACAAAGTCATTCAGTATGAATTCATTCATACGAATATCAGAAGTAGAAGAGCAGGCAAAATATTCTATCTTCCTTAGATGGATTCCTTAAATACAAAAAAAAACAAAAAAGATTCTAATTAGAAATATTGTGAAAAAAAAAAAAAAGATTCTAATTAGGAATAATGAGAAAAAAAAAAAAAAAAAAAAAGAGCAAAGACTTCGTGACATGGCACATGGAAATTTTTGGAAAAAAAAGGCACATTTAAACGGAACTGAAGCAAGCAAGCAGGTAAGGTTAAAGTTAATGGAAATAATCGAAACTAAATAGAAGAGTTATTAAAAAATTAAAATTTTTTTTACAAGATTAAAAAAAAAAAAAAGTGATCCATGTATGTATATATACGTCAAAATTTGATTTCGAATAAATAAATTATTGAAATATATATGTATATGGTCGTTGGCTCTTAACTCTATACTATATAGATGATATTATATTAAATTAGCTCAGAAACGAGAAATCTTTTATCTGAAGTTAAAAAAAAAAAAAAAAAAAAAAAAAAAAAAAAAAAGAGGAAAATGAAACGAAACGAAACGAAAACGAAAACGTAATGATTAAAAATATTAAAATTTTTAACATTAAAAGACATTGATGATGTGATTTTTGATTTTTTTTGCCAATTGCCAAAAAAAAAAAAAAGATATTTGAAAATAAAATTATTAAAGACAGGATATATATATATATATTTAAAACCAAAAAAAAAAAATATTATAAAATGATCCCCTCAGAAACTCGACAGGCAGCTTAGGTTCCATTATTGAGGGGGCAAAAAAAAAAAAAAATTCCAACATCATATTTTCTGTACTATATATCAATATATTTATATAAATGTATATATATATATGTATATTTTTTATTATTATTATTTTATTAGGTATCTAATTTTTATTCCATATAATACGATATAATATAATATAATATAATATAATATAATATAATAAATAGGATTTATATATTTAAATAAATTTAATTGAAATGATTTATATATAGATTATTATGTTTTACAATATTTGGAAATGGGATTTATAAAAAAACTTTTATTGACATCGTGTATTTTTTTGTATTGGTAATATAACTCGGTTTCTTTGAATAACTTTTTTTAAACAGACAAGAAATTATTTATTAATTAATTAATTAATTAAAAAAAAATATATATATATATATATATATGCTTGTTAATATATGAAATGTAAAAATTATAACATTATTATATTATTATTTAATTTAATTGACCTTTATTTATTTAATATAATATAAAAATAAAATGTTGAAGAAGGGAAAAAGCCAAGGGCAAAGAATAAAATATAAAGAAAAAAAGTATCCTTTATATTATACATTTTAATTAGAAAAAAATATTTTAAAAATAATTAAGAATTATTTAGTTTAATATTATAAAAAGAATAATATAAATAATAATAAATTCATAATAATAATAACGCATAAATATATATATATAAAAAATATAATAAAAATATATGAAATCATAATAAAAATATATGAAATCATAATAAAAATTATAATAATATAAAATAATTAAAATTAAAAAAAAAAAAAGAATAAAATAAAATGTTTTAAGAAATGAATAAAATTATTTAATTTACTTTGTTATTTAGTTATTGACATTCCATAAAATTTATGTATTTATATAGAATTTATGGAGGGTGGTGCGTTTCGGAATGTGGCTTTAAATGTTTTTACATAAATTTTCATTTAGGAAAATGACTTATATTATATTTTATAAATTTTTAAATATGAATAAAATATTTAAAACATTAAAATAAAATTGCACATATAATTTCTTTGTAAAAATAATTATTAAAAATAATTAAAATGTGATATATTTCAAAAGAATTGATGATTTAAAATATATTTAATTCGCCATATTCTGAAATATAATAAACAAAGATGCTGTATTTATTATCCAGTAACAACATCCTTAACTACGTTACTCAAGAAAAAGTTAAGAAATTACATAAATAAGATATCAAGGATGAATTGTCCAAATACACCCCGGATGAATTCGATGACACTCTAGTATATGAAAAAAACACTAAAACTAGGGATATAAACATTGACATAACAGCAAAATGGATAATTTTAAATAGTCTAGGTGAAAAACCCAAAGTATTATAAAAGGTGATGGCAAAACCGCTTATGAAATATGGAACGTCCTAAAAAATTCATTCACCAAAAACACTGGGACGTTAAAGATAGAACTAAAAGAAAGATTAGAAAAATTCATGTATAATACAGATACAGATATAAATATTTTCATAACCAACCTACAAAACACCATTGACGAACTCGAAAGGGTTGATTCCGATTTAAGCACAGACACAAAAATCGGAATTTTAAATAGAAGTGTTCCAGACAACCTAAGATGGTTAAATGTATTTCAATACAAAAAGAACTGGGAAAAATGCAAAGATTATGTGAAGAACATAATCCCAGATATAATTTTTTCAAACTTCAAAGAGTCCACATATTCCAAAAGCAACAATAATATCTTCCTTGCAGTTAATCAAAATAAAAACCAAAGGGAAGAAACCATAAAAATAATATTAAAATAAAAAGAAGTAATACAAAAAATGGAAGATGTAACTACTGTGGAAAATAGGGACACTACTTTTATGAATGTCTAAAAAGGAAGCAAAACAGAATAACAAGAAAAAGAAGATTTTCCAAAAGTAATACAAAAGGCAAAACCAATATTGTAAGAAATTCCAAGAAAAGAAAATATGCTAATCTACTAGAAAGAAATAATTATAATACTGATTTTGCTGATACTTTTATACAAGATTTTAACTTAAATGAAAACTTAAATTTCAATTCAATCTCAACAGATCTTTACAAAAATTATTAAAAATAAATATAAATTCAAAATGTCCACTCTGTATTAATTTTAAACTCAAAAATAAACCATTCAAAAAATCCTTCAGTAGAACATCAAGAATCTTTGAACTATTACACATGGATTTAATTGGCCCATTACCAGATTCAATCTAAGGTAATAAATACATAATTTCCATTCTAGATGATCATTCCAGATATGTCTGGACATTATTTATTAAGAACAAATCAGAAACATTTTCTTCATTTTATAATTGGTTCATCCAAATAAAAAATATTTTTAACAATAGAATAAAATACATCCGTTCTGACACCGGTACAGAATTCAACAATAAAAATTTCAATAACTTCTGTAATAGCTATGGAATTCAGCATCAATTTACTGTTCCCTACCATCCGCAACAAAATGGTAGAGTAGAAAGATTTAACGGCGTAATCATCAACTATGCTAAAACAATGATGAACGATGCAAAGTTAAGTCACCAATTTTAGCAAGATGCTGTTTCTACCTCAAACTACATCTACAATAGAATTCCACATAAAGGAATAAATAATAAAATATCATAAGAAATATTAACAAAAAACAAAGTTAACTACTTTAATATAAGAGTTTTTAGTTGCAAGGTCTTCTATTATATTCCAAAAACTCTTCGTTCTAAACTTGAAAATAATGCTTCCCTTGGCATCTTTCTTGGATATACTGACAACCCAACAGCATACAAAATATTAGAAATTTCAAACAACAAAATTATAATTTCAAGAAATGTAGAGTTTTTCGAATTTACTTCTGGCAATTCATCACTATCTCATTGCTATAATGATATTACAAATTTTACACCCAATTATAAAATCAGAAGGAATAATTATGAAAACAACTATTATAATGATAATACTTACAACAGTAACACTAATGATAACATCAGCTACAATTACAACAATATATATCCAATAAAAATACCAAATATCAAAATTAGAAATAAAAGATCAATATACCATAAAATTAACAACAAAAATGAAATAATTAATAACAATATAGGAAATGAAAATATAAACATTAATAAAGATAAAAACAGAAACAATTACACAAACAACACTGACACCACTAATAACAATAATAATAAAAATAATAATAATAATAATAATAATAATAATAATAATAACAATAATAGCAATAATAGTAATAATAATTGCAGTACCAATAACAACAACAATATCAACAACAATAATAATATTATTAAGAATAGTACCAATAACCTTCCAAATGGTATAAATGAAAACAATCAGCTTGACATAAATAATATTTCAAACAATACATATTAAAACAATGAAATAAAAAATTATTTTAGAAAAAAAAAATAATGAAAGACAAAACCATATAAACAAAAAACATAAAAAACAAAGTATAGATAATACGTTACGTGAACCAACAAGCTTCGATGATATAAATAACTTAAAAGACAAAGAAGAATGGTTAATATCAGTAAAAGATGAATTGGAAAATATGAAAAACTTAAATGTATAAAACTATTAACTCAATACCAGAAAATGCAAATCTAATATCTTCAAGATGGATCTTTAAATACAAGAAAAATGCACAAGGCCAAATTACAAAAAGAAAATCCAGGCTGGTAGCCAAGGGATTTACCCAACAGTTTGGTATCGATTATAAAGATACATACATTTTCACCCACTCTCAAACAAGATTCAATCAGTATTCACTGATATAGCGGTACAAAATGATTTTAAAATCGAGCAAATAGAAATTAATGCAGCTTATCTAAATGTCAATCTAAGATAAGATTTATATATGAAACCACCAAAGGGACATGAAGATTATAACAAAAGATATTGGAAACTAATAAAAGCAATTTATGGACTTAAACATAGTGGTGCAGAATGGAATGAAGAATTAAATAACCATTTAACAAAAATCGGATATAAAAGATTATCAAGTGAACCACGTTTATATATTAAAAGAAATAAAGAAAATAAAATAATAAGTATATTGGCAATGTACGTAGATGATATACTATTAGCTGGAACAAAAAGTTCAATATAAGACACAAAGAAACTAATAAAAAACAATTTTAAAATTAAAGATATTGGTAAATTATATTTTATAATTGGAATAAAATTTATAAACCATAAACATGGTTACTTTTTAAATCAATCTAGATATTTGAAAGAAATATTAGAAAAATTCAATATGTCCAATGTTTCACCAATTAGAAATATGACTCCAGTAGAGAACAAGGAATTAAGAAAAATAAAATTTTATGAAAAAAATATAGAAGTGCCATAGGGAACTTATTATATCTTAGTATATATACCAGGCCGGATATAATATATGACGTATCCAAAGCTGCAAGAAAATCTAAAGAACCAAATCTAGAAGACTGGAATAATGTAGTAAAAATATTCAGATATTTGAAAGATACATTAGAATATGGATTAAATTTCACGAGAGACCAAAATATTATGGCATTCGTTGACGCAGATTACGCTTGGGTTTAATAACTAGAAGATCAACTACCAGATTTATCATATTGGTGGTACACCAACAAGCTGGTGTTCCAAGTTACAACATTGTGTTTCAACATCCACAGATGAATCAGAATACTACAGTCTTAGTGAATGTAGTAAACATTGTATATGGTATTTAAATATGTTGAAGGAATTGAAGCAGAATATTAAATACATTGAAATAAACATATATAAAAAAGATGCAATATACAACGCTAAAAATCAATCTATCAATCCAAAAATAAAACATATGGATATTAGAGTGCATTATATTAGAGAATTAATAAAAAATAATAAAATTAAATTAAAATATAATAAGTCAGAATTTAACTTAGCTTACGGATTTACTAAATACTTAAACAATACAGCAATGGAAAAATTTAGAAATTCAATATTAACTAAGATATCCAATATACAAAATTAATCATTTTTATTTTATCACAAAGTATATTATTCAAATATAACAGTTACTGAGAGTTATATTTGAGGAGGAATGTTAAAAGATAAATTATTTACTAAATGATTATTTGAATTTAACTTATCAAATCACATTAAATAAATATGTTAACATTAGATATAAAAAGATAAATTATGTATTTTGTATTATTGTAATACTTAATCTTCTATTATTTATATTTTTTATAATTAAATAAAATATTTTACATTATAATAATGCTATTCATAATGATAATGACTTTAGTAATGACAGTGATAATGAAAGCAGTGACTCAGAAGAATACAATTTTGAAGAAATAAATATTAATGATCTTAATTCTGTTTTGAAAAATTTAGAAATTAGTAAAGTAAACCAGTCATCAAATCAAGAAGCAGATTATAAATATGATATTATTGATATTATTTATCAATGCATGGAAGACTATGGTTCAACGGTAGTTGATAAAGCACGATTAATCACTATTAAAAATTATTATAGTAAATCATCTTTAACGTCTCAGATTATTTTTAACTTATTTATTGTGTTATACTTAGGATATTTAGTATTTAGTGAGGATGAATGGTATAAATTTTCATATAGTCATCATAGATTGAAAATTATAAGTGCTTATGATCTCGCCAAAGAAATTAATATGGGATTAGTAAATAAGCTTACCAAGTTGTGTAATGAATGCAATTTTACATTGGAAAATTTACCTACGAAATTATTTTCGTATATGAGTGGTCATTCGGTTACATTTAAAAATTTATATCAGTTAGAAACCTTCTTCTACTTGGACAATTTTATTTCTCGAATGGATAAAAGTAAAGTTTTAAGATTTGAAGATTGTGTTTATGATTTCACCATCAATAAACCACGACCAGGAATGCCAAATGATTTTTGTCTTAAATCCACCAATTATAATTTTCACTCTGAAAATAAGAATAAAGTAAAAGAAGTCAAAGAAATTTTTTAAGATATTTTTGTATACAATGAATTGATACAGTATGTATTATAAATTTTAGCTTCCACCCTTACTTACGGTAATAAATTGCGTGCCATTGTATTTTTTATTGGATCGGGTAGAAACGGTAAGACTACGCTTACTAACATGTTACGTCTTTCGCTTGGAGATTATGCTGCAACTTCAAATGTTTCTTTATTTTTAGGAAAATCGGTTAGTGTTGATAAACCAAGTCCACAAATGGTAGATCTTAATTGTGCAAGAGTGGCCATATGTGAAGAACCAGATGCTCATAGTATTGCTATTACAGGTGATACTAAAGCTATAACCGGTAATGTAGGTTTTATTAAAACCCGAACCTTGTATAAGGATGTTCAAGCAGTATCTGTTGATTTACTACCCATTATTAATACAAATGACAAATTGACAATATCTAACTTAGATAATGCTTTGATTGATCGTATTCTTGTTATCCCTTTCACTCAACGATTCATAAATAAGATGAATATATCTGTCTTATCTTCAACTCAAAATATCAATAACCCTTCAATAAAAAGAGCTAATACAAGATGGCAAGGTTCTCGAGTTTAAGGTTATGCTGAAGCTTTAATTCATTTATTTATTGGAAATTATCAAGATGATTACACCACCCTAGAAATTCCTAAATCTGTGATTAACGCAACCAAAAGTTTTATTATGTGTAGTGACCATATTGCTAGATTTTTGGAAAATAATATTATTGATAAAATAGACAATCATGCTATTCCAATTGATGAACTTTACACCGTTTATAAGAATTGGTTTAAGCAATACGTATCCACTTGTTCTGTATTTTATAGTTTGGAAGATTTTCGTATGGATTTAATTAAATATAGTATTCGTATCAGAAATTTATCCTCAAATTCTAATTCGGATTCTGATTCTAAGAAAACCGTTGAATCCATTATTGGATACAGATTTATTTAATTATATTAAAAATAAAATAATGGATGATAATATTAATTTCTTTCTTTCCTTTAATATATATAATTTAAACTAATATTTGTAAATATTTATTTTATATATAAAATTAATAATTAAAAAAAAAATTACATAATTATAATTATATTTATTTATATTTTAAGTATATATATATATATATTTTTTATTGATTATTATAAAAATAGCTTTAAAAAAATTATAATTAGTATAGTTATTCTTATTTCATTAAAAATGGTAAAATAAATATTTTATTTTATATAATAAAATATAATAATTTTAATAAATGATATTTATTATTATATTAAATGATATTTGTAAACTTGTTCTTTTCATTAAAAGTTTTTATTACTGAAAAAATTATTAAATTATAATATTTATTTAATACAATTTTAACAGTATATTTAATTTTATTTATTTCCATTTCATATTACTTATATTAATATTAATATTAATTAAATCATTCAATTATTGTATTATATCAAGTTTTACTGAGTTTATTTTTTAAAATTTTTAAAAAATATAAATTACTAAAATTACGAATCAATAATAAAAATAAAGTAAAAATATTTAAATTCAAATTATACTCATTTAATTTTAATAAAATAAAAATTAAAAATTGATTTTAAAAAACTTATATGTAAACAACGATACATTTTATTCAATTATTTTTTTAAAATTTTGTTTATTAATATTTTTTTTATTAAATATAATATTATATAAATATTTTTTTTATATTAAATTTATAATTGTATATATAATATTTTAATTAATACTTAATCGAATTATATTTTTTTTTCTTTTTATAATATTTTATTCATAAATTGAAGCACATATTCCAATGGAATCTAAATAAGAATTCATAATATTAAAACTATTTGAAACGTTTAAAATAGTAGTTGGTGTATTACACAGCAAGTGTTTAAAGTATTTACAGAATGACATATTTTACAATATCGAATATCTATTGCGTCAGTATTATTTTTAAACATATCTTGTATTTTAGCATTAGTACCATGTACTACTAATGCATCCCTTTCCATTTCACCAATTCTTAATCCACCATTACGAAATTTTCCTTCAGTAGATTGTCTACTAATAGAATTAACATTTCCTGTGGTACGAAAAAACATTTTTTCTTGAACTTGATGTTGTAAGGCAGTGTAGTAACAAACTCCATTAAACGTATTTCCAATAGATTTACCGGAAAATTGGATCGACCATCTCTTCTAAAATTGGAATATCACTTTCAAAGAATTTTGATTTAAACGAACGTAAATCTTCGATTTCTATAGAGCCATCAAAATATGTTCCAAATTTTTGTGGATCCATAATCATACATTTACCAACATACATTTCAATTAAATGACCTACCGTCATTCTTGAAGGAAAAGCATGTGGATTTACAATGATATCAGGAATAACACCATATTTTGTTCTTGGCATCATTTCTTCTAGTAATATCGAACCAATCACACCCTTCTGAGCATATCGACTTGCAAATTTATCACCTTGTTGTGGTTGATATAAATGTCGAACTTTTACACAGCAATAGCATACATCATCCTCAATATATCTGGTACAATGATCCACAATCACAGGTTTTCTGGAAATATTTTATACATCAGTCACTTTATTTTAAATCACATCATATATACGAAATAGTGGTTCATTGACATTGTGAGAATTAAAAACAATTTTTGTATTTGGTTTTGGTAAGCCATCTTTATAGTTTAAATTAATATTAATTAATATTTCCCTTTTAATGTTATAGGATAAGTATTGATACCGATATTTAATATTATTAAATAATCCATCTTTAATGCTTTTATAATTAAAAATTAAATTATCCTCATGATTGTTGCCATATGCCATGATAGCCACAATGGCATTTTGACCTCCGAATCTGTTGTATGTATTTTCAGTAGTCACCAGAAGTGTATCATCACTTTCAATAGTAATATTTGATAAGTCAGCGAGACGGTTTCTAAATTCATTATTATTTAAAGTTAAATTTTTATCAAATTTAATATTTTCCGAATTTTCTTTCTTCCCATCCATTATTTCGGGGTTATTTTCATGAACACTATTCTTACTTGAATTTTCTTCAATGGAATTATCCAAAAACTCTAAATTTGAAAATAATTCACTCTGATTAATAGTACCTTTATTGAGTAAAAAATCTAAGGACTCATAATGACACAGTCTTCTTGATAAAATATATTCTAGCTTTGTCATACAAAATGGTCTTTGTGAATTAATTAGACTTCTAGAATTATCATTGTATTTAAAGATGGTGTTGTCATTCGACATACACTGCTTTGTCATTCCAGCTTGAAATGTGAGTCTTGGTACATGATTATTTCCAGGAAATGGCGATAACGCACTAATTAAACCAAAAATAAAATTTGGATCAAGTTCTTCGTATTGATAATTGATATTTATTTTATTTTCAGAAATTTCAACAAGTCTTATGCCAATTTCTTTTCCGTTTTTCTTTATTCTAATTGGTCGAAACATTCTTCCTTCATCCTTAAATAAATAATAACTGATGTTATCGAAAACACAACTTATATAAGGATATTTCAATTTTAATACTTTATAAGTATAGTCTACTAAATCGGTGGTAGTGAATCCGATAAAACGTGTATTCAATAATACTGGATATTTTTTTCCAGTTTTTAAAGTTTTTCTTTTTTCATTAGCACTATTAGAATTATTAGTGTCACTATCACAATAATTATCATCTCCATATTCAGAGTTACTTTGACTATTATTATTACTTTTATTTTCAGAGTTACTTTGGCTATTATCATTAATATTTTCATCTAAATTACTATTACTATTATTGTCATCTTTTTTATCTAGAGTTATAGCATCATATATTTCATTATACTTGTATAAAAAGGGTTCAAGAATTTTTTCATCAATAGTAAAATCTGGCCCCATTAATACAGATAATCCAAAATATTTTACAAAGCCTACATCTTTGGATTCAGGAGTTTCAAATGGACAAAAATAACCGTAATCATAAGACATAAGGAGTTGAGAATTATCACTCTCTGTGTTGATGGGAATTTGAACTCTTCGTAAATGGGAAAGTTTATCATAGTAAGAACGCTTATTTAACGTTTGCACAGAAATAGCTTCATATTCTCGGAAATAAGAACGAACTTTTCCAGATTTTACATTTCCGTACAATTTTATATTTAAATTTTTAATGAAATTATCCAGAGGTAATATTTTTATTTTCCAAAGTAAAATATTTTATGCTACGATATAAAGAATAAGAAAAGGTATCGATATGACTATTATAATATTGAATACTTCCTTCATTATGAAATAATGATTTTGCCATTGCCAAATAAGTATAGAATTTAGTAGTTTTATCATCATATTACGAATCGTTTGATGATGACTCATTACAATGTAAGAAGTCCGGATTAAAATGGCTATCGATCATTCTATCAACCATAGATAATATTTCATTATGACTTTCGGAACGACGAGTTATAATAGAATATAATGTTTCTTCAGGAAAAGCATCCGGAATAATAATATTAATATCTTTAGGTAAATTTTCACCAATCACCACCGATAGGATTATATTTTTAATTTCATCCAAGGAAAGCGAAAGATTTAAATGATGAAGAATATACACCAATGATATACTTTGTCTTTCATGCGACTTAATCCCTTTTATACGTAACTCTTGGAAAAATAATGAATAATAAACTCTAATATCTAATAAGGTATATCTTTTCATATTGCTTTATTTTTTTTTCTCGACTTTTATTTGAAAATCTATAATGTATATCAATATTGGTGTATTCATTGTTTCAATCCACATAATTTTCATTCCCTAAATTATGGTAATCTAATTTAACCTTTTCCCTTTTTTTTTACTTCTTGTAGATTGCTTTAACATAATCTTTTTTAAATATACAATGTATTTATAATCGGTAAACATCTCCAGAGAATTGAAATTTTCCCTTTTCATTACATTCCTTGTACTCAATGCAATCCTCCTTATAAACAAAAAAAGGAGTACAAAATATTTCTTGTGAAATAATCACTTTTTCAATCCCATCTACAACGAATACTTCTTCGATTGGTGATGGTATTTTAATTTCATAATCATCATGAGTTAAGGATATATAGTAGGTTTTTTTCTCTACCATCAAATGATCATACTCTACCTCTGGAATGGAAATGGTTAAATGATTTAATTTAGGTAGCTTTTTTTCTAAAAATACTTTAATATCATACAACTTTTTTTATAAATATTTAATTTTATTAATTTTGATTTATTTAAATAATATACATTATTTAAAGAGAAAGTAATACAAAAAGTAAAACTAAAGAAATTAACAAAATATTATTACTTTTAATGATAACAGTACTTGAAACATGTTGTAATTGACATTTTTCTAATTCTAATTCAAAAAGTAATTTTTAGCTACGTTTAATTCATCATAAAAGTAACTTCAAGTAGTAGTTGATAGACTTTCATAGGCTGCCATTTGGTCTAAGTCATAATTTTTATATATGTTAAATGCAGATTCCGTACAAAGTTTAGACTTACATGTATCATTTAAGATATTAGAATTACCTTCTCGTCTAATTGAAGTCAAAGCAAAAGGACATAAATTTCCATTTTCATCCGTTTGACATGACATTTGGTAAGATAATTTCAAAGATTTTATTAATGATGGTTGAAACATCTCAACAAAATTGGAGTTTTCTCTTCATATAGAATAAAATTCTAATGGATTATTATAAAATTTTTGACATTTATCACTGTTAATTTCAGAGCATACACTTTTGTAATTACTTATAGTAAGTTCACTAATACAATCTTTATATTCTGACTTTTCTTGTTCCTCAATACATTCTTTACTTATAGAGCATATCATTATAAGATTTTGCTCCTTGATAAAGAGTAGCTACATTAGCTAATCCATTTTTATTTTCAAAATTTTCTAATGTAACATATTGATTATATTTTGATACAGCATCCATAGCTTCATAAAACATTAAACTTGAATAATCACGAATAGACTGAATATCATTTGGAATAAATTCATTATTAATTTTTCCAAAATTTGTTTCGATATCACTAATATCTTCTGAATTTCTACTAGCTGGAGAAAGATATCTTGTATGAATATATCTTGATTTATAAGATTTTTTTAATAATGTGGTACTAATACCATCATTAGCATTATCTACAATTTCTGTCATATATTCGACTTTGGTAGAAAATACTTTTCCATCTTTACGTATATTATTCAAGTCTGAAAGAGTAACTTCTTTAATAATAGATTTATCCCATGTATATGTTGTTCCAAAAGCATCTTTATCATAGATATCAGGATTATTCTTTGCAACTTCTTTTATAGCTACAATTAATTTTTTATTAATAATATAGTTATAACGCTAAAGTATGCTATTGTCTAATTCAACTGGTTTAATTGGTTCACTAATACTAAGTTTATTACTATATATTTTACCATGATGAATGACTACAGCAACTAAATTATTGTAATCACTTGTCAATGAAATAAAATCAGTAATGTAACGTTCATGTCCAATATCTGATGTAAATGAATTAATTTTTTTACTTTCTTGTTTTATAAATATATCTAAATTATGAACTACAGTATAAATTCTATGAGAAAGTCTTTCATTTTCTGGGTCACTATTAATAATTTCAAGTTTTAATCCATTAAAAATATATTCTTTATGATATAAAATAGCTGCTACAATTGCTTCAACAACAGATAACCGAGTATTAATTGGTCTAATAGCATATAAAGGATTATATGTAATTCCACGATATACATTCGATGTAAGGGATGGGGTTGCAAGAATTTCTTTAGTTTCACTGGAAAATTTCATTTCGGAAAAGTGTCATTTCGCAAAATTTTTAATAAATAAATAAATTAATAATAAAATAAATAAATATTATATATTATTTAAATAAATAACTAAATAAATAAAAATAAATAAATGAAACTATAATAAATAAATAAATTTTAAAATTAAATTTTTAAAAAAAAAATATATACATATATATATGGACATATACATAATAAATATACATTATATAATAATAAATATTCATTAGAATTAACGCTTTAAAAAAATAAAATATTTTATCATATGTTTTAAACGTTTTATAATTTTTTAAAATATATATAAGAATTTTATATATATAAAAAAAATAAGTATTAATAATTTAAAAGATGTAAAGGATAATAATTTAAAATATAACTATTAAAATTAAAAATAATTAAAAAATAATTATTATAAAGATTAAAAAATAATATATAAATAATTAATTGATCATTTTACACCTTTTATGTCCTTGCGCAGTATTTTAAAAAAATCTTAAATTACTAATAAATTTTTTTAATAAAAGAAATATTTATAAATAATTCAGTAAAAAAAAAAAAAAAAAAAAAAAAAAAAAAAAGATGAGGACATCATAAAAAAGGGAGTTAAAAGTAGCACAAAGTTAGGATGATTTTAGATGGTATCTATTTTTTTTAATTTATATTTTTTATTTTTTAATTTATATTTTTTATTTTATATTTTTTATTTTATATTTTTTATTTTATATTTTATATTTTATATTTTTTTTTATTTTTTTTTTTTTTTTTATATTTTATCTTTTTTTTTTATTTTATTTTATATTTTTTATTTTATATTTTATATTTTATAATTTTTTTTTTATTATTTATTTATTTATTTATTTTATTATTTATTTATCTATTTATTAAAATTTTGCGAAATGACACACACCCCATTAATTTTATGTATACATAAATTTATCTTATATCATGTTATTTTTAGATCATTTTATAAATCCTATGATAATTAATCAAGTGATTAACTAATTTATTTTTATGTAATTATTAATAAGATAATTTATTGATAATTAAGGTTTTTATTTCCATTTCATATCAATAATTAAAATTGAATAATGTTTTTACCGAATTTTATTGTTACACTAAAAATAAAATATTTATTATCAAATTTTTTATTTCAATTAATTATTTTTTTTTAATATTTTATTACTTTGGTAAAATTTTTATTCATTTAAATTGATAGTTTTAATACAAGAAACTTTAATGTTTTTTTTTTTTTTTTTTTTAAATATATTATAAATGTTAAGAAAAATCTTATTTTACAATCAATTAAATTACATAATTAAAATAAGTATTATTTATTCTAATTCGATATAGCTATGTCGTATTAGAATAATTTATTCTAATAATTAAAAAAACAAAAAAAATCATTATTAGATTTTTTTTTTTTTTAATTTTTAAAGTATAATATCTAATAATATATGACTATCGATTATAATATGATGTAATATCATATTATTTATATTAATATTATAATACTATTTAAAATCAGGCCAAAAATTTTTTTTAATAAAAATATAGTTTAAAATCAGGCTAAAAAAAAAATAAAAATATTGTTAAAAAACAGGCAAAAAAAATAAAAAATAAAAAAAAAACGTTTGATTAAAAGGAGTTAAATACCTTTTTTTATTTAAATTCATTAATAATTAATTAATAATAATTAATTAGAAGCTATATTAATTTTCTTTCATAAAGTATAACCTTATCATTTCTTTAAAAAAAATATTAATATACATTTTTTAGTTTTAAAATATAGATGGAAGAATTATATAAGGATTAATATTTTTATTAAAAAGTAAACATTTGTTTAAAATTGATAATTATACAATATTTTAAATATTTATTAAATACAGATAATTTATCTATAAAAGGAATCATTAAAATTTATTTTATTTGATTGAATTAGTATCTTTTTTTTTTTAATCCCAAATTATATAAGAAGGATGGTGAAGAACGAAAGTTACTAGATTAAAAAATAAAATGAAATTATCAGAATAATAAACAAAAAATATTATTTTAGTAATATATAATAATAATAATAATAATCTATCTAATAATAATAATAATAATAACATTTAAAAAAAAGTATACATAACTAACAAGTTAAAAATAAAATAATTTTTAATGTTAATATATTTATTAAAAAATTAAATAAAAATTTTACAATATATACATTCGAAAATACTTTATCTAAAATACTTAAATAAAATAAAAACATTATTATCATTAAACGATAAAAAGGTTAAAAAAATAAAAAATAAATAAATAAATATAAAATATATAAACCAGCTTTATTTGATAGATATATCGTCGTCACTATACAGGTATAATGAATAATATTTTTTTTATAATATTTATAATAATAATAATAATAATAATAATAATAATAATAATAATAATATTTATTCTTATAAAATAGTATTATTAATAAATAATATATTTATAATTAATTATAAAGAAATATTAGATATCTTATTTAAGGAAAATGGGCCTTAAAAAATTGAATATTATTTTTATAGTAATAATTTTAATATTAATGATAATGTTAGCTTGCTTTATTTTTTTCAATAATGAAAATTCTATAATTGCTGTTGAATCTTTACTTTTCTTTGACTCCATAGCAATCATATTGTTATTAAGCAATTACAATATTAATAATACTAATGAAGAATCCAGAACTTCGAAATTTGGTTCCTCTGTTTAGTAGTTTGAAAACATTGATTTTAAATTTCAACTTAATTTTTTATTTTAATCTCTAAAATGAGATAAAAATAAATAAATATATATATACATATATAAAAAGATAAAAAAAAAAAAAAAAAAAAAAAAAAAAAAAAAAAAAAAAAACATTCTTGAAAGGTTATTATTAAATAATTAAATAATTGATACGTTCCTATCTGAATATACTGATCGTAGATCAAATTAACTACGTAGCGATTGTTGATCAGAATATCAAAAACTGAACTAGTTTTAGGTTTTCTCAAAGTCTTATTCATGTTAAATAATCACAATCAATCAATCAAATCAATCAAATCAATTCAATATCTAGTTTATTATTTCTTTCACTAAAACTATCTTCGCTGAAAATCAGTTTAAATTATCATTGATAAAATATCAATATATCAATATAGGTCAATCATATACCAATATATATCGATATAGATTCATAATCATATTCAATATATATATCGATATAGGTTCATAATCATATTCAATATATATATCGATATAGGTTCATAATCATATTCAATATATATATCGATATAGGTTCATAATCATATTCAATATATATATCGATATAGGTTCATAATCATATTCAATATAGGTCAAAATAACTTAACTATCCCTAATTATCAACTAACTAATAATAAGTATATCGATATATTTATATACAATATAGCAATATATGGCAAATTTTGAACCTATATTGATATATATCGAATTCACATGACTTTAACAATATATAAACGATATAGGTTTTATACTAAATATAGCCAAAAACTACCATCAAAATATTCAATTAAACGATATAGGTTTTTATATATAAATGAACGATAAAACTACTATCAATATATATTTAATTAAGATCACGTGATTATTTATATTTAAACTATACCTAGTTTTAGTATATATTTAGTATAAAACTACTATCAAATTAAATATTCAAAAATAAAAATAAAAGTAATTAAAAATATTCAAAAAACTGAATATAACGAATGAAACGATTGAACGTTAAATAAGTCGAAATAAACGAAGGCGAGTGAGACTCGAGCACAAACTTGCGACTTCGTAGAGTTCGAGATCAGCCGAGAGTGAATGTAATTGAATAGTGAATGAAGTTGAATGAAATAATATATTTATTGTTTATTAGTATCAATATTTTTTTTTTTAATTTTTTTTATTTAATATTATCATTAATTAGTATTAAATGAATATTTAGAATAATTAAATGTGAGATGTAACTATATATATACTGTTTATAATATAATATTAATAAAATTTATTAATAACTAGTAAATTTTATCATATCAATACGTTTATTATGTAA
Source organism: Neocallimastix lanati (nom. inval.) (assembly GCA_016946835.1). Classification (NCBI taxonomy): domain Eukaryota; kingdom Fungi; phylum Neocallimastigomycota; class Neocallimastigomycetes; order Neocallimastigales; family Neocallimastigaceae; genus Neocallimastix; species Neocallimastix lanati (nom. inval.). The sequence continues at coordinate 21,878 of JACVTC010000213.1, read as the reverse complement.
TATAAAAAAATAAAATAATGAAAAACGATTAAATAATAAAATAAATATATTATATATTGCATCCGATATTTATAAATATTTATTAAAAACAACAAATAATGGATAAAATAAAAATTAAAATGAATTAATATAAAGTAACAAATTTTGTTTAATGTAATATTTTTATTAAAGTAAATTTTAAAATAAACTTTAAGTAAAAATATGTTAGTACTGTTATAAAATAAAAACTAAATTATTTTTAATGTTTTAAAATTATAAATATAGGTAATATTTAATAAATATGTTTTAAAATGAAATAAAAAAAAATTATAATTAGATACAATAATAACAATAATAATGATAATAATGATGATTATGGCAATGGTCATAGTAATAAAAATAAATATCAAATTTTTAAATAAAAGTATATGATAAAATTTTTAAAAATATAACTTATTTTTAATTTTTATTTATTTTACTTTCAAAATATTAAATGATATATATATAAAAAGACTATTGCTTATTTATTATTTTAAAAAATAGAAAGATATAATACAAACTTTAATTATAGACTTTAAATTAAAAATTTGAAATTAAACTACTTCAATCATTTTGTTATTTATGTTAATTATTACTTTTATTTATACAAGTTTATTATTATTTTTTATATTACATACAATAAAATATTATATTTAAGAAATAAAAATTTTAGCATTAAATCAAAAAATATTATTAAATATTAAAAAAGAGAGAAAATATTAAACTAATTTTATTTTATTTTATTCATTTATATATATAATATATACGTGATTTATCATTGACATTTTTATCTTTGTATCATTTGTATAGAAAAAAAAGTAAAACTAAAAAAAAAATAATAATAATAATAATAATAATAATAATAATGTTAATAATAATAATAATGTTAATAATAATAATAATAATAATAATGTTAATAATAATAATAATAATGTTAATAATGTTAATAATAATAATAATAATAATAATAATAATAATAATAATAATAATAATAATAATAATAATAATAAAATTTATTTTAAACCGGCAAACTTTAATTAAAATGCCAAACAATCATCGAATTATTCTATTATTTATTTATATATTTAATAAATATGCGATTTATCATTTATTTATTTATATATATATTATATATGTAATTAATCATTTATTTATTTATATATACAATATATACGCGATTTATCATTGACTTTTGTATTATTTTTACATAAAAATGGTAAAATTAAAAAAAAAAAAAAAAAAAAAAAAAAAAAAAAAAATAATTTTATTTTAAACCGGCAAACTTTAATTAAAATGACGAACTATCATCGAATTATTCAAGTATATATTTTTAAAATTATTTAAAAATGATATAAAATCATTAATTAGTTAAATCTTGAGATGTTTCTTTATATTTTTTTTAAATAATTATTTATATGTATTATTTTTTAATTAATGATAACTTGTTATATTAGGAAAAGGAATATTTAGTTTAATAGTAATGCAGATAAATTTTAAGAGGAAAAAAAAATTTAATAAATTAATATATTTAAAATATTTTAAATTTACAATATTTAATTAAATCTTTTAATTTAAAATTTAGTAATTCAATGGTTACACTAAATATTATTTTAATTCCATCAGGATTAAGTCAAAATTTTAATTTATAATCTTATGAAAATATAAATATAATGTTATATATATAATTTTTCATATTCGATAATATAATAAGGGTGTGTGGCATTTCGCAAAAGTTCATTTCGGAAAAGTTTCATTTCGCAAAATTTTAATAAATAGATAAATAAATAATAAAATAAATAAATAAATAAATAAATAATTAAAAAAATAAAAAAAAATATAAAATATAAAATATAAAATATAAAATATAAAATATAAAATATAAAATATAAAATATAAAATAAAAAATAAAAAAAAATAATAAAAAAATAATAAAAAAAATATAAAATAAAAAATAAAAATATAAAATTTAAATTAAAAAATAAAAAATAAAAATATAAAATTTAAATTAAAAAATAAAAAATAAAAATATAAAATTTAAATTAAAAAATAAAAAATAAAAATAAAAAAAATAACAAAAATATAAAATAAAAAATAAAAATATAAAATATAAAATATAAAATAGAAAATAGAAAATAGAAAATAGAAAATAGAAAATAGAAAATATATAAAATAAAAAATATAAAATAAAAAATAAAATATAAAATATAAAATATAAAATAAAAAATAATAAAAAATAATAAAAAAATATAAAATAAAAAATAAAAATATAAAATTTAAATTAAAAAATAAAAAATAAAAATAAAAAAAAATAACAAAAATATAAAAAAAAAAAAATATAAAATATAAAATATAAAATATAAAATAAAAAATAAAAAAAAATAAATACTATTTAAAATCATCCTAACTTTGTACTACTTTTAACTCCCTTTTTTATGATGTCCTCATCTTTTTTTTTTTTAATGGATTATTTATAAATATTTCTTTTATTAAAAAAATTTATTAGTAATTTAAGATTTTTTTAAAATACTGTGCAAGGACTTAAAAGGTGTAAAATGATCAATTAATTATTTAGATATTATTTTTTAATCTTTATAATAATTATTTTTTAATTATTTTTAATTTTAATAGTTATATTTTAAATTATTATCTTTATAAAACTTTTAAATTATTAATACTTATTTATATATATATATAAAATTATTATTAATCATATATTATAGAACATTTAAAATGTATGATAAAATATTTTTTTAAAGCTTTAATTCTAATGAATATTTATTATTATACAATGTATATTTATTATATATATTGTATATAAATATTTTTCTTTTTTTTAAAAAATTTAATTTTAAATTTATTTATTTATTATAGTTTTATTTATTTATTTTTATTTATTTAGTTATTTATTTAAAATATATATATTATTTATTTGTTTTATTATTAATTTATTTATTTATTAACTTTAAAAATTTTTTTTGCGAAATGAAACTTTTTATGTAAATTTTCCGAAATGAAACTTTCTGAAATGAAATTTTGCGAAATGCACCTCCCCCAAAATATTAATATAAAATAATAATTATTAAAAATAAAAAAATATAATAAAATAAAATATCAATATAAAAATAATAAAAATAATAAAAAGAAATTTATAAATTATTTCAATTTTAATATAACATAAAATTTATGTAATAAATTTTATGTTTACATTAATTTTTATACTCTTGCATAATTTTATGTCTTTACATAATTTTAATTTTATCACGTTATTTTCGATCACGTTTTATTTATGTCACGAATTTGCAAATGATTTATAAATTTATTTTTATGTAATTATTAATAAAATAATTTATTAATAATTAAAGTTTTTATTTACGTTTTATATCATTCGTCCCTTCTTTAGTTACAACTATGGTATAGTTGTTGAATTAAATTTTATTATATTTTTAATATGAACTGGTCTTTCTAAAGGTAATTTTGTATTTGGGTCCACTAATTTTACTGTATTAAATTGCTTTCCTGTAACTTTAAATGGACCTACAAAATTAGGATCAAGTTTATATCTTGAAAAATTTCTTACTTTAACTAAATCTCCTATTTTAATTTCGTTTTGTTTATTCATACTTGTTATTTCTTCTCTTCGAGTTTCCCAATATTTATTATTTTTTTTTATATTATTGCATGCGTCTATAACCCATTTATTATGATTAATAAATTTTTCAATTATTAATTCTTCTTTACTTCCTTGTACATTCGAAGTTGGAAGATATGAAGCTAATTCAAATGGTTGTTGATCTCTTCTTCCATAAAGTAATTCAAAACTTGAATATTTAGTAACTGAATTTTTTAAAGTTCTTAAAGCCCATAAAGCAAAAGGTAGGACAAGATCCCATTCTTTTTCTTTACTTGCTAATAGACGTAATAATTTTCCTATTTCTCTATTACGATTTTCGGTTAGACCATTAGATTCAGGATGATACGTTACAGTAAATTTAATGTATACGTCATACAAATCCAAAAATATTTTTGTAAAGTCTGAATTAAATTGTAAACCATTATCAGTTGTAATTGTGTTGGGTGTACCAAATCTTGCAAAAATTTGAGACAAAAAGTTGACGACGTCACGTGAAGTAATGGTAGATACCGGTTGTGCTTCTACCCATTTTGTAAAGTAATCTACAATAACAATAATATTCCACTACTAATTTCTGGTAGTGGTCCAATTATATCTAAACCCAAGTGCGTAAAAGGAGCTTCTACTTGTGTTGCAAATTTTTCTGTAGGTTCAGGTATTTCGTTTCTTTTGTTTAATTGACAATTTTCACAATTAGCAATAAATCTTTTGATATCTACTGTCATTCCCTTCCAGTAGAAAGATTTTCTTAGTCGTTCATAAGTTTTATTGAAACCTTCATGACCGATGGCATGGGCTTTCCATATAAGATTGAATTTTTCTTCATTAGTGGTAATAATTTTTCTCTTTCAAATATTTATTACCATCAATAGTTATTATATGATCATTAATGAATTCTTTGCATAAATTCAGTAATATTTGAATTTTCTTCATCAATAGTTTCATTATTATTTCCAATTTCTTCAATATTATTATTATTATTAACATTATTAGAATTAATAGTATTAATGGAATATATTTTATAAGTATTATTATTATATTCTTCACTTTTATTGTCTAGTATATTATCAATATATTTTGTTGTATTATTTTTCAATTGATTTATTTGTCCTTTTAATTGACATAGATCATTAAAATTATGTTTTTCGTACATAGAAGAATACTATCTTCCTCCATACGTATTTGATGATACCCCGAAAATAAATCCAGAGTGGAGAATATTATAGCACCACCTAATGAACTAAAAATTTCATCAATATTTGGAAGTGAATAAGAGTCAGGAACAGTCATTGAGTTTAATTTTCTGTAGTCAGTGCAAAGTCTCCATTTTCCGTTCTTTTTCATAACAAGTACAATTGGTGAAGACCAAGCAGAATAAGAAGGAACAATTAAGCCTTTATTAATGAGTTTAATAAGTTCAGCTTTTAACGCATCCGATTTAAGTCTATTCAGTTTATAGAATTTACTCTTAAAAGGAACAGCATTTTGAAATAACTGGATATGATGAGGTTTTAGTTTAGAGGGAGAAAGTTGCTCAGACGAAGTGGCAACAATATCAATGAAATCCATTAAAAGTTTTGAAACATTAGGTTTAAAAGGACCTTCGATTTTTGATTGAAAATCTTGAGACTGAATATATTCAATAGGTGAAAGATTTTCTTCCTGTGGCGCATTTTCAATTATATGTGGCTCAGGTTCAATAATTTACTTATTTCCCGTTTCCGTAATAAAATTATTAAAATTATTAATATCAATATCATTATTATAATTTAAAGTATTAATTAATTTACTAGGATTAATATATTTAACAAAACAACTAATTAATTCGGCTTCCTGATTTTCTAATAAAGGTGTAATAATATCAAAAGAATCATACGAAGTAAAACGACATAATGTTTTTGCCATAGGATGAATAAATAAATAATTATCAGCAATAGTTTTAAGACCAATTAACAAATCGAAATAATTAGTGTTATGATTAATAACACAAAAGTTAGCATAAAAAGAATAAGTATTAATAAGAACATTTAGACGAATAACAATAGCGTCTTTGACGGTATCATCACCTAAAGCTTCGCAAATACGACCATGACAAATACCTACAGTTTCGTATTGGCCAGGTAAAGAATTAAAATAATTAACTGAAATAAGATTTAAATTGCTACCGGAATCTATGAGCAATTTATTTTCAATATTATCGACAGAGGCTAGAACAATACCTAAGTCGTCTTCTTTAAAATTATTATTATTTTTAATTTCATCATATTCATAATTATAAACAAAATTATCATCTAGGGTTAATTAAATTAGATTAAATAAAATAAAATAGAATAAAATAAAACAAAATAAAATATAATAAAACAATACAAAGCAAAATGAATAGTTGAAATATAAAGTACAGATTAAATAAAATAAAATAAAATAAAATAAAATAAAATAAATAGTAGAATATGAATATAAAGTACAGATTAAATAAAATAAAATAAAATTAAATAAAATAAATAGTAGAATATGAATATAAAGTACAGATTAAATAAAATAAAATAAAATAAAATAAAATAAAATAAAATAAAATAAAATAAATAGTAGAATATGAATATAAAGTACAGATTAAATAAAATAAAATAAAATAAAATAAAATAAATAGTAGAATATGAATATAAAGTACAGATTAAATAAAATAAAATAAAATAAAATAAAATAAAATAAAATAAAATAAAATAAAATAAAATAAAATAAAATAAAATAAAATAAAATAAAATAAAATAAGATAAAATAAAATAAAATAAAATAAAATAAAAATAAAATTAAATAAAATAAAATAAAATAAAATAAAATAAAATAAAAATAAAATTAAATAAAATAAAATAAAATAAAATAAAATAAAATAAATAGTAGAATATGAATATAAAGTACAGATTAAATAAAATAAAATAAAATAAAATAAAATAAAATAAAATAAATAGTAGAATATGAATATAAAGTACAGATTAAATAAAATAAAATAGAATAAAATAAAACAAAATAAAATATAATAAAACAATACAAAGCAAAATGAATAGTTGAAATATAAAGTACAGATTGAATAAAATAAAATAAAATAAAATAAAATAAAATAAAATAAATAGTATAATATGAATATAAAGTACAAATTGAATAAAATAAAATAAAATAGATATATATTACTTGTACTTTTATATTATTACAATCAATATTTATTTTATTTTATTTTATATACTTAAATTATTACATTCTTTATTTATTTATTTATTTATTTATACACTTTTTTTTTTACATATAATTGTATTAAAATTTTTTATGGCGTTAATAAAAAATTTTACAAGCCATTAAAAATAAATGGAGTATTGAAAATTTAAATTTTAAAAATTGGCGAAATGCACCACATTCTAATTTGATGTATGATATAACTTTTATATTCTATATTAAATTATTTCATTATATTAATTTTTTTTTTTATTAAGAATAATAAAATTATGTTTATTTATTGTTTTACATTACATTATTTAATTAATTTAACTAATAAATAATTAATTATCAATTTGAACTATATAAATTATTATTATTATTATTATTATTATTATTATTATTATTATTATTATTATTATTATTATTATTATTATTATTATTATTATTTTTAATATTAAAAAAAAATATATTTATTTATTCTACACATTATACATTATACAATTCATTATATATATATATATATATTTAAATTATTTATTTATTTATGTTTTATAAATTATAAATAATAATAAATTCAATTTATTTTGTTATTTATATTTTTTGTTGTTTCTTTTATATTTATTACTATTATTAATATTTTATTTATTACTTTTATATTTATTATTATAATTATTTCATGCAAATGATTATAATAATTTTCTAATCTTTATATAAAATAAAGTAAAAAATGTTTTAAAAAATTAAAAATATTAAAAATTAAAAACAAATATATAAAAATAAATTAATCTAATAAAAAAAATAAAAAAAAAAAAAAAAAAGTATAAACATTTGAATAAAGTTAAGAATAAAACCTAGGATAGCTATACTAATTTACTATTTATTAATTGCTATTCTAAATATTACCATATTTTAATTTATGAACCTTTTTTTTTTTTTTTTTTTTTTTTTTAATTTTGTTATTAGTAATTATATTTGTAGTAATTTTATTATTTTATTTTTTACTTTTTTTTTTTTTTCATATATATATATTTGTATTATTTATTTTGTATTTATATTTATATTTATTATTATTTTCAATTTTTTTAATTATTTTAATTTTTTTTTATTCAAACTTTTTTTATCTTTAGCTTTTATATTTCATTTACTGATTTATTTATATTTATTATTGTAAATTATTTTAATATATTATAATTAGTATATATATATATATTTTTATTATTATATATTTTTGAAATTTAAATTTTTATTTTATATATATATATATATTTTATTATTATTATTATTATTTTATAAGCGTTTTATATATATTATAAATTTGCTTTAATATAGAAATTTTATAAATTGTGAAAAAATTAAACAAAATAAAAAAAAAAAAAAATTGAATTAAAAAAATTATGAACTAATCTAATTAATTGCATTAGATAAGATTTCACAAACAGCTCTGACTGGTGAACGAACTGTTAATTCTAATGTAACACCTGTTGAAGATTCATAAATCATACGTGCACGAGCAATACATGGAATTCCACCTACAAATGTACCAGCTAATAATAAAGCATGAGTTGAAGCTCTATCTTCTACTATATCAGAGTTTTCACATGGAGTCATACCTAACATATCAACAACACTATTAATAGCCTCTGTTTTATGTTAATTAAAATATTTTATAAATATATATTAATAAAATTATTTAATAATAATAATTTATAATTTATTTACTTATATTAATAAAAAATCAGTTTTTATTATTCTAACATTAAAAAATATATATATATATAAAATTAAAATAAAAAAAATGTTTATATTTTTGATTTTCTTTACTCTTTATTGATGTAGCTGCAGTTAACATATAGGTTTCAACAACTTCATTAGCATCACCAATTTCATCATAAGCTTTTTGGAAATTAATTATGAAGGCCGGAGCAACATAATCACCAATACTTAAATCTAAATCTTCAAGCTAAGAATTTAAAGTTATAAAAATTAATAAAATTTTCAAAAACAATCATTTATATATATAATAAATAGAAGGGGTAAAATTACTTGATATTCATCTTCATAACCTTCTGACTCAATTTCACCAGTAGCAGGATCACAATCCTTAACAATGAATTTTAATAAACAAGAGAACGTAACTAAAAAAAGTAGAATCAATTAATAATTTAATATTTTGAAATTTTAAAATTTTTATATTAGTAATAATAATAATCTTTTCATTCTTTTTTTTTTTAAAAAAAAAATATTATATATTTATATAATTTTAAAATTAATATAAGAAATTAAAAAATTTTTTTTATTTTTGTATATACCTGATGGAGTGTATTGTTGAGGTCTCTTATAGACAACGTAAATCTTTTCTGGTTGATCATAAAGTAATTGTTTACAAGGAATGCAAAACATCGGTTGTAATAAATCAATATTTTCATCATCTTGTGAAGCAATATCCATAATAATGCTAACATTTTCTAATACTGAATCATTTAATGTATTTCTACAATTAAACTAATAAATTTTGAGAATATATAAAATATATACAATAAAATATTAGTAATTTAATTAATTAAATAATAAAATAAATAAATAAAAAAAAAAAAAAAAAAAAAAAAAAAAAAAAAAAAAAAAAGATTAGTAATAAATATTATAGATTTTTATTATTCAATTTATTATATATATATGATATAAATTAAACTTACTTGGAAAACAATTGCTTCTTGGAATATATGTTTAATACAACCAACAACATATTCAGTTTCTAATTCAGTTAATGGAGTTAAAGTAGAAGATGTGAATAATTTACCTAAAGCAGCTAATTGTGGAATAGCTTCCATTTCCATTGCATATTGTTGTTGTGGATCAATAGTTTCACTTATAGCACTCTTCTTTGGAGATGGTTCTCTAGCAGAGCTCATAGCTGAAGAAGCTAACATACTAGCTGTCTTTGTCTTAATACGTAAACGTTCAGACTTTTCTTGAGCCTTAGTAATAATTGGAATCTTAGAAATATCAAATGCAGTTTTACGAAGAGCTTCATCTTCCATGTATTCTTGTAAGCTACTTTCAAGGTAGTTCATAGAATAAGTATTTTCTATTGATATTCATTTTAAGTAAAGAAATAAATAAATAAAATAAAATTAAATAAAATAAAATTATATTATTTAATATTTTTTATTAAAAAAAAAAAAAAAAATTATTTAAATTTTAAATTATTTGAGTAAATTAAATAATTTAATAATATAAATAAAAAAAAATAATAAAATATAACTATAATAATAAATATTACCATTAACAATGTATTTTTGACATAATTCTTCATTATCTAATATTCTAAGATATAATGAGGCACGATCACGAACTTCATCATCAACATCCTCAAGACATCTTATTATAATTTAGATATTGTAATAAAATATATATTAAATAATATGAAATAATTAATTATCATTATTATTATATATATATTTATATATATTATTTTATTTTTTTTTTTTTTTTTAAACTTTTTGGTAATAAATTTTTAAAAATAGTTTAATTATATTAAATTATATTTAAATTTAATAAATATATATTAAAAAATTACCTTGTTAAAAGAACTTTAATTCTTTCACGAAGTTCTGGTATTTTAATAGCAAATTTAGCTAAAGCACTAGTAGCAGCTGCACGAATAGTAGAATTTTCTAAAATAATTCTATTATATATATATCTAATATATTGTGATGGTTGAGAAACCTCTGGACCTTCTGAACCAAGTAAATGAAGAATACGAACTGAAAGCTTAGTAAATTCACAATCCTCAATAAATTCACAAAGATATGAGAATGCTATTAAACAAAGAATTTAATGTTATAATATTTAAATAAAATAAAATTAAAGTATTAACTTTTGAAATTTATTAAGAGATATTATTTAACTTTATATTATTATTATTAATATTAACTTAATATCATATAATTATAAAATAAATAATAATAATAATATATATATATATATATAAAAAAGCAATTATTACCAAATTCTCTAGATTCTGGAATACTTTGGACAATATCAAAGATAGCATCAACAATTGTTTTCTTATATTCATAACCACCTTCATCCCTTAGAATACTAGCTAAGAAATTCAACATCATAGTTTGCTTTTGTGGGAATTTTAAACATAAAGCACGAATAGCATCAACAACAATAACTTTGAATTCATCAGAAATTTCAGACATAAAACCACTAATTTGTTTCATTAAACGATCAACGCTAGCCTCATTACCAGTCTTTTAACGAAAAGACAAAATAATTAAAATAATAATAATAATAATAATAATAATAATTTTAATAAATTGATATTTCATAATTATATATATATAATATAACTAAATATATAAATGAACCAAAATAAATAAATAAATAAAATTAAAAATTTACCTTTAATAAAGTAGTAATTGCAAAAGTTGCAATACTACGGTTGGAATCAGTAATAAGATTTTCAATATCTAAATTACAAGAAACAATAGCTTGTGGATGAGTTAATGATAATTTATTCAAGGTACGAATAGCTGCAAATCTTAATGGAACCTTTGGACTAACAAGCATTAATTGTAAAGCTAATTATGGTATTAATTATTATTATTATTATTATTATGATTTTATTTTATTTTGTTTAAAACTTAGTTTAATGAAAAAAAAATTATATTATTATAAAAAATTAATATATATATATTTTTTTTAATTATTTAAAATACCTGAGACCGCCGGATATAATTCCTTAGATGTAACATTTTTCATATTACATATTGATCTAGCAGCTTCATAAACGATCATATCATTTTTATGTCTTAAGAATCCTTCTAAAATTTCATATAATCCTCTAGCATTACTAGTAGTTATAAAAAAAAAAAAAAAAATTAAAATAAAAACATTATTTTATATATTTTAATTAATTACTGTTATATATTAATAATATATTATAATATATATAAATATTAATATCCAAAAAATTAATTTATATAAAAATTTTATTTCAATATAATAAATTATAGATAATTAAAAACGAACCCATCAATATCTTCTTCATCTAATATTTTAGCAATATATCTAACTAACATACAGTATGCATATGGTGAACGAAGTCCAGAAGAATAATTTTGAATCATTTTTATAACAGCCATTCTATCATGTTGTTTAATTAAATACATTAAACCAATAGCATGGTATTGTGTGGCCAAACCTCTACTATTTGAAGCTTCTTGAACTTCATTAATCCACCTTTTAACAACTTCCTTATTTTTATTGAATAAATGATGAGATGAAACAAGAGCTGCACTAGAAACACTTGGATTTCTGTCTACAATAGCTTGTTTTAAGAAACGTTCAATACTTTGAAGCATTGAGCTCTACATTTATATATATTTAAATATTTATTTCATTAAAATAAAATTATTTTTTTATTTTTTTTATATCATTATTTTTTTAAATAATAAATTTAAAAAATTCTCATTTTAATATACATACATCTGTAATTTTGCATAAAGCACGAATAGCATTAGCACGATATATAGTTTCTGAAGTTGAATTAATATCTTTTACTAAACTAGAAGTAACCATAATAACATCTTCAGCAATTGTTGATAATTCCTTAATAGTTAAATAAACCATTTGTCTTAAAGAAATCTTAATTTTAATGTATTGATAAAAACAATAATAATTATAAATTAATTAATTAATTATTATCTAAAATTGTTATTTCATAATTTTATTTTTATTTGAGTTTATTAACTTATTATCTAGTCTTATTTAAAAATTAATGAAATAAAATTTTAAAATCTATTTTTTGAAATTTATAAACAAAACAGAGAAATCCAATTTTATTTTACTACTTTATTAATTGATTATAAAAACTTACATCCTTTGATTGGAATAATTTTGTAATGGAGAAGAAAGTTTCAGTAGCTTCAGCTGTTGCAAAAACTTCAGAGTGAGCAAGAAGGTATAAGATTTTTGTTAAAATTTGTTGACATTTTTTTGGATTTATTGGATATTCATTGAAAGCACGAGCTTCTTGTAAAACTGTACTTTTATCAATTCTTTGGAACATATCTCCATCTTATATGATATAATTTATTATATTATTTTTGTGCATTATTATATGATTATAATAATATTTTAATAATAATTGATATATATATGTATACATAAAATAAAATATTATTTTATAAAATATATATATTTAGTTTTTATTTATTTTTGGTTTCATTATTATATTATTTTGAAATATTTGAATAATCGAATATAATAATAATAATAATAAATAGTACATAGAGTATAAGTTATATAATTAATTTTTAATATATCAATTAATCCATTTTAATCTAAATAAATTAATATATATATTTTGATTTTTGATTTTAATTACAATAAAAATTTTATCTATAATTTATTGACTTGTATGTTTTTCTTTTGTAACAATAAATTTCGAATATATATTACTTAAGTCATTAAATTTTTTAAAAATCCCAGTATTATTTTATTAATTCTTCTATCATTTTTTAAATATACTAATCATTGAATATTTTAATTATTCTTTATTTTATAATTATTTAAATTTATTTAATTTTTATCATTATTTTTTTATTTAGAATATTGATTTGACGGATAAATTTTATTTTTGTTTATTTATATTAATTCCTTGTTTTCATATTAAAATTGAAAATTACAATTTATTAATTTTATTATTATTTTATTATTAAATCAAATTTATTTATTCACCTGTATCTTCATCTTTTTTTTGCATCATCATTTTGGATATTTATTTCTTTTCCGTAAAATAAAAATGTATATTGATGTTTTATATATAAATATATATATATTTTAAAATTATAATATATTAAACAAAAAAATAATGGTATTATTGTTTATTTTTCCCTTCCTTTTTATTTTAATCAACAATTTTATATTATTATCTTATTTTTTATAATTTAATTGACTCCCCACTATTATATATACTTTAATTTTCTTTTTTGAAATATATATATAAAATGGTTGTTTTATTAATTTATATTTTAAAAGAAAAAAAAAAATAAATAAAAATAAAATAAAATATATTAATATGAAAATAGTTTAACTTTTAATTATATAATTATGTAATTAAAAATTTATTTATATATTCTATTGTTATTATAAAGCATTAATTTTGTATAAAATTATAAATTATTATAATTTATATTTATTAAAATTTAACACTATATGTATACTAAATAATCATTGGATAAAAAAATCAAAAATATATTATGTATTGTACATTATTAATACATAGTTTTTTTTGAGTGTGTGTCATTTCGCAAAAATTCATTTCGGAAAAGTTTCATTTCGCAAAATTTTTTGTGTCATTTCGCAAAAATTTCATTTCGGAAAAGTTTCATTTCGCAAAATTTTAATAAATAGATAAATAAATAATAAAATAAATAAATAAATAATAAAAAAATAAAAAAAAAAGAATTATAAAATATAAAATATAAAATATAAAATAAATAATAAAGAATAAAAAAAAAAAAATAAAAAATATAAAATATAAAATATAAAATATAAAATATAAAAATATAAAATAAAAAAAAAAATATAAAGTATAAAATATAAAAATATAAAATAAAAAAAAAAAATATAAAGTATAAAATATAAAAAAAATATAAAATAAAAAATATAAAATAAAAAATAAAAAAAAAATATAAAAAATATAAAAAATATAAAATAAAAATATAAAATATAAAATATAAAATAAAAAAAAAATATAAAATATAAAATAAAAATAAAAATATAAAATAAAAAATATAAAATATATAATATATAATATAAAATAAAAAAATAGATACCACCTAAAATCATCCTAATTTTGTGCTACTTTTAACTCCCTTTTTTATGATGTCCTCATCTTTTTTTTTTTTTTTTTTTTTTTTTTTTTTTTTTTTAACTGAATTATTTATAAATATTTCTTTTATTAAAAAAATTTATTAGCAATTTAAGATTTTTAAAATACTGCGCAAGGACTTAAAAGGTGTAAAATAATCAATTAATTATTTAAATATTATTTTTTAATATTTTTTTTAATAATTATATTTTAAATTTAACAATTATATTTTAAATTATTATCCTTTACATCTTTTAAATTATTATTAATACTTATTTTTTTTATATATATAAAATTCTTATATATATTTTAAAAAATTATAAAACGTTTAAAACATATGATAAAATATTTTATTTTTTTAAAGCGTTAATTCTAATGAATATTTATTATATAATGTATATTTAATATATATATGTCCATATATATATGTATATATTTTTTTTTTTAAAAATTTAATTTTAAAATTTATTTATTTATTATAGTTTTATATATTTATTTTTATTTATTTAGTTTTTTATTTAAATTATATATATTATTTATTTATTTTATTATTAATTTATTTATTTATTAAAAATTTTGCGAAATGAAACTTTTTATGTAAATTTTCCGAAATGAAACTTTCCGAAATGAAATTTTGCGAAATGCTCCTCCCCTGTTTTTTTTTAAAACTATTATTATTATTATTATTATTAAACTTTAGTATTTAATTAATTTATTTATTTATTTATTAAAATAAAATAAAAATAAAATAAAATAATAAAAAGTTATTATAATCTCTTTATTTTTCATGTTACACTTCTTTTATATATTAATTTTTTTTTATCTTTCATATTTATTTTTTTTTATTATTAATTTTTTTTTTTTTTTTACATTTATTATTATACTTTATTTTATTGTATTTTTTTTTTTTTTTATTTTATTTTATTTTATTTAATTTTATTATTATTATTATTATTATTATTATTATTATTATTATTATTTTCCTTTTGTTTTTATTTTATTCTTATTGTAATTGATAAAAATTACTGTTGAGTAAAGAAGAATTATTAAATTATTTTAAATGGTTATATAAATAATGAATCATATAATAATCTAGATTTAATAAATTATTTTTAATTAATTTTTAAAACTATTATTATTATTATTAATTTTTTTAATATTGCTAATAATATATTAGTAATATTATATGTAAATTTACTTATTGTCAAAATAAATTTTCGTTCTTGTCATCCTTCCAAACGAAAACTTTTATTTTCCTTGTAATTACCATTTCATTAATTTTTTTTTTTTTTTTTTTTTTTTTTTTTTTTTTTTTTTTTTTTTTTGCTGTTCATTTTGATGAGAAATATGTATTATTTCATTTATATTATCGTTTTTTTTTTTTTTTTTTTTTTATTTTTTAATTATTTTTTTTAAAAAAAAAATAAAGAAAAGTAAATATTATATATATTATTATTATCTTTATAAAAATTATCTAATTTTGTTTTTGCCAAAATTTATAACTTTTATTATCATTATTATTATTATATTTGTGTGATATTATTTATTATATATATTTAATATATATATTATTTTTTAACACTATTTATTTTATTTTTTCTAAAACGAAAAAATTTTTTTAAACTAAAAACTTTCTTTGATTTATCTTGTTGAATATTTTTATTAACAGCAGTATCAATTGAACCTTCTTTTAAGGTTACCAAAGAAATTTCATTTGTATTTATTTCTTCTACAAATATTTTTTCCTTTAATTCATCATTCTTTGCTAAACTTTCAATTATATGCTAGATTAAGGCTTAGTTTTAGGTTTTTAATTTTAAAGTTATATAGTTTTTATTTTTTTAAAAAAATATATATATATAAAGATATAAACTATTTTTACATATATTATTTAAAATTATTATATATAAATCTTAGTTATATTTATATACATAAAAATTTAAATTATATTTTTAAAAAAATATACTAGATTAAAACAAGAAATATTAATTAGAGTAGATTAAATACATATATATATATTTTATAAATTAAGGTAATAATAATAAAATATAATAAAAATTTAATAGGATTAATGAAATTATAAAAATATTATAGTAATGGCAATGCCTTTTTTTTTTAAAAAACATTTTATGTAAAATATAAAATTTGTACCACATGAAAAAATAAAATTAAATAAATAATATCTAAATAAAATCATAAAAAGTAAAACATTATACTTGTACTTTTTATTTTAATTTTTATTATACATTTTGCTTTTATCTTATTTTATACAATTAATTGTAATTATTATTAAAGGTTTTATAAAAATAACTCAATATTAATAAAAATTTTTATTCAAATATTTATATTAAATTTTAAAGCTGTTTAGTTATCTCTTCACTATAAGATTTTTAATAAATTTATTAAACCTTTTCTCTCATAATGATTATAATATTAATTATAATCTAACTTTGGTACAATAATATTTTTATCTTTTAGACTTTTTTCCTTTAAGTTATTGTACAAATCTAAAGGCTTTATTTAAGTAATTTCTTCCCATTCTGGTGGTACATTCTGCACCAGGTAAAAATCTTAAGAATTTCAATGAGCTAGATCCAAGGACATCCATAAATTGAGTTTGCTTGAATTTTTAATGCATATTGTCGTTTATCGTAAATAATATAATCCGTACCGGAGGATACCTTCATTAAATTTTTATATCGTACACGTTCTGATAAAAAGCACTTTCATCATCTGTGGCAGAATACCAATATGATTCTTAGTGTAATAATATACTTTATCACCAATGTCAATTCGGTGATACGATCTTTGGGATATTTATCAATATTTGAACTATCTATTAATGTGGTATAGCATATATTGTGAGTGATGATGACACTAGGATATAAACTTGTAAAATCTAGCATAGTGCAATAATCATTCACACCTGATTTGGGTTCAATTACCGTTGTTCCTTTATACCCTTGAATATTTGATTGATCTAAATCAATACATATATTATTGTCGTAAGAATATTTATAAAGCAAATTGGAAAATTTTTTGCTCTGGCCCGTTCTATATACTTCGTTCAATACGGACTCCTTGATATTTTTGCTATTTCTAAAAGTTGAATCCACTGATGAGAAACATTAAATATATTCAATGTCAATATCGAATCCATAATACAGTATTTTGCCACTTTATGTAACGATTCTTCCGTATTTTCATAGATTAAATTAAACATTTCTTTATAAGGCAAATCTATTTTATGTTTATTTAATAATTGCTCCGCAACATAATTTAAATTTGAAGATGGCAAATTCAAGGATTTAGCATACTTATACATATCAACAGCCATACGAACCGGAATATATAATTCCACTTCATCGGCCATTAAATTATTGAATTGGGATGGTTTATTTAAAATTCGACTAGCAGAGAATGGTGTCTCCTTCCTATCAATGCTCAAGTACACACCTGCTCTTTGTGTTAAATATTTATTATCAAATCCAAAAGTTTTATATCCAATAATAATATCTATTAATTTAGGACCTAAATCTGGAGGAACTGGATTTTTTATAAAACTATCAATACCATCAGAACAAAAACCACTCTATGGATTAATAACAAATAATCATGTACTTAATTCAGATTATTTTAAAAATAATGACGTAGTTAAAATTAGTTCAAACGAAAAGGAAGATTCTTTTATTATTAAACTAAATAATACTTTTATATTTACTTCCGAATTTATTGATATTACATTTATTCAATTATCTGATGATATTTATTCCAAAAATCCTGAAATTTTCCTTGATCCATGTGATGATGATGATTATTGTGATGATGACAGGTTTACTTACATTTTTCAATATCCTAAAAAAAAAATTATCTTTCGCTACAGGATATATAAAATCTTCTTCTGGTTTCAGTTATTTTTCATACAGCATCAACAGATGGAGGTTCTTCTGGTTCTCCATTATTAAATAGAGATATGAAAAATTATTGGTGTCCATAAAGCTGGTTCAGAAAGTGACAATATTAACATAGCAACAAAAATGAGTATTGTTAAATATTCCATAACTACATTATATTATAAAGGTTATAGCAATGAAATAAGAAAAGCAAGAGAACCAGTCAGAGAACTATCTAAAGATGAAATAAAGGAATTAGAAATTCATGGTTTAAATGAAACAGAGATACCTAATATGTATCAATGTCCATTTACTCATTCATCTTTACTTATGCTATTCTATAGAACAAATCATGGATGGTATTTTTACTTTAAAAAATAAAAAAGAAATTAGTACTGACATAAACGATATTAAATTTTATAATTGGACTTTAATTAATCCTTATAAAAAGTTGAAGAAATAATTAAAGAATTTGATGAAAAAACTTGAACATCGACATGAACTCATTATTTCATGGCTTAAAATTTCTGAATTTATGTATATTTAGAATTTTGTTATATATATATATATATTTTTTTTTTTTTTATTTTATTTATTTAATTTTAACTATTGAATATTATAAAATTTATATCGAATATTTATTATGTAATTAAAAAATTATAAATAATATTATAATTAAAATTAAATAATTCCTTTTTTTTTTTTTTTACTTTATCATGAAATGTTTATTATTTTTGTGGATATAATTTTTGAAATAACAAATAATTAGATATCAATAACATATTATTATATAAAATAATAATAATAATATTTTTATTTATTTATTTATTTATTTACTTATTTATTTATTTATTTATTTATTTACTTATTTACTTATTTACTTATTTATTTATTTATTTATTTATTTATTTATTTACAAACAATTAATAATTTGTTAATATTTATAGTAAAATCATATGATTATTAGTATGATATGAGGGACTTTTATGTGCAATAATTTATAAGCAGTGAGTTTTTTTAAATAATGGTTGTTTAGTAAAATTTATTAATAAAATTATAATATTCGTCTTATAATTAAAATAATAATTCTAATTCCTAAAATTTTACAAGAGAGTTCACTATTTCTAATATAAATAATTTAATCTATTTATATGAAATAGGAAATATATTAATTATATATTCTAATATGTAGAACTATATTATAATTACAATAATACATATTGAAATAAAAAATAAAATAAAATAAATTATTATCAAAAAGATATAAATTTTAATATTTAATAATTATTATTAAATATTTAAATATGTTGCTACACATATTTGTTTTATATCAAGTATCATCACATATTTCAATAAAAATATATTTATATATAACAAAATTTTTTTTAGAAATTTTATTATTATATATATCATTAGAGATACTATTAAAGATGCTATTTAAACCGTAATATATATATATATATATATATATATTATATATTTTAATTATTATTATATATCATAATATTTACTATAAGAAATATTATGAATTTTTTAAAAATAAAAAAAATTGTTTTTTTTTTTTTTATTTCTTAACTGTTATATTTATATAAACAAATAAGTATTTAATAGATTGAATTTTTTTTTTTTTTTTTTTTTTTTTTTTTTTTTTTTTTTTTAAGAAAAGACTTTCATCAAATATAATACATAAAATAATATAAAATTGACCTAGAGGCGTATTGCCTAAATATTTTTTTTTTAATATGAATCATTTGAAATAAATAAATATATATATATATAAAAATTAATAAAAAAAATTTATTAAAAATCTTCTTATTAAAAATTTACTATTTTAATTCTCTATATTGTTATTGGATATTTATTATTAATTATAGTTTTTTTTTTTTTTTTTTTTATATATATATAATTATTATAATTTGAAAAAATCTAGATTAATATTAAATAGATCAAGGATAAAAATTACTATTCACATACAAAACATACACTTAAATAATACTAAAAACTCATACAAAAACAAATTATGTGAATTTTTTTAATGAAATTGTAAAGAAATATTATTTTTTATTTTAATAATAATTTCTTATTGCTTATAAAAAAAAAAAAAAATGATATAAAATTTAAAATAATTATTAAATAATATTTTTAATTTCCAAAATTTATTTATTAATTGTAAAATTTTCATTAAATTAAGCATTATTAATTAGTTATTTTATTAAAATGAAAAAAAATAGATAAGAAAGAATAAATGAAAGTAATGAAATCATATATATAAATCTTAATTAAGAAACTAAAAAAAAAAAAAAAAAAAAATTCAAAAGGCATATTCATCTATATTCAAGATATTTAAGAAATTAATACAATTTAATATTTAATTTTAATTATTTAATTATTATTAGTATTAATAATTAATTCAAAAAAATTTTTTTTTTTTTAATGAAATTATTAATTTTAAAAAATTATTATATTAGTTTTATAATTATTTTAATTAAATAAATAAATAAATAAATAAATAAAAAATGAAAAAAAATTTTAAATTTTAATAAATTTTATATTTTAATTTCAAAAATTTATATACCAATTATCAAAAAAAAAAAATACATTAAACTTAATAATACCATTAATGAATTATTTTATCAAAAAAAAAAAAATTTATATATATAAATGAAAGAAAATTTCAATTTTTTTTTTTATTTTCATATAATAAAAAAAGATAATAAATATTATATTTAATATATTAATAGTAATAATAAAAAGGAATAGAAACATAAATTATATTAAATGTAAAGTAAATATATAGAACATATAATATAATTAAAATTATTAAATATCTTTCTAATATTTTTTTTTTTTATTATAGTCTTTAAAAAAAACAAAATGAATTTCTTAAGAAACAAAAATTTTATTTTTATTCTTATAATATTCGTAATTATTCCAATGGTTTTTTCAATGGTAATTCAACACAATGTAAATAATTTATTTCGGCCAAACAAGAAGTGCTATATTAAATAGAACTATAAAATTACCGCCAAGAGATTTTAATACGATGAAAAAAAATACTAACCCAATAAGACAAAGAAGAAATAAAATATAATATTTTAAAAGAAAAAAATGGTTTAAAAGGGAAACTCATTTAACTACTATCATAATATTTTTTTTTATATCAAACTAAAAAGAAAAAGAAAAAATTTAAAAATAAAAATAAAAAAAAAAAAAAAAGCTAATTATCCATATTAAAATGATTTTA
>JACVTC010000212.1:80000-188786 GCA_016946835.1 Neocallimastix lanati (nom. inval.) | reverse complement strand
TTTTTTTTTTATTATTTTTTTATTTTTTTTTTATACTAATTATCTTATATATATAAATATAGAAATAAATATTTTGTATTACATGGTTTATTTTAATTGAATTCATTATTTTTATTGGCTTGACATGTTAGAAAATTGTTATAATTATTATCGAATATTCGGTAACATTTTCATTATTTCCATTTCTGTTAATATTTTAATACCGTGCTTAGCCCATTCAATTCAACTAATAATATTTTTGGTAGCATCTTTTGAATAAAGAACCCTTTTAAATTTGAAATAATGACTGTTTATGGTAAATTCAAATTCACCGTGTCCTTCAAAATGACAATACGTATTATTGGCACATTTTAATTTAATATTCTTCTTTTTAAGTTCTTTAATAACTTTATGTTATTAGTTATATGTTCTCCGGCACCATTCATATTTTCCAACTTTTTCAGTGTCAACTTTAAAAATTTCTTTAACCATGTTTAAGTTATTTTCTACGCGTGTATTATTTTTATTTTCATTTCATTAGAGTTTTCATAATAGTTAATAGAATTTATTGAATAATCAGATTCCTCATATTCGTCAGATTCATCGTCTCCTTTTCCTTTCGGATCATAATTTTTGTAAAACATTTGTTTAATATCATCATAAGATACATCCTCATTATATTCGTCATTTAAATTAATGTATCCAATTGCCATTTTTCCTTTTTGATGATATTTATCGTTGTATTCATGTTTATGATTTTCTAAATCTTTTTTATAATATTTATTGTATATTCCCTTTGGGTTTCGTGGATTATATCTGCATTCTCTTGTAGAATGACCGTTTCTTTCACAAATTTCACAATATTTGTTATTAAATTTTATTACTATGATTTGGTCCTTTGTTTAAAATTTCCTTTTTTATAAAATATCCTTTTTTTAGAAAATAACTTATTATTTTCATTATTATTATTATTATTATTATTAAAGTTATTATTGCTTCTGTGGTTATATTTTTCCTGCGTAATAAATATCCATTGGGTCATCAGTATCTTCATTATTATTTGAAAGGTCACCAACGTAGGCCCACATTTTTAGATCTTCATTTATTTTATTTTTAAGGTCGTCTACATTTGTATCATTTGTTAAAACTAGCTTCTTCCTATAGCTGTTTGGGAGCGCGTTTAGGAAATATTTGACTTTTTCTTTATCTCCTAAACCAGTACTTAAATCATCCATGTTTTTAAATATTCTTAAAATTTTCTTGATAACTGAAGGGATTTCAACTTCTTTTTTAGCTTTTATCATTTTTAATTTGTTTATCCACTGAGTCATGTCGTTGACGTCATGTTCATATTCCTCTTTTAAATAAGCAATTATTTCACTTGGCGTTTTTATACCGATTATATCATTATGAATTTTTGTGTTTATTGTATTTTTAATAATATATCTTACTTTACTATTATTTATATTGGTTTCTTTAATTTTTCTTTTTGTTTCTTCTTTATCTTGGTCAAATGTATTTAATTCAGCCAAAATATCTTTTTCTAGATATTCTCCTAAGCCTTCCTTATCAAAAGCGTCAATTATATTATCGTACCATATACGATAATTCGTGCCATCTAACATGGCTTCCTTTTTGAAGGAAATATTGTCTCTCATTAATTTTATTGTAAATTAATATCATAAAATTTTGTGTTTTATTAAAATTTAATTTATTTATTTTATTAATATTTATTTTATTAAAAGTGTATTATATTGATTTATCAATACTTGATATATTAGTTAAGAGTACAAATGAGACTCTTTATCTATTAAAGTAATTTATTTAATTATATTTAATTATACATTTATTTATTATATATTAAGATATTTTATTGAAGAGACTTCTTCACTTTGTTTATAAAAATAAAATATTATTTTTATATTAAATAGATAATTATTTCACGTGAATATTAATAAATTTTAGATATATGTACATGTACATGAAAATATAGAATTTTATATAGAAATATGTATTAACATAAATAATGTTAATTTATATAATTTAAATTATTTTTTTACATAAATATTTATGATTTATATATTTATAATATTTAATTTTTAATCTAGATTATTTAATTTGTTAGAATATAAAAAAAAAAATAAATACTTAATAATTGACTTTAATATATTTTACCCAATCAGAATATTATTATATTTAAATAAAATTATAAAAGAAATAAAATGTAACCTTGTTAAAAAGATATACACTTTTGTAATTATAAAAAATACAGATAAATAAAATTAAATATTAAGTATTATATATAAAATGCTATTCTAAAAATATATCTAATTTTATCAATATTTGTTTTTGGTGTTTAATAGATTAAGAGTCTCAGTCTACAACTGAGCTTAACCATAAGTTAAGTTATAATTTACATAATTAATATATAAATATATTCATCTTATAAATAAATTGAACTAACGCTTTCTTATTTTTAATATTAAAAATCATTTTTATATTTATCAATAATAACATCTAATTTTGAATTATCAAAGAAATAATTTAATTAATTATGAATCTACATAATTAACTTTGTTATTTTCATAATAATTAAATCAAAATATATTATCAAAAATATTTTAAAAAAAAAAAAAAAAAAAAAAAAAAAAAAAAAAAAAAAAAATAAATAAATAAATTAATGAGGGATTAATACAATTTAATAATATCATTATTCATACATTGTATATAAAAATATACATATATATTATAGTCAGTCAAATTATAATTCGAACTGAAAAAATAATATAGTCAGTCAATTATAATTTGAACTGAAAATCATATGGTCAGTCAAATAATTAATTTGAACTGTAAAAATAGTATAGTCAGTCAAATTATAATATGAACTGAAAAATGACATAGTCAATCAAATAATTAATTTGAACTGAAAATATTATTGTCAATTATTAACAATAAAATTAAAAAAAAAAAAAAAAAAAAAAACATATATATTTTTAATTTCAATATTAATAAATGTAGATTTACATTTATTAATATTGGTATAAGTATAAATACCTTTTTCAAACATAAAAAACCAATAATATAAATGTTTAATTAAATTAATTTCAAATAGCATAATGAAAAATATTACATTAAAAAATAAGATAAAAATAGAAACCAATCATAATTCTGAAATATATTATTTTATAACCTTTTTTTTTTTATTAAGTAATAAATATAACTTAACCAATTATCAAAAAATATATATTATTAAAGTTCATTATAAATTATCAAGGAAATATTAAACAATATATATTTCAATTTACATTTATTTAATGAAAATAGAATAAGGTTTTAATCAATATATTGAATATGTATAAATAAACAATCCAGACATACAACATATCCCTCATCAATTATTCTTTAAAATTTTAAAAAAAAAAAAAAAAAAAAATATTCGCATAATATAAAATATAAATAAATTATTAAAAAATAAATTAATTTAAAATTCTCCACAATGGCTAACACAAGAAGAAACAATAGAAATGAAGTAATTACCATTGAAGAACCCATTGACATCAGGCCAACAATTAAATTTAACTACTCTGAAAATTTTAACAGAGTAGTTGAATTAAATAATGAAAATTATAATAGATGGAGAACCAAAATCCTTCATCTATTATCAATTAACAACCTAGTTGGCTATATCACCAAAGAAAAAGTTAAGAAATTAAGGAAGAGAGATATACAAGATGACCTATCTGAGTATATCGAAGATGAATTTGATGACACATTGGTGTATGACAAAAACACCAATGTAGTTGATATCAATAACGATATCACAACAAAATGGATCGTCCTAAACAGTATTGGAGAAAAAACACAAGACATTGTGCAAGGATCAAATAAAACCGCCTTTGAATTTGAATTATGGAAGATTCTAAAAAGATCTTTTACCAAAAACATCAACACGCGTAAATTAGAACTTAAAACCAAACTCGATAATTTGAAGTATAACCCAGAAGTGGACATTAATATATTTATTGCTGAACTACAGAACACACTTGATGAACTCGAGAAAATAGATAATGACATTGAATCAAGTGTTAAAGTAGGCATCCTTAACAGAAGCCTCCCAGAAGAACTCCGTTGGATTAATGTGTTTCAATTTAAAAATGATTGGAATAAATGCAGTGAATATGTTAAGGATGTATTGCCTGAAATAATCTCTTCAAACCTAAAAGAATCCTTAACAAATAATCAAAATAATAAAAATATATTTTCAATAGAAAATAATACTAACATTAATACAAATAAGAAAAAACTTACTAAAATAAAAACATCTACTAAAAAGACCAAAAATGGTAGATGTAATTATTGTGGTAAATGGGGCCATTTCTTTTATGACTGTAAAATTAGAAGAGATGATAAAAATAATAACAAAAGAAGAAAAATTTTCAAAAGAAGAAGAAATAATTTTAAAAGAAAATTTAATAAACGTAGAAATTATGCAAATTTCATGGAAAAAGAAAGGTACGATACAAGCTATGCCGATTCTTTTACCAAGGATTACAATTCTCAAGAAAACCTTGATATTAATTTTGCCGAAGTAAATAAACAAAACGAAGAAAATAAACAAAAAGAAATGATGTGTTGGATATTGGACTCCGGCGCATCAATAAATATTACTGGTCATTTAAATAAATTACATAATATTCAAAAGTGCAATGACAAAGTTTATTTAGCTAATAATCAAGTTATATCAACACAATTTAAAGGAGATCTCATAGGATACATTAGTAATCACAAAATAATCATTAAGAATGTTTATTACTCACCAAAAATAAATAAAAATTTATTATCAATTGGAAATCTTACACAACAAGGATACAAAATAATTTTCAATAATACTAATAATAAATCATATGCACTAATTTATGACGAACACAATCAAAGAATATTATCAATTAAATCGAACCAATCTAATACATTTAAATTTTGGATTTCAACTCAACCATTAAATTTTCAAAACAACCAACATAATAATAATTTGGTTGAAATCAATTATACACATTTAAAATCAATTGATAAACTAAATTTATGGCATCGTCGTTTTGCCCATTTTAATATCAATAGTATCAAAAATAAAATTTTAAAAATCAACATAAACTCAAAGTGCCCTATTTGTAGTTATTCAAAACTTAAAAATAAGCCCTTCAAATCATCACATAATAGAGCTAAAAATATATTTCAACTCATACACATGGATCTTATAGGTCCAATACAAAACTCTATCTATGACAATAAATATATCTTAACCATTTTGGATGACCATTCAAGATTTGGGTGGACTCTCTTTATGAAGAGTAAATCAGAAACTTTTTATCACTTCCTTAATTGGTTTAATAAAATAAAAAATCAATTTAACAAAAGAATTCAATATATCCGTACAGATAATGGTACCGAATTTAACAACAAAAATTTCAAACAATTTTGCATTGACTTTGGAATACAACATCAATTTACTGTTCCCTACCACCCACAACAAAATGGTAGGATTGAACGATTCAACGGCACTATAATCAATTCTGCAAAGTCAATGTTAAATGACGCAAAACTTAGCTTACAATTTTGGGAAGACGCCGTCTCTACTTCGAACTACATTCATAATCGAATCCCTCATAAAGGGATAAATAATAAAATTCCATATGAACTTTTAACCAATAACAAAGTTGATTATTCAAACATACGTGTCTTCGGATGTAAAGTTTTTTATTACGTTCCAAAACTATTCCGTACCAAATTTCAAAATAACTCATCTCCTGGCATATTCTTGGGGTATGTTGATAATCCCACAGCATACAAAATTCTTGATATAACAAATATTAAAATTATAATTTCACGAAATGTTGAATTCTTTGAATTTACACCAGGAAATTCACATTTATCTCATTGCGATAATGACATCTCAAATTTTATTCCCAATAATATAATAAGGAGGAATGACAATACCTACTTTTATGATAACACGTATGATATAAACCACGGCAAAGACTTCAATAATACTAACAATAATAATCCGTATTATCAATATAATAACAATAAGTCAAATAATATTCAAATATTAGACAATAATACTCAAATAAATGAAAATAATATACCAAGTAAAAACATTCAAATAAAAAATAAAAGAACATATAACAAAAGAAGAAACAACAATATTAACAACACCAAAAATATTAATAATAATCAAGACAACGATTATAATAATAATATAGAATCTCAAGATAATAACATTAACAACAACGACAATAATAATAACAATAACACAAGCAACGATAACACAAACAGCAACAACAACACTACCAACAGCAATAATAACAAAATAAATAATAATATTAATAAAAACGACAATATGATCACTGTCAGTAATAAAAACAATCATAATAATTCAAATATAGACAGATATAATTCAAACAATAATAACGATAACAACAATGAACAACGAATCATTAATAACTTAACGAATAACAAATTATTTAACATAGAATCTTCCATACATTTAGGAAAAAGAAATAGAAATGAAAACTTCATATTAAATTCAAATAACAAAAAACAAAAATCATTAAAAGAATTACGCGAACCAAATAATTATGATGATATCTTTAATTTAAATGATAAAAATGAATGGTTAAAATCAGTCGATAATGAACTCGACAATATGAGAAATCTAAAAGTATATGAAACAATTGATAAAATACCTAAGAACGCAAACTTAATATCATCAAGATGGATTTTCAAATTCAAACGAAACTCAAATGGAGAAATAATCAAAAGAAAATCAAGATTAGTAGCAAAGGGATTTACGCAAGAATACGGCATAGATTATAAAGAAACCTTTGCACCTACCTTAAAACAGGATTCAATAAGAATCTTTACAGCAATTGCCACTCAGAACAATTTTGAAATAAACCAAATAGATATAACTGCCGCCTATTTAAATGCTGAATTAAATGAAGATTTGTATATGAAACCACCCAAAGGACATGAAGATTACAATAAGAAATTTTGGAAATTGAAGAAGGCAATATATGGACTGAAACAAAGTGGTGCCAAGTGGAATGATAAATTAAATTGCTATCTAATAAAAATTGGATATAAAAGACTTATAAGTGAACCTTGTCTGTACGTTAAATTCAATAAAGGAAAACTTTTAAGTATGTTAGCTATATATGTGGATGATATTTTAATATCAGGATCAAAGAAAACAATAGAAAGTGTAAAATTATTAATTGAGAAAAAGTTCAAAATGAAAGATATAGGTAATGTTGATTATATTATTGGAATAAAATTTATAAAACATAAAAATGATTACTTTTTACATCAACACAGATATATAGATGAATTACTTTCTAAGTTTAATATGAAAAATTGTACACCTCTTAGAATTATGACTCCAATTGAAAATGAAGATCTTAGGAAGGTAAAAGTCGATGAAACAAAATATAGAAGCATAATAGGAAATTTATTATATCTCAGTATATGTACAAGACCCGATATTATCTTCTCTGTATCAAAAGCAGCTAGAAGGGCAAAGGAACCAAATATGGAAGACTGGAATAACGTAATGAGAATATTAAGATATTTAAAAGGAACTAAAAAATATGGAATAAATTTCACAAATAATCCGAATGTTAAAGCGTATGTCGATTCGGATTACGGAGGTGACTTGGAAACTAGACGTTCAACAACAGGATTCTTAATAACATTTGGTGGTGCACCAACAAGTTGGTGTTCAAAGTTACAAAAATCAATATCAACTTCAACAGCCGAGTCCGAATATTACAGTCTTAGTGAATGCGGTAAACAATGTATATGGTACTTAAATTTATTCGAAGAATTGAACTTAAATATTAAAAATATTGAAGTAAATGTTGACAATAAAGCAGCTATTTATAACGCTACAAATCAAACTATCAACCCAAAAACTAAACATGTAGACATTGGGGTTCATTACATAAGAGAAATAGTCAAAGAAAATAAAATCTATCTTAAATATATAAAATCTGAAAACAATCTCGCTGATGGGTTTACGAAGTATTTAAATGGAACATTAATGGATAAATTTAGAAATTCCTTATTAACAAAAATTGATGATTTATATTTTATTTGAAATAATATAAATAAAAAATATGACATTTTAGGAAAGTCATATTTTAGGAGGAATGTTAGAATATAAAAAAAAAAATAAATACTTAATAATGACTTTAATATATTTTACCCAATCAGAATATTATTATATTTAAATAAAATTATAAAAGAAATAAAATGTAACCTTGTTAAAAAGATATTCACTTTTGTAATTATAAAAAATAAAGATAAATAAAATTAAATATTAAGTATTATATATAAAATGCTATTCTAAAAATATATCTAATTTTATCAATATTTGTTTTTGGTGTTTAATATAATTTATTCATTAATATTTATTTATACTTTAACAAAAATAGTTTAATTATATATTTATATCGTATCAATAATAATAATATATTTATATCGTATTAATAATGATGTTCAAAATAAATATTTATTTAATATATATCTAAATAATAGATTAATATAAATTTTTGTAAATTACAATTATTAATATAAATTTCATTAAATATAAAAATATTGAGTAATATATAGAGCAAATAGAGATTAAAGATATAAAGGTTAATTTAAATTAGTTAAAGAAATTCAATTATTTGATAATTAAAAAAAATAATATTTAAATGCAAGTATTGATTTGTATTTTTTAAAAATTTAATTATAAAAAAATTAATATAATTAGTATTTAAGTCCATTATAAATATTGATTGCTTTAAAAAAATTTAAAATTTTAAAAGTAATAAAATAATGAAACTAAAAATAACTATTTAATAAAATTATTTCATTGATGGAATTTTTTAAGATTTTGAAATGATTGGAAATAAAAATAATTCTTTGAATTTATTTTTTTTTTTTTTTATTTTATTTTGATATAGAAAAAAGAAAATTAAAACAAAATTAAAAAAGATTATTATAAGAAAAAAAAAAAAAAAAAAAAAGAAAGAAAGAATAATAATAGAAATAGATTAAAGTATTATTATAATGGAAAATATATCTTCACTTCAAATTAGAAACTTGTTTAATGATAACAATAATAGGTTACTTGATTATATTTTTGATCATATAAAAATATATAATGATGATTTTTTTAAATTTTTATTATTTCATTATAGAGATAAAGTAGAGATTTCTATATCAGATTTAAATCAATATATTTCAGATGATAAATTTAAGATTTTAACTTATGATACAGATCATGAAAGTGATTGTGGAAAATATTTATTGATTGAATGTAATAGAGGAAAAGAAATAAATTTTACTAGAATTGAATTCTTAGTTGAACATGGAGCGAATATAAATGAAAGAGACAATAAGGACGAAACACCATTAATTAATGCTTGTAGAAGTGGAAATGAAGGCATAATAAAATATTTAGTTGAACATGGAGCAGATATAAATAAAGAAAATAAATGGACTGAAACACCATTATTTATTTCATTTGAAGAGGGAAATGACGACATAGTAAAATATTTAGTTGAAAATGGAGCAGATGTAAATAAAGAAGATGGATATGGTAAAATCCCATTATTTATTTCATGTGAAAAGGGAAATGAAAGCATAGTAAAATATTTAGTTGAACATGGAGCAGATGTAAATAAAGAAGATGGATATGGTAAAATCCCATTATTTATTTCATGTGAAAAGGGAAATGAAAGCATAGTAAAATATTTGGTTGAACATGGAGCAGATGTAAATAAAGAAAATGGATATTGTGAAACCTCATTATTAATTTCACTTAAAAGGGGAAAAGTAGCCATAACAAAATATTTAAATTGAAAATGGAGCTGAAGTAAATAAAAAAAAAAAAAAAAAAAAGAATTAGGTTGAAATAATGATATTTAATTTATATAGAATAGGAAATGAAGCAATAATAGAATATTTAAATAAATATTAATAAAAATAAATGATTTTGGAAAAAATACATTATATTATTAGAAAATGTTTTTGCATAATATTTTTTAAATAACAATAAATTAAGTTTTTAAAGTAATTAAAATATATATAAATATAATTTATAATCATATAAAAAAATAAATAATAATATATTTAAATTATTATTTAAAATATTGCTAAAAATTATATAAATAAAAATTCTATTATTTTATTATATTATATTTTATTTTATATTCAATTAAAGATTTGTGAAGTTCCCAAAAAGATTTTCCGTAAGATGGATGACCCTCTGGTGCTTTCAATATATATTCCTATTTAATGGTGCATTTAAATAAGCTGAATTGATGTCTATTTGAACAATATTAAAATTTTTCTGAACCGCAATAACTGTAATGATTCGAATTGTATTCTGTTTTAGGGTTGGTGCAAATGTTTCTTTGTAGTCGATACCGTACTGTTGAGTGTATCCTTTTGCAACTAATCTTACTTTTCTTTTAATAACATTTCCGCTTGCATCCTTTTTATACTTAAATACCCATCGTGATGATATAATGTTGGATCCTGATGGTACGGTTTTAACAATTTTATAAACATTAAGTTTTTTTCATGATTTCTAATTCTTTCTTAATTGCGTTTAGCCATTCTATTTTATCTTTAAATTTGAATATATACTTAAAGTTATATGGTTCAATTAATGTATTTTCATTAATTTTCATGTCTGATTCATTTGTGTTGTTTATTTTTTTTCTTTTATTTGAATTAATTGTAAAATTATTTAAATTCCTTTTTGAATTTTTAGGATGTTGATAGTTTTGATTTTTCTCTTTATTTGTGTTATATTTATTATTGATGTTGTTAATTTCTTGTTGGTTTTCTGTTGATATTTTGTTGTTATCATTTTCAGTCGTATTTTTAATTTCATTATTAATATTGATTGAATTATTATTGAAATTGTAATCATTTGAATTTAACGATTCCTGATTGAAAGTATTGTTGCTATTATTGATTGTATTATTGTCAATGATATTGTTGCTATTTTCATTATTATTATTTTAATTACTATTATTAATAATAATATTTTTATTATTATTTTTGATAATTGGGATAATATTTACGACTAATTCTATTTGTTTTTGAAGATTTATTTTTAGATTGATTTTTAATATTTTTATTCTGGTTAATATTTGTTGTAATATTTCTTTCATTAATAATGTCAGTTATTTTATTATTATAATCATTAATTTCATTACTGTATCTAAGTCGGTTTAGACAATTGCTCTCCCTGAATTTGATATTGGAATGAATACGATTTAAAAAGGAATTTCCTGGTTCGTTTTCCATAAATTCTACAGTGTGAGAATGGATGATTTTATTATTGATAACATCAAGAATTTTGTAAGTGGAAGGATGATCGCAATATCCAAGAAAAATACCAGGATGTGAATTATTGTCGAATTTTGATCTTAGTTCCTACGGCACAAAGAAATAGACTCTACATCCGAATACTCTAAATGTATTGTAATCTACAGGCTTATTATAAAATACTTCAAATGGAATTTTGTTTTGAATGCCTTGATGGGGAAGTCGATTATGAATATAGTTTGCAGTATCAACAGCAAACTCCCAAAAATCATGACTGAGTTTAGCGTCGTTAAGAAGTGATTTTGAAGAAACAATGAATATACCATTAAATCTTTCGGCCTTTCCATTTTGAGAAGGGTTATAAGAAACTGAAAACTGATGATAGATTCCATTTTCTTCACAGAAAATTTGGAATTTACTATTTTGGAATTCCTTCCCATTATCAGACTGAATTGCTTTGATATTTATATTTAATGAATTATAAATTTTATTATACCAAATAATAAATTTGTTAAATACATCATTTTTATTTTCAGTGAAGATGACCCATCCATATCTAGAGTAGTCATCTAAAATTGTAAAGAAATACTTATTGTTATTTATTGAAAGAGTAACAGGTCCTACAAGATCTAAATGTATTAATTCTAAAATTTGTTTAGTCTTATTGGTAGATAGTTTAAATGACTTATTTTTTAATTTGGAATTAATACATACTGGACATTTTAATTTTAGATTGATATTACTTAATATAATTTTTATTTTAGAAATATCATAATGACCTAAGCGTCTATGCCAAAGGTCTATTACTTGTTAGTTACTTGACTCTGTATAATTGATTTCGCTATGTTTTGTTGAATTTAAAATTATTTGGTGTTTGGAAGTGAAAATTTGATATGTATTTTTATCATTAGATAAAGATTTATAAATTCTATTTCCATTATTATCGTAAATTAATGCTTGTGGGGAGTTGTCATAATTATTGAATATTACTTTATAATTTTGATAAATTAATTGATTGATTGAAATTAAGTTTCTCTTAATATATCTTGAATATAAAGAGTTTTATGTCAAAACAGATTATAATAATACGAAACACTCTATTATAAAATAAATTCTTTTACTAAAAATAATTGTTTTATGAAAAATCTTTTATTAAATAGTTCTTATTATGTTATGAACTATAAAATCATAAATAACAATTACGTTCTACGTTCTAAAGAAAATTTACAATATTTATATTTTTTCTTAATTATATTCTAATATATTAAATTAATTCAATTTACATATATTCAATTTAAATACTAATAATAATTAATTTTATAAAATAATAAAATATTTAAACTAAAACTAATTATAGTATAATTTTTTAATTTACTATTTTTTATTATAACTATTTTTTATTATAACTATTTAAATATTTTAACTAATTTAAAATTAAACTAAAAACTATTAATAATATTAAACTATACTATTTAAATAAATAAAAAATTTAACAATAACAGATTTGGCGAATTTTTTGTGACTAAATTATTTAATTTCATCTTTAATAAATATAAATTTAAATAATTTAAGTTCTAATTTATAATTTTAAATTTCAATTATTAATTTAAGGAGAAGTAATTATTTAAAGTATTTAATTCATGTACGTAAATTTAATGTATGATTTTTTGTTTACATAAATTTATTGAAATATGTTTTAATTCATAAATTAATGTAATTTACATAATTTTATTCAAGATGTTATGAGAAAAATTTCATACATTAATTAATGTAATAATATATTACATAAATTTATTAAAGATATAAAGATATCTTTACATTGAATAATAAACATTTTTTAAAATAAATTTGTTATTGTTAATGAATCCTACAAAATTGCCGCAAAACTCAGATAATACTTCTTTACCATTCGCTAGTAAAATTTTTGTTTTACATTTTTTAATGTTAGTAAGAAATTTTATATCATTAATAGTACTGATTGATGCACCTGAATCTAAAATTCAAACTATGAAGTTATTATTATGTATATTGCTATTTTCGTGATTTTTATTATTTATTGTTTCTAAGCAATTAATTTCGATTGTTTTATCAGAGTTATAATCTTTAGAAAAATCTTCTAAGTAATCGTCTTTATAGTTGTTGTAATTGCTTATTGAATATAAATGCTTGTTATTAATTTTACTTTTATTATATTTTTTGTTCAATTTTCTTCGAATTTTCATTGATTTATTTTCATTGTTTTGATTCAAGAACTTATTTCTTTTATATTTATAACATTCCTTTTTGTAGTGGCCGTATTTTCCACATAGGAAACATTTTCCATTTTTTCTTCCTCTTATTTTTAAATACTTATGATTTTGTTTATTTTTGTTTTCAGTTTATAAATTAAAAATACTTTTTGCGTTTTCTTCTTGAAGTTTTCTTTTCTTGATATTTGAGAAAAGAATATCTGGTATTATTCTTTTTACATAGTTGCAACATTTTATCCATTCATTATTGAACTGGAAAACATTTATCCACCTTAGATTTTCAGGTAAAGCTTTATTCAGAATTCCTACCTTTATACTTTCACTTATGTCTGTATCGATAATTTCCAATTCATCTATCATATTTTGAAGTGTTGCAAGGAAGATATGTATATCATCATCTGTGGTAAATTTTAATCTGTTTAATTTATTTCGTAATATCATTTTTTGATGCTCTTCTCCTAAAGTAAAGGAATCTTGAAGGAAGTTCCACATTTCGAAGGCGGTCTTACTATGGCTTTTTATTATTTCTTTTGTTTTCTTTCCCAAGCTATTATTAATTATCCATTTAACCATTATGTCATTCTTGATATCTGCTTGTGTTGTCCCAATATCGTAAACAAGAGAATTATTAAATTTATCTTTAATATACTTATCTAAATCTTCTTTAATTTAATAATATCTTTCTTTCTCAATTTTTTTACTTTTGGTAAACTAATGTATTCTTCTAGATTATTGATGATTAAGAGATCCAATACGTTAGTTTTCCAATCTTGGAAGTTTTCAACGGTTAATTCAGTAACATGATTGAAATTCTCGGAGTAATTAAAAGAGATTCCTTTAGCGGAGAAATTACTTTCTGATCCGGGGATTTCGAAGATTTGATTTCTGGAATTACTTCTTGAATTGTTTCTGCTCATTTTCTACTTTTTATTTTTACCTTCTTGCTTTAATTAAAAGTATTTATGTTTTATTATTTTCTTAATTTATTTTTTATTGCTTTTCTTTAATTTATCTTTTATATATTTTTTTATTTCTTTAGTTATATTTATACATTTTTTTATTTCTTTAGTTATATTTAATTTTATTAAATTAAATAATGTAAATTGTAATTAATTTTGATTGGTTTTATTTTTAGTGACAATTAATTATTAATTTATTTATATAGATTTTTTAATGATTAATAATTATAAAATTTAATAAAATTTAATTTAAAGATATTAATATACATGTTTTTTAATATTGAGGGAGGAATTAGTATAATTTTATTATTACTGAAACCTATCATTTTGATTCTTTTATTAAATAATGTGAATGTGATTATGTTACTATTCCTTTTTAATTAAGAATAAATTATTTTTATTAATGTTTATTACAAAGTATTGTATATATTTATATTACGAATAATAATATAAAGGAAATAATTTATTTATATTAAGTGTATTTAAAGAATTTTTGCTATTGTCGTGAAAATGATTATAACATTAATTGTTCATATTTAATATATCATTGTAATTTCATTTTAATTAAAATCTTTATTTTAATTATTTATTATATAATTGAATTTTTTATTATATTTTTCCAGCTTATATAGCATAGCTGAAATTTTTTGTTCTTTTATTCTCAGCTTATGTAGCATAGCTGACATGTTATGTTCTTTATTTTCAGCTTATATAATATAGATGACCTTTTTGTTTCATTTCTCAGCTTATATTCAATAGCTGACCTTTTGTTTCATCCTCAACCTTATATTCAATAGCTGATCTTTTATTTCATCATCAGCTTATTTCTAATAGCTGACCTTTATGTTTATTTTCAATTTCAATTATATCGATATTGTACTTCTATATATAATTATTTTAAATATTAAAGATTCCACTTTTATTTTAGTTCTATAATTTATAAATATTTGTATATATATATAAATAATTAAAAAAAAATTAATATTTAATAATAAATATATAAATTTCAAATTTATTTAATGTTAAATTTTTATTTAAAAAAAAAATACTTAGCTTTCATATGGATTAATCGGTTGAGACTGAGACTCTTAATCTGACAAAAATATCATGTTAAGAAACACTCAAATAGACTATAATAAACACAATAGTAATTATATATGGGTTAATAGTTTTAGAAAATATTTTATTATAATATATTTATAACAGTATAAAGAATTTTTTTATTTTCTTTTTTAATATTAAATGCATTTTTTTAAAATAATAATTCCATGATTTTTATACTTTTTATTTTAAATATTAATACAAGTAATTAGTCATTATTTATATTAAAGATAGATTAATTAAATTTATCATTATTTTGATTTGTATTTTTTAAAAATTTAACTTTTTAAAAAAAATAATATAATTAGTAGTTAAGTCCATTATAAATATTGATTGCTTTAAAAAAATTTAAAATTTTAAAAATAATAAAATAATGGAACTATGAATAACTATTT
Organism: Neocallimastix lanati (nom. inval.); assembly: GCA_016946835.1. Classification (NCBI taxonomy): domain Eukaryota; kingdom Fungi; phylum Neocallimastigomycota; class Neocallimastigomycetes; order Neocallimastigales; family Neocallimastigaceae; genus Neocallimastix; species Neocallimastix lanati (nom. inval.). The sequence goes on along the minus strand of JACVTC010000212.1, from coordinate 172,718 downwards.
AATAAAATTATTTCAATGTTGGAATATTTTAAGATTTTGAAATGATTTTTTGAATATATAAAATTATATAAATTATTTTATTTTTATTTTTATTTTTTATTTTATTTTATTTTTATTTTTATTTTTTTTTTTTGATATAGAATTAAGCAAAATAAAGCAAAAAAAAAAAAAAAAAAAAAAAAAAAAAAAAAAAAAAAAAAAAAAAAGAATAATAATAGAAATAAATATAGAATTAAAGAATCTTTGTGTTACGAAACAATATTATATATAAATAATTATCAAAATCAGAAAAATATTATTTTATATTTATATTTTTATTATTAAATTTATTATTTTATAGTTTTATTATTAAATTTATTATTTTATATTAAGAATTATACTAAAAATAATTAATTAACAAAATATTTTTTAACCAATTAAATTTATATATTAAACAATAAAAAACAAATGTAAAAGAAATAATTTTAATCTCTCTTTTAAAAAATTTTATTAGAAATAAAACAATAAAATAAAAGTAAGTTTTGAGAAGTTTTGGTATTGATTTTGTTTGGGTTATTTGTTGTTCTTGATTTATTTTTAGGAGTTGTATGTGTTAATTGTTATGAATATACATTTCAAATTTATTAAATAATATTTTAAAATCCTGTACCATTTGTAGGTAATAATCATACTAAGTACTAATACTTAATATGATTATTAATTCCAACTTAACGACTAATTAATTAAGTTGAGAAAATAAAATATACTAATTTTATACCTTAATCGAGTTTATTATAAATTTAAATAGAATGTTTCGATAAAATTTATTTGTAAAATATATTTTTTTAGAAATTATTTTATTATTTATTTAAAGATAAAAATATAAATTATTATTATTATAACCTAGGTTTTTATAATAATAACTCTTGATTTCTTATATAGAACTCAAGAGCTTTATTTATATTTTTTTGTGGAAATAAGGTTAATTAAAAAAGGTTTTTCTAATCTTAACAAATTTCTTATTTAGGAAAAGATTAGAAAGAAAAACCTAGATAAGATTTTTGATCGATATTGGTTTTACCTAATCGATATCGATCATCGTATCAATTAGGTAAAACCAATTATTTTTATGAAGAAATTTGAAAAACCCTAATTAACCGATTCCTAATCTAATCTAATGATCGAAAATAAAAGAATAAAACAATTAAAAATATTTCGATCTTAAAATAATAAATTTACATAAAAGGAAAATAAAATATTAATAATATTAAATAAATAAAATACAGAATACATTATTAAATACATAATAGAATACAAAATGTGTTTGTTTACAATTTAATTAAATAAAAACTAAAATTAATAAATTTAATAATTAAATAAATTATAAATATTTAATAATTAATTTAATAAAATTTGTTATAATTTAAATAAATTTATAATTATTATCAATAATTATAAAGACTAAGAAATAATAAATATTTATTAGTAAATAATTATTATTTCTTACATTGTAAAAGGTAAGCATTTTATTAACTAAAATAACGAATAATAACTAATTTTAAAGGCTAAGATAATTTAACACCTCTCTATTTGAGTTGTTAATAATAAACACTAAAATTAATTATAATAATAACTATTTTAGAGTATTAGAGATAAATCTCTAATACTCTAGAATATAGCGTAGTACATTTATAACTCTATTTGTTATTAGTTACTGAGCTTACACAGGATAAATTTATTTATATAATAATTAAATTTTTATTTATTAATATTAATATTTATTTCAACAATTTACGTTAATAGTAACGCTAGTGCGTAACTATTACAAAACAATTATTTTTATACATGTAAATAAAATTATGATTGGTAAAATATTTAATTTAACTTGGTTTACTAATCATTTAATAAAACTAACTATAACTATATAACTAATAATAAAATAGACTATAAAGTAGTAAAATTTAATATACGAAATTAAGAAAAGATTTTAATTACGTTTCGTAACCAAAGGACTATCATTGGATAGGCTTAGAGTTACCATGTATCTGTTACAATTTTAGTATTCGTTACATAAATTAATATAAATAATAAAAGCTATTATTTTATTTAAAAAATATATAACTATACTTTTTAATTATATAAAATAAAAAAAATATTAAAATAAAAATAAAAATGAAAATTAAAATAAAATTTAAAAGGGATATTCAATCTTATAAAAAAAAAAAAAAAAATCTTCGTCCAAAATAAATTTTTATATATAATTATATTTATTTATATTTTTATATTTTTCTAATTCAATTTTTAAATTAATTATCTTATAATAAAAATATTAAAAATATTATGAGTGAGTATGTAATATATATTGTAGCACACGAATCTAGTATCCAGCAAGAAATATTACTGTCTTTTTTTTTTTTTTTTTTTTGACATCTTTAATGTTAGGTATTATTTTTTGTATCAATATGATTTAATTCAAAACAACATTCTGAATTGTAATCTTTAGTAAAAATCATTAGCGAAGTCATCATTATAATTATCTTTATCATTAATTAAATGAATTTGTTCTTTATTTGATTTATGTTCGTTGGTTTGGTTTTTCCTTTTAAATTGTTTTATTTTTGTAAATTTTCTTTTTAGGTTTCTATTTTTGTTTTTATAGCAAGTATTTGAGTAGTGTCCATATTTACCACAGTGGTAGCATTTTCCATTCTTTCTCTTCTTAAACTTTCTTCTTTTAATATTTTTTATCTTCTTTTTATTAATTTTCTCTATAATGAAGATATTATTTTTAAATTCATTAGGTACATTTGATTCTTTGATATTTGAGAATGCTATATCTGGGATAAATCTTTTAATATAATTGCGGCAATCATTCCAATTATTATTGAATTGAAATACTTTAATCCAAACGAAGGTTTTCAGGTAATGATCGATTTAATATTCCAACTTTGATGTTATCACTAATGTCGAAATCAATTCTTTCTAATTCATCAATTAAATTTTGGAGAGTCGCCAAGAAGATGTGTATATCGTCATTAATATTAAATTTTAAGTTGTTGATTTTATTTTTTTTTAAGTCCATTTTTCTATGTTCAGTTCCTTTTGTGAACGATTTTATTTAACATTTCCCAGATTTGGAAAGTTGTCTTAGTGTGGATCTCTATTATTTTCTTGTTACTTTTGCCCAAATTGCTTGTGATTATCAATTTAACGAGAATATCATTTTTGATATCCTGTTGAGTAGTTTCAATTTCGTATAATAAGGATGGATCAAACTTATCTTGAGTATACTTAGTTATATTTTGTTTTATATCCTTTTTCCTTCATTTTTTAACTTTTTGAGGGTTAATGTAATCATCCAAATTATTGATGCACAGAAGGTACAAGATGTTTATTTTCCAATACAGAAAATTTTCAACAGTTTAACTCAGTAATCCTATTGAAATTCTCAAAATAATTAAAAGAAATTCCTTTTCGTTATTATTGGGGTTATTTGATTCTTATTGCTTCATGTTGCATTTCGCCAAAATTTTTGAAAAAATGTGTTATATTAAAAAAATGTCGCATTTCTCCAAATTGAAATTTATTAAATAAATAAATAAAATTAAATATTATTAAATATAATAAAAACAAGTTTAAAAATATTATTATAAATTTTTATTTATTTATTTAATAATTTTCATTTTGGCGAAATGCTTCTTGGCGAAATTCCCCACTTCCCTATTTAATATTTATAAAATTTATTTTTAAAATTAAATCGAATTTAAAATAAATTTTTTCAATAAAGAAATTAAATTTCAATTGATCTATTAGTGAATTTCAATTATAAATTTACTAATATTCGTGACATTATTAATATTAATAACAATAATAATAACAGTAATAATGTAACGAAGTCTTCAGTTAGAAAAGTTAAAATTTTGGTTTAATGGGTAATTACCTTGGCCATGATCAATGCTTCATGGATTAGACTCACACCTCAACTCATTTTTCAAAATTAATTGTTTTATTAATTATTAATAATAATTTCTTTAATATTCTTTCTGTATAAAGTTATAGAAAGTAAAGATTCTTTAGGTTAGTAATTCAACCGAAATGAATTTAGAAATTCTTATTTTAAAAAATTATATTATTATTTTTCTATAAGATTCATTTTCATTAATTAAAATCTATTTTCTAGAAGTTTTACATTATTAATCTTTACTAACATATTTCTAAATATTTCTTTAAAATTATTATTAAATTTTAAAACTGTTTTTTCGTTTAAAAAATAAATAGTGCTAACTTCACGAATGAAAAAAATTTTTTTCTTCGTGCTTTTATTAATTAATGTTTAATTAATTTATTAATTAACATACAAGTAATTTGAAATATTACATCAGTTAAGTAATTAAATGTTATTTTAAATTTTTAATATTAATAAAGTTTAATTTTATAAAACATATTTCAAATTACTTTCCTTTTTCAAATTGCACTGACCTGTCGTGTTTAATCCTAATTGCTACAATAAAAGCGCTCATTGAAACTATATACGTACCTTGGTGCAATCCGCTCTGGCCGTTGTATTAAAAGGACTACTACTCTTGGTCAAAACAAATCACTCTATTAAGAAAATTTTAAGCCACATTCTTTGTTTATTATTTCTAATACTTCTCTTAGGGCAAATTTTATTTCTTCTGATTCTTAGATTATTCCAAGTAATAGCTTTAGGCCAATCTTGATATCATACCTTTTAACCTAACTACTCAATTTAAATAATTTTAAATATTCAGGGTATTCTCTATATATATAATAAACCACTTTCTTTGGATATTACAAGTAACTTTTAATTAGGTTCATTATTTTCAAGGCTACCACTCTTTGTAACTATTCTAATATACAATCTAGCCACTCATATATAAATTACCTTTGAAGTAAATTAACAGAATAAGCCACTTTCGTTAGGCATTTTATTTTAATAACTATTTCTATTTACTTTGAATTTATCAAGCCATATCAAATTAGCAATTAACTTTTAATCCGATTTTTGCTACCATACTGTATCTAATTTATTCTAACCCCATAGATTAATTATTGCCAGAAATTAAATATTATATAAATCAAATTGAAAAATAATTTTAAATTCTTTAATACAAAAAAAAAAAAAAAAAAAAAAAATCATCAATTAAACAAATTTAGTAAAAAATAAAAAAACAATTATTTTTAATTTTAAATTAGCTTAGTATATAAAAATAAATTAAAAATTAAAGGAATGAATGAATATTAATTAAATAAATTCAATAACAAATCTCAGTAAACAAATATATTATTTTTAAATAAATCCTCTAGGATGTATAATTGAATGAATATATAATATCTTAGATAAATTTCATAATGTATTTAATTGAACAAATACACTATTCTTTAGATAAATTTAGTAAATAAATTAACTGAACATATAAATCATTTTAGATAAATTTTAATAATAATATAAGTGAATAAATTTAATAACTTCTAGATAAATTAATATTGGAAATTAAATATATATGTAAGTAATTAGTTAAATAATTCAAAAAAAAAATTATTATAATATTATAATAAAATTTTCAAATAAGGAGAATCAATACCGAAGATCTTTATTTTTATATTTCCTTTATTATTTTTACTTTTCTCGAATTTCACATTGGCCTTAGCTGGTAGGATCAGGCGTAAGTCCTACATTCGGCTCGAGTAAGTTAATAAACTGAAAGAGCAGCAGCGTGAAATAGAAGAATTATTAAAAATGAAATAAATTTTAATATTTTGTGTAATTAATTATTACTAAATATTTTTTTTTAAATTTGAAAATATTTTAATTTAATTAATTAGTTTAGTTAGCCTAGTTTGGTTTTAAATAGTTAAATATTAATTTAGGAATAATCTTAAATAGTTAATATTAAAAAAAATAGTTTTTCAATATTAAATATATAATTAAAATTATTATAAGTATTAAAATAATAAATACGATAAATAGTTTAATAAATTAATTTTAGTTTTAGTTTTAGTAAATTAATAAATAATAAAATTATTAATTAAAAATTTTTTGCTTATAAAAAAATAGCTTTATTTATATTATTAAATAACATCATATATTAATAATGTAATAAAAAAAATATAAATACATTTAATTTTTCTCAATTAAATCGATGTTATTAACTATTTTGCAGTTAATAACATAGGAGAAATTTATAATTAATAAAAGAATATTTTTAATAAAAGAATTTATTTATTTTTATTTGTTTAAATTTTATAGTTTTTTTTATTGTTATAATCTGTTTTAATAGACGGATTGATTACATCATTATTACCTCTGGTGAATAATGAATTTCAGTCACTGAAAGCCGGAGGTAGGTCGTGACGGTAAAGCGACATTAAAATATATAGTTTTAATATTAATTTTTGAGGTCTAGTATATACCCTTTGTTAGTAGCTTTTGTCAGTTATTTTTTAGTTGTAAGGTATACGAGCGAAATTTTGAAATTACCTTAAATAATCCCATCAATATTCAACATAAGTCCATTTAATGAAAATTAACGTTATTTCAACAATTATAAAAATAATACTTTTGGAAATTCAACTTTTCCTTTTGGCAGTCTAATTAAAATACTTAAAGAAATTAAAAAATTATTTTACAATAATCAGTTTCAATACAACAATGGAGGAAGATGACTTTTTAAATGCCAGTTCTACCAATGAAGATGGTTTCGCTGGAGATCGTCGCTACTTTAAAGAATTTTTAAACAAGATGAATCTAATCTTCATGCTCCAGCCTGACAGATTCACCAATGATCCAACGAAAGTTGCATATATTATTCCCAGACCTTATGGTTCTTCTATGATTTCGGCTGCGACTTTAATCGAAAACAATGACTCATGCCTAAATAATTATTAAGAATTTACCGCCATATTTAATGCAATATTTTGCAACTTTGATTCAACTTTTATTGCCAATCAGAAACTGAAAACAGTAAAGCAAAAACGAATTGGAGAAATAGCAAATCTACCCTTTAACCGAAAAGGAATCTACTCACTCAAGGAATATATAGACGAAATACTATCAAAAAGATTCATTAGAAAAACAAAATTCACGACTTTTTTCTTTGTACTTAATAAGAATGATATATTAAAACGGTTGTTGACTACCGACATCTGAACTATATGAAAATTCGTGATTCTTACCCGTTGCCATTAATCATTGACATGATTGAACACCTAGCCAAAGGAAAAGTCTTCTCAAAACTTGATCTTCGATCAGCCTATAATCTTGTTGGAATAAAAGAGAAAGACAAATACAAAACAGCTTTTACAAGTAAATATGGCCGTTATGAATATTTAGTCATGCCTTTCGGCTTAAAGAACGCTTCTGCTGTATTTCAATACTTTATCAACGACATTCTTGAAGGCATTCTCGGAAAATTCGCCTTTTGTTACATTTATGATTTTATATTTTTCTCCCCTGACTTAGACACAAATTATGAACATCTTATTGAAATTTTCTCAAGACTTAGAAAAGCCGGTTTGTATGCTAAACTTGAGAAATGTAAATTCTGCGCTCCTTATTTGGATTTCCTTGGACACAGAATTTCCTCTGAGTGTATCCTTATGGACCATAAAAAGCTTTCTTCTATTCTTGAATGGCCTGCCCCGACAGATATAAAACAACTTCAATCTTTCTAAGGGCGTTCTAACTACAATGGACACTTTATTCCTGGATTTGCGGCTCTAACACATCCTTTTCATTCATTTTTGAAGAAAAATAAGAAATTCTTTTAGACATCCGAAACTCAAAAGGTATTTGACGAATTAAAATCCAAATTCTCTTCTGCTCCAGTACTTGCATACCCTAACCAAGATCTCCCTTTCCTTCTCGAATCAGATGTTAGTAATTTCACTATTGTCGCATCCTCTTCCAAACTTCTCAAAAAGACAATAAAATTCATTCTATTACATTCGCCTCAAAATCCCTTACTGCCGCTGAGAAAAACTACCCAGTTTATGATAAAGAACTTTTAGCAATTGTTGAAGCCTTAGAACAATGAAGACACTTTTTGAAAGGAACTTCAGTACCTTTCACCATTTTCTCTGACCATTGTAATCTTATATACCAAAAGAAACCTAAGAAAATGTCTCAAAGGCTAGTTCGGTGGGCTATTTTCTTATCAGAATTTCACTTCAAAATCTCCTATCATGCAGGATCTATTAATGGTAAACCTGATGCTCTTTCTCGAAGAACTGATTGTGCATCAAATGAAGAAAAACTCTTCTATGATATTCCTTTTAACGTACTTAAACCTGATAATTTTTGTGCTGCCGCTTCTATTGCCTCTTTTAAATGATCAAATACTCCATGAATACAAGAAAGACAAATATTATAAAGAAATCTGAAAAAAAAAACTCAATTCTAAACAAAACTTTCCAAAATCTAATAAATTTTCTTTAAGCAATAACTTCTTACACTTCAATGGAAAGATCTATGTTCCCTTTAAATGTCGTTCTTCAGTATTGAATATTTGTCATAACTCCTAGTCTACTGGTTATTTTGGTTTCAAGAAAACTTTCTCTTTAATTAATAACGATTTTTGGTGGTCATCTATGTAAAAAGATAAAGATAAAAAAGAATAAATTAAATATTATGAAATTTGTTGTAGCTCAAAGGATTCAAGACACAAACCTTATGGATTTTTGAAACCTCTCGAAATTCCACGACTGTAAAGATATGATCAATATCTTTAATGCATTAATTAATTTATTTTATGCATTAAAATATTTAATATAATTCACGTTTACAAAGTAATACAAATACATTAAATTATGTAAAAATAGAATGTGAAGCATTTCGACATAATTTATGTATAATCATCATAAATTTTTGTACAATGTGTATATGTAATACGCCACTATTTTCAGCGTATATTTTTATTTATTGTATTTTAGCATTAAAAAAATAAAATAAAAACAAAAAAAGAATAAATAAGTTTTCTGTTGAGAATTTTATTTTATTTTCTTTTTTTTTTAATTTTATTTTATTATTATATTTTATAATTAAATATTTTAATAATAAAACCTTTCCATTTTATTTTATTCAAATAAAATAAATAAAATTATATATTTTATTATTAAATTAATTAAATAATAGAATAAAATTTATTGTAATATTAAATATTTATTATTAATAAAATTTAAATATTGATATTGATATAAATATAATTTAAACTATATATATTCTAGTTAATTATTATTCATAAATTTAGAGTGTGTTTAATTCTATTAAACATTTATACCATAAATCAATGATATCATTTTTATCACATTATTTATCAATTAATTCGAATTCCTTTTTTTTTTTTTTTATATTTTTTAATGAAATCATTGATTTCATCAGTTTTTGTTAATATTTTTTTTTTTTTTTTTTTTTTTTCCAAACTCCTTCAATTTTCCTTTTGTAATTATTGTAAGATAAAGATTCTTCTCTTTTTAAATGATAAATCAATTTATATAAAGAAGGTTTTTTGTAAAACAATTTTTTTAAGTAATTGTTAAAAGATTCTGAAGCATTATTTGTTATTTGGTTTATATCGTTATAATAATTCCAATATTGAATATCATATTTATATAAATAAGTCTTATTAAAATATTCCAAAAAAATTAAAAAATTGAAATAATTATATATTTGACATATAATTTTAATATAATTATAAATATCAAATATATATTCAGGATTTATAAAAGGAAAATTTGTAATAGCTTTATATAACAAATAAATTTTATGATTATTTTCAAGGTCATTATAACATAATTTATTTTTTTGAACTTCTAACGATCTTTTATAAAGCCATACACAATATTTAATAGTAATATTATGAAATATTTTAATGAAAGCATTGGATATACTTTTTTCAAAATCACAACGCAAAATTTTTGGTGTAACTATAATATTATTATTATATTTACTTTCATTCTTTTTTAATTTTTCAAATAACAATTCATAGGTTGCTTGTTCTTTATTATTTAATATAGATAGTGATGTAGTATAAAAACTATTTATTTCTGGAGCAAATACTCTTGATATAAACACTTGATAACCAAATATTGGTGTAATATAAAATGTACCATCAGCAAACATATTTTCCTTGTATTTTATAAACAATTCCGTTTGGAATGGGGAATAATGATTGAAAAATTATAATATTAGAATTTTTGCGTGTCATAAAATTTTCATCTCTTTCGTTTATATAATATTCAGATTTATCTGGAATTTCATTAAATTTTGATATATCAGTAGGTAGTTGTTTTTTAATATACCTTGATATTTGGGATTTGATTAAATTATATTCAGGGCATATCAATCCAATTTCTTCAGATATTTCATTATATATATGTTTTGGATTTATATCAAATGGGATTGAGGTTTTTCTAATTTCATTTTTCATTTTATGTTTTACTATTGATACAGATGCATCATATTCTTTTCCTGGATGAGTATGTTTGTTTTCATATTTTATTACTTTATTATTATCATTTAGAATAATGTAAGATTTACATTTTTTAACTGTTTTATATTTAGTACATTTGAATATTTTTGTATTATTCGTTATATACCATAAATTAAATTTATATTTTCTATTTAAAATGATTTGGTTTTTTTCTTTATTAGTTTCACTTATTTCCAATTGATCATCGATTTATTATAAATATTTAAAATTAAAAGTTTTATTTTTTATTTTTTAATTTTTTTTGTTTAAATCTGCTTTTTTTTATCTTATATTTTATTTTATTCTTTTTTTTTTATTTTATATTTTACTTTATTATTTATTTTTTTTTATCTTATATTTTATTTTATACTTTTTTTTTTTATTTTATATTTTACTTTTTTTTTTTTTTTTATATTTTATAATTTACTTTATTATTTATTATTTTTATTTTTTATTTTACTTTATTCTTTTTTTTATATTTTATATTTTACTTTATTATTTATTTTATTTTATATTTTTTATTTTACTTTATTATTTATTTTTTTATTTTTTATTTATTTTTATTTTTTTTTATTTATTTTTATTTATTTTTTATTTTATTACTTTATTATATATATATATTTTTTTTTACTGTAAATGTTATTAAAATTAAAAAAAAAAAAATAAATATATAAAAATAAAAATAAATTTAACCCTATTCCAGTTCATTTATTTTTACAAGCCACATTGTAATACATGAATAAATGATCAAACATAAATTATAAATTATGTTGAAATGCAATACTCCCGTAAAAATATACTAATTTATGTAATGAATTGATTTATATAAATTAATAGTAAATCTATATTTTTTTATACGATCTACAAATTTAGAAATATAAGAAGAATTTCTAAATAACTTAAAATTTACTAATAAAATATTTTAATAATAGTTTAGTTTAATATAAGTTAATAAAATAATCATAAAATTAAATAGTGAATATATAATTAATAGTATTAATAATAAAAGAATAATAAATAAATAATAAATAAGCACTTATTCAATTTGAGTCGAAACAAATTGAATAAAAAGCTTTTTGAATTGGTTTTTGTTTATTTTATAACTTTATTTAATTTTAAATCAGTTTTTTTTTTTTTTTTTTTTTTTATATCGAATATATGTTTAAATAAATAGAAACAGTATATTATAATATAATTAAGAAAATATAAATACATGTAAAATTTTTTATTTATTAAATGTAGTTGTTATTAACTATTTTACAATTAATAACGACGAAAATAAATTTTTAATGAAAAGAGAGTTTAATAAAAGAAATTTTTAATAAAACAAATTATAATAGTATATCAATATTAGTGTTTATTTTCTTTTAATGTAATTGTAATTGTAATCTGTTCCACAATAAAAGTTTACACTGACCTTTGACTTCGCTTTTCCATGAGTTCTATCACTGATCTATCCTTTTCTAATGGTTTAGTTGTATTATTGTTGTACTTGATAAATTCACTAAAATAGGTAATTTTATTCCATTCCCTAACGTTCCTTCTTCTGAAGATACTGCTAATGCATTTATAACTCATATATTCAGACTTCATAGACTTCCATATGAAATTCTTTCCAATAGTAATACTCAATTCTCCTCTAAATTCTGGACATTTATTTGCAAAACTCTCAAAATCTCAATGAAACTTTCTTCTCCCTTTCACCACCAAACCAACGATTTAAAGGAGAGGGTAAGCTCCGTTGTAGAACAATTCCTAAGATGCTACTCTAACTTTAAAGGTTCAAATTGGCAAAATTAGCAGAATTTACTAAAATAATACTATTCAAGAATCGTTAAATAGATCACCGTTCTACGTAAATTATGGTTACAACCCTCGCTTCTCACCAGTTGTGAAAAATTTTTCACTACTATGGACCTTTACTCTAAATATTACTAAATATTAATCGATGAAGATAGTATCGAGGTGACTAGTTTCATAATGGTAATTGTCAATTTAGAGTAATACCCTTCGAATTAACTTGAGCCCCAGACTACCTTTTAAAGAGAAATGAATTATATTCTTTTTCGGTTAATTAATGATTGTATATATAATTCCTTTGATGATATTCTAATTTATTCTAGAACTATTAACGATCATTACCAACATATAAGAAAAGTTCTCGAAATTTTTAATAAGTATAAATTAAAAATTAATTTCGAAAAATGTCGTTTTATCCAAATAATGGTAAAATTTCAATATACCAAATAATAAATATACGAATACTAAAATAATTTGATACCTCTCTATTCGGGTTATACTAAGAAAAGTTTTACTATTTACTAATAATTCTAATTCAAAACCCAAGTAATATAACACAACACTATTTACTCTATCCGTTAATAAGAGGTTGAGTTTACACTAAATATTTATTATATATTAATTTAATTATTAATTTTTAATTAATAATATAATATTTTGTTAATACAAATTACGTTAATAATAACACTAGTGCATTACAGTTACAGGTACAATAATATTTGTATATATAAAATAAATGAATGATTGGGTAAATTATTTAATTAAATTAATTTACTTATCATTAACTAAACTATATAAAACTATATAAATAAATATAAAGCAAATTTTAAAAATAAAATAAAATTTAATGTATAATTACTGTACGAAACTTAAAAAAATATTTTATTTGATTAGTCGGAACTTGCTAACTGTTTATCGATACATTACGTAACTATAAGGTTATTATTGGATAGATATTATTTTACTATGTATCTGTTACATTGGTAATTGATAAATTATAAAATTATAAAATCAAAATTATCAATGAATAACAAATTCCTATTAAAATTAATCCAAAAAATTAAATCTTCTTAAAACTGAAGTTGATTAATGAAAATTTAATTAAATAAAAATAAATAAAAATAAATAAAAATAAATAATAATAATAATAATAATAATTTAATTATTCATTAACTATTTTCATTAAAATCAAAATAAATTAATCATCAATATTCTTTCTCTTTATTAAAATTTAAGTAAACAAAATAATAAATATGTATATAATTAATAAACAATTTTTTTTATATAAACTCATATAAACAAAAAAAACAAAAAACAAAAATTTCATAATTAAAATAGTTTTAAAAATACTTTTAATTTTTTTTAATAATTAATATTTATTTATTTTATAACTCAATTTCAATTTCAATTATTAAAATAACTTTTATAAACAAATATAATTAAAACTTTTTTATTTTATTTGTAAATATTTATAGCAATTAATTCTTTTATTTATTTTTTTGTTTATAAATGTAAATAATTTAAAATATAAAAACATGTAAATTTTTCTAAAAAAATTATTCATTATTATTAAAATTTTAAATAAATTATTTTAAATAATAATTATTTTACTTTATTAGTTTATTAAATTTTAATAATCAATTTTTTCTTTAATTATTATAAAATAAATAAATTAAATAAATAAAAATATAAAATTAAAAATCAAGCTTTCTTATAAAAAAATATATTATTTTTTAAAAAAATATTTTTTTTTTTTTAATTTTTTTTTTAAATTTCATTTTATTTTGTATTTATGCCTTTATTCACTTTTACAAAGTCTAATTTTTTTGTAAATTAATAATATTAATATATTTCATTATGAGTTTCGTTAAAACTATATTTAAAATAAATTAATTCTTTAATAATAAGTAATAATATTAATAGTAAAAAATATTATAAAATTATCTATTAAAATTTTATTAATAACATTATATAAGAATTTATTTAAGAGAAAAACTAAAAATTAAAATATAAAAAATAATTATTAAAATTAAAAAATAAAAAAAATAACCAAGAAAGTGCACTTTTTAAATAATTATTTAAACTATTTTAAAGGATTAAAAATAATAATAATAATAAATAATGTAAACAAAAAAAATGTAAATAAAAAAATATAAAAAAATTTTAATAACAATAATAAAAAATATAAAAATATATATATTATTATTTAGAGTTATAAAAAGTTATTTAATACAATTAAAAATAATAAATTAATTAATAAATAAAAAGATATTAAGTATATAATATTAAAAGTAATTAATAAATAAAAACTTATTAAATAATAATAAAATTTTTATCTTATAATAAATATAATTTTTATTAAAAAAATAATTTAATAATAAACAATAATGAACTTTTTTTTTTAATATATAATAATTAAACTAAATTATTTATTATTATATAATATAAATATTATCAAATTATATAGAGAAATAAAATTAGTTATTTATTTAATTATTATTATTATTATTATTTCTGTATAATTATTATTATTTTTTATTTTTAATTAATTATTTTATGTATTATTATTTTTAAATATATTGTTTTTATATTATTACATATGTGATGAAAATATATAAAAAAAAAAATCCTATTTTTTATTTTTAATAAATATAATTAAATTATAATAAATTATTTTATAAAATAAATTATTTATTTTGACCTTTAAAATTTGATGATCGCTTCCAAACAGAAATTGCTAATTCCTCGGCAAAACAGGAATTGTTAAACATATCATGGTTTGAGATAGTTTATAGACTATGGAAAAAGAATGGTAAATCTGATGTCCTCTCAAGAGTAGAGACAGAGAAGACAAATAGTGAGGATTTTGATAATAATAGACCTTTAATACCTGATCATGTCGCAGGATTTAAAAAAACAATAATTCAATTTAAAAACGATTCAAAGTGAGTAGGTCATTTGAAAATAGATAAAACAATAGCTTTGATTACCATATATTTCTACAGAAAAAATAGGAGTAAAAATATATTAGGCAATGTTAAAGCCTGCAAATTTTGCGCTACTCGTAAAAATAACAGTTATAAAGAATATGGTACATCTGTTAAGATACCAATATTCTAATATCTGATTTAACCTGGTAAGAGGTTCATCTAGAATTTATAAGGGACTAACCAGTGAAAATGAAGATCAGAAAAGAGTATGGATTTTTAAGAAAAACTAAAAGGATATGTTGTATCTTAGTATGTTTGATGAATTATCCAAAATGATATACGTTTCAAGTTTATTGCTAACGCAATCGAGGAGAATGTTTTCTTAAGGGACGTATATAGGTTGTATGTGTAATAAAGGAAACTTTAAACATATCATAGAGACCTCATAAACAAGATACATTGGCAATATGGACAAAAGTTGCACATATTATTACCCGAAGCGAGGTAAAGAATGTTTGACAAAACATGGATGAAGAAAATTAAGATGTGTTACATTTTTATAAGTTGTCTATCAGTAAGATCGGACCATTTAAGGCTATTTTTTGATATCTTTATTGTTACGATTTATACCTGATATTCTTAATCTACAAAAATTAAATTTTGTAGAAGTGAATAAGAGGATAAATACTGAATAAAATAGATTTAAGAAATTTAAAAAAAATGAATATGTTTTATTATTAAACACAATAATGTTTTATTAAAAAAATTTATTTTTATTTTAATATTAATCTTTATTTATTTAATAATTAATTTTGTTTAATTAATAAAATAATTGTTAAAACTAATAAAATAATAAAATGAAATATTTATTATGTATACTAATTTATTTTAAATTTTAATAATAAAATTGATTATTAATAACTAATAAAATATATATAATAATTTATTAAATAATTAATAATCATACTTTTTGATTATTAAAACTAATAAAATATCTACAATAATTTATTAAATAATTAATAATCATACTTTTTGATTATTAAAACTAATAAAATATTTATAATAATTTATTAAATAATTAATAATAAAGAATAATTTATAAGAAATATTTACATGTTTTTATATTTTTCTTTGATTTTAAACTATTTACAATCAAAGTAATAAAATTAATAAAAGAGAAATAAAGAATAATTTATTATTAAATTAAACAATATTTACAATTAAAATATTAATAAAGATGAGTTTTAAAATGTGATTTTAATTACAATTTGTTTATAAAAGTTGAGTTATAAAATAAATAAAATAATCATTATTTTAAATAAAAGTAACTTAAAAATTATTTAACAATTTTGAGATATTTATAAGTTTGTTTATTTGTTATTTATAATTTATTAAATTTGTTTACTATTTTGTTTATTTGTAGTTTTAGAAAAATATTATTTAATAATTTATTTTAGTTTTTAATTAAAATTATTAATGATTAATTAATTTATTATTATTTTATTTAAATTATTTTTATTTAAATAAATTTTCTTTAATATGGATTTAATTTTTTTATAGAATGGATTAATTTTTGGGTTAAGTTAGACAAGAATTTGTTCTTTATTATTTATTTTAATTTAATAATTTTGTTATTTATCAGTTTGTAAAGAATAATAATTAATTTTTATTAAAATAATAAATAATTATTAATCTTTATTAAATAAAATAATAATTATTTAATAAAATTTATTAACTTTATTACAAAATATTTTTAATATAAAATTATTATTAATAATTTAAAATTAATATTGTAAAATTATTATTCTTTATCATTGTATTAATTAATAATATTAAAATAATTAAACATTAATATTTTTTATATTTGTTAAAATTCATTTGATAATTAAATTTTAAGTTTTAATTTAAATAATTGTTACATTAATATAATTTTAAACAAATCTAATATAAATTATAGAATTATAATTTAGAAATAATTATAAAAATTATATTAAATCGTAATGTAACAAATCAAATGAAAAAAGAATAAGTAATATTTAAAAAATTAATTAAAATAAAACAATGCCATGTATAATTGACATTGTTTAAATAAAACAAATGTTAATTGAAGTTTTCTGATTGGAAAATATCGGTTTTTATTCAATTAACATATGATCAATTTTATTAATAATTGATCATTAAACTTTTTAGGTTTTTCTCCCAAATCTTTTCCTAAAAAGTTATTCATTAAGATTTGGAACTTTACTATAAATAATTCTTGATTTTCTTTATTTTGAAAATCAAGAGTTATTATTATAAGAATATAATTATAATAATAAACAAAATAAATTTTTAATTTTTTAAAAATAACAAAAATCTTAATAAAAATTATTTTTAATAAAAATTATTTTAATAAAAATTTTATTTGAAATAATCTCTTATAATAAACTCCTCCTCTATTTTAAGTTTCGTTAAGTATTTTCTTTTTTTTTTAATTTCTCGATTAATATTAGTATTAATTGTAGAAAAGAATTAAATTTAATTAAGTTTAAATTTAATTCTTTACACAAGTTCGAATTTTACCTTTTTACCTTTTTGATAAAATAATTTAATTAATTATTAATTAATTCATTCATTTAATTATATTTATTTAAAATATTAATAATCATTCATTTAATTAAAATTATTTAATTATTTAATATTTATACATTTATAATCAATCAATCATGTAATAGAATAATTTTATCTTTGAATATAAATATCATGTATTATTTTATTTTGACTCTTCGAGTCAATATTGTTTAACGTAAATAATAAATAAATAAAATATAATATAAAACCATAAAATATATAATTTTATTATTTTTTTCAATTTATTTATTTACTTCATCTACAACGACCTAGTGAGCAACATCACTAAAATCGTTACAGTATTACTATTATGATCATTTATTTTTATATTATATTTTATTCTATTATTTTTCTTATCTATTCATCAATGTTTTCACACTCCCCGATATCTCCACCAATTTTTATGTTGAGGTTCATATTAGAAAAGGAGTGTGAACATTAAATAAATAGATAAATTAACTAACTACTAAATTACACTAAAAGAAATTATTATTATACATTATAAATTTTATTTAAAGAACTATTATTAAAAATATTTATTATTTATAAATTATATAATTATTTTATTGTTAAAAATACTTTATTAATATTAATATTTATTTTTATAACAATATGGGAAACCTTTCAATTATTACTATTCCTAATTCATTATCACTACTATTTCTACTATTTCTTTTCTCAGAAAGGCCCCCTTCATAAAATATGGATCATACATTTATTTTATACTATTTAATTACATTATTAGATCCAATCATATAAATTAATTAATTACATAAATTATTATTTAAAATTATAAAATATAATTAATATAAAAATTATTAATATAGAATATAAGAAAATTATTAATAGTAAAGAATATAATAATATATTTTTATATAATTAATTATCAAGAATTTAATTAAACATATCATTATTATTTCATTCTTTATCATAATGTAAAGAATTATAATTATTTTTCAAAATAATTATTATTCTTTATTAAAAAATTAATATTTAAAGTTTATTATTTTATAAAATTTTATGAATAATTTTATTAATTATGTCACATAGTAATTATTAATTAATATTAATGTTTTAAAATTTATTTATATTAAATTAAATTATCAATAATTAATATATTAAATTATAATAATGAATTATTGTATTAAAATAATGATAAATTCTATTTAATTAAGAAAAATTAAATTGTATTAAAATGATAATTTTATTTAATCAAGAAATAATTAAATTATATTATTTCTTGGACTTTTAATTAAGAAAATTAAAAGAATTAATTATTTAATTATACTTGTGATTAAATATTAATAAAATTAATATATAATTAGTTAATAAGTTTTCCCCCTTATTCGGGTTTTCTTATTAACTAAAGATTGATGTAATTAAACATCAATCGAAATCTATCTAGTTTTTTCTTCTAATCTTTTTCTAGATAGAAATAATTTTCCAAGATTAGAAATCAAATTAATATAAATAGGACTCTTGATTCTTCTAAAAATAATCAAGAGTAATTATTATAAGAAATTATAATAATTAACACAAATATTTTAAAATTACTTTTAATAAAAAATTTTTATAATAAAATATTTTCTAAAATACTATTAACCTTTGACTTTTAGTGTTGTTTATTATAATCTTATAATAAACTCTAAGTTTAAATATTCTCGTTTTCAATATTTTAAATTATATTTTTTAATTTTATTTCAATTAATAATATTTTTTATTATTAATTGTAGAAAGAATTAATTATTAATATAATTAAATATTTTTAATTAATTCTTTACACATAACTGATACAATTAATTTAAAAAGTATCATAAAATATGGGAAAAGCAAGAGGGAATTAATCAAGAAATATCGTATTTATGAAATAGTATAATAATTATTATATATTTATATAATACACTCAAATTATTATTATTTTAGAATATAATGTTCATTTTATTATATTTATTTATTAAAATTATTCACTTTATTATATTTATTTATTAAAATAATTATTCACTATTATTCATTCTCAATTAATACGTTTCAATAAAAATAAAAACACAACATTTTTTTTTAATTAAAACTTCCTAATTTTTATCTTATTATTCTCTATATTATTATTATTTAAAATTTGTACTTTTTACATAATTAATTATATTATATATATTTTTATAATAAACTTATATTAATAATAAAATAATAAAATAATTTTATAATATTATATCTTATTAAATATTAATTTTAACTTATTTAGAAAATATTAATAATAAAATTATTTACAATAATATTTAAAATAATAATTATATCATTTTACATTCTTATTAAATATCTCGTATCATAATGTTATGGTTCGGGTTTTATTAGAATTTTTATTTAATTATTTATTTTTAATATTTTTCTGTCTACATTTTAATTATTGAAAAACTTCACTTATTTATACTTTTTGAAAAAAAATAAATATGTAAAGCCTTTCTACATTTTATTATCATATTTAAAAAAAAAATAATTTACTATTATTAATTACTTAAAATTTTATATTAATTTAAATTAACTAATTCATAAGTATTTTTATTTTAATAAATTTTGTTTATATAATTTTATATTATTTTTCATATACTAAAACTAAATTATTTAATATATACGAAAAGAAACAAACAAAATTTAAAAAGATTTTACAGAAAAATAAAATTATTTTAATCAAGAATGTTAATATAATATTCTTATATTTTATATAAAATAAATTTAAAAACTATAATATATTTAATATTTATTATTAATCAATTAAGATTTGATTTTATTTGTGGGGAATAAAAATATTAAATAATCAATTTAAAAAATAAAATAAAATACTAAAAAGAATACAAGTTTAATATTGATACAATATAATAATAATATAATAATATAATTGAAAATAAAAATAAAATATTAATATTGATAATAAACACTTTAATAAAATAATAAAATTTAAGGTTAAATTATAGATATTGATATTAATAATAAAAATATAGAATTATTGATAATATTTTAGAAACTTTTAATAAAAATATAAAAAAAAAATATATTTAGAAAATATTTTAGTATAGAAAATATAGTAAAGTAATATTAATTAAAGAATAATATAATGGATTCTAAAGTAAGTTGAAATTCTAATTAATAATCCATTATATGTTCGTTCTTTACCAATAATGGTACAAGATCTGAAGATTTTATTAATAAAATAATATATTCTAATAATAAGGAAAAATTTAAAATAATATTCTCTAATTCTAAACCTAAATTAATTAATAAACTACTCTAATTTTAGTCTAAACTATCCTAATGTAAAAGAATCTAAACTAAGTTAAAATAACTTAAACTAATATCTTAATCTAAACTATTCTAATCTAAACTAAACAATTTCTCTAAATCTATTACTATTTCTATAAAATGTTTAATACAACTAATCTATTACTAAACTAATTTTATACTATACTTATCTTAATATTATACACTAAACACAAAAAACTATTAATTAAACACTTTTAAAACATTAAATTTAGAAAAAAACTATTTAATAAATTTTAATTTATTTTAAACTATTTAATTTATTATTTAACTTTTAGAAAATATTAAAAAAATAATATAATAATAAAGTCGTAAGAAAAAAGGGAGAGAACAAAAGTATTGTGTTACTTTGTTCTTTTTATACTAATAAAATATTTATTTGATTGGATTAAAAATAAAAATAAAAAAAATTAATAATAAAAATTTAATAATAAAAATTTAATAATAAAAATATAATAATAAAAATATAATAAACTTAAATTTTCTAAATTATTAAAATATTATATAAAAATTTACAATATTAAATAATATAATTAATACATGATTTTTTAATACATCTAATTATTTTTATTTAACTTTATAATATTCTATAACTAATATTTTAATATTCAATTTTTTTATTATTTATTTATAATTGTTAATGATATTTTTTACTTTAATATTTTCTTTAAATAGTTTAATTTTTCTTTATTTAATTGTACCGTAACAATAATGTTATGGTTCGGGTTTTATTAGAAATTTTATTAATTATTTATTGTTAATATTTTTCTGTCTACATTTTAATTATTGAAAAACTTCACTTATTTATACTTTTTGAAAAAAAAATAAATATGTAAAGCCTTTCTACATTTTATTATCATATTTAAAAAAAAAATAATTTACTATTATTAATTACTTAAAATTTTATATTAATTTAAATTAACTAATTCATAAGTATTTTTATTTTAATAAATTTTGTTTATATAATTTTATATTATTTTTCATATACTAAAACTAAATTATTTAATATATACGAAAAGAAACAAACAAAATTTAAAAAGATTTTACAGAAAAATAAAATTATTTTAATCAAGAATGTTAATATAATATTCTTATATTTTATATAAAATAAATTTAAAAACTATAATATATTTAATATTTATTATTAATCAATTAAGATTTGATTTTATTTGTGGGGAATAAAAATATTAAATAATCAATTTAAAAAATAAAATAAAATACTAAAAAGAATACAAGTTTAATATTGATACAATATAATAATAATATAATAATATAATTGAAAATAAAAATAAAATATTAATATTGATAATAAACACTTTAATAAAATAATAAAATTTAAGGTTAAATTATAGATATTGATATTAATAATAAAAATATAGAATTATTGATAATATTTTAGAAACTTTTAATAAAAATATAAAAAAAAAATATATTTAGAAAATATTTTAGTATAGAAAATATAGTAAAGTAATATTAATTAAAGAATAATATAATGGATTCTAAAGAAAGTTTAAATTCTAATTAATAATCCATTATATGTTCGTGTAAAATATTTAATAATTTGAATACGTATTTAAATGTAATGTAATGTAAATTATTGTAATTATTGTGGATAAAAATGTTTTCCAAATTTTTAATATAAATTTAAATGTATTCCAAATTATTAATTTAAATAATTTTCTCAAAAATGTATGACTAAATTATTTGGAGAATTTACATCATTATTACTCACTTTGAATCATGAAACTTTGTAAATTAAAAATAATTAGTCATGAAACTTGTAAATTAAAAATAATTAGTCATAAATTAGTTAAATTAAAATAATCAAAGAAAAATTGCCTTTTCCGTTTGTTTACAAAAACTTGCCGTTTTGTTTATTTATTTTAGAAATATTAGATAGTTTTAAATAGTTTTTATATTAAAATAATTCATAAAATTCATGTAATTTATTATTAAATGTAATTACAAATATATAATAATATTTTAGTTAGTTTATTACAATTTATTCAATTTAAATTTTGATTTTCAAAAAGTATAAAAAGAGTTAATTTTCAACTATTGAACGATAGTTGGAAAATAGTATAGAAAATAGTATAGTTTTAAAATAGTATAGTTTTAAAATAGTATAGTTGGAAAATAGTATAGAAAATAGTATAGTTTAGTTGGAAAATAGTATAGAAAATAGTATAGTTTTAAAATAGTATAGTTTAGTATAGTTTAGAATAGTATAAATTTTATATTTTAATAATTAGTATTATAACTATTATTAGAATAGTTATTTTTTTATAAAACAAATTTTATTTTAAATTTTATTTTAAAATCTTAACTGCTAGTAGGCTTTCCGGTAAAGGACCCTACGGTACCCAGTTAAGTGATTGTTGATTTTAGAATAGTTAAATTCAACAAATAAGAAATATTAATAAAAGGATTTTTTTTATAAAACAAAAATTAAATTAGTTTTTTAGTTTTAGTGTTTTAGTAAATAATTAATTATAGTGTTGATATAATAAAATAGTGTAAAATAAATTATAGTCTGTCCACACCGACCTAAGCTATTATTTTATTTTACAATTTTCCAACTCCTTAGATTAGTATAGTTTACCTTTGTGTAGGATAGACTAGTAATAGTATAAAAATTTTTTTTTTTTTTGAAATAATAATTAAAAAGTGGATTTAGTAATACTTTATAGTTTAATTTATAGTTTAATAAATAATAATAATAAGATGAATTACATAAATATCAACAATCAACATCCAGGAGCTAGGGGAGACTTTGACGCAGCCTCTGAAGCCAGCTCCATGGAAATAGAAAATGAGGTTGGTAATAACGTCAATACCAGGGCACGCCTCATTCCGAAACCAAAAGCATTCTCCGGAAGAAGAAA
Source organism: Neocallimastix lanati (nom. inval.) (assembly GCA_016946835.1). NCBI lineage: Eukaryota > Fungi > Neocallimastigomycota > Neocallimastigomycetes > Neocallimastigales > Neocallimastigaceae > Neocallimastix > Neocallimastix lanati (nom. inval.). Next base: position 148,715 of record JACVTC010000212.1, on the reverse strand, counting down.
CGAACTACCAGCCTTCCTTGGTCAAATCAACCGATATTTTAAGTACAATTTAGACGAAGAAGCTGCTGCTGATGACGAATTCAAGATTGATATTATAAGTAGTTATTTGGAGGGAAACGCTGCTGAATGGTTTGCTGATCTAGTTAAAGAAGAAAGTCCACTATTGGAAAATTATGAGAATTTTATTGACGCTTTGCAACAACGTTACAAATCCTGTGCGAGTTCAGATGTCGCGAACAGCCGACTTACCAAGATACGTAGCCAACAATTTAGAACAATAGCCGAATACTGCAATCAGTTCGAGAAAATAGCCAGAGATTCATCATTTAATGACGAAGCTAAAATCCATTTTTTCATTGAGGGTTTACCAACAAGAGAAAAAGAAAGAACCAAACTAATTTATCCTAGAATTAGAAGAATTAATGAACTAATTAATGTTGTAGCTGCTAATGCTGAAGAAGATCGTCGTGTTAACGGAAATGACCCAATGGATATAGATCAAAGAAGAATTAGACCTTTTCGTAGGGATTTAGGATCAAGTCGTTACCAAAATAATTACCGAAGTAGCCAAAATTACAGGGATTCTTCACCAAAGAGGTCAAACAAACCGAAGAAGTGTTTTATATGTAAGAGCACAAGCCACTTAAAGGAAAACTGTCCCAAGCAACAGGACAAAATTAGAAGAAGAGAAAAGATCTTACAGATTAAATTGAGCGAGAAAAGTTTAGCTCACACTTACAATGTTGTTTTTAAGTACAAAAATGGTTTTATTATGTCCGCAATTCTAGATACTGGCTCAGATCTTAATATTATGGATAGAGCTACCGCCGATAAATACCAGATCCCAGTACAACGAATCCTCCATGAGAAAAACGTTATCGGATTTAACGGAAATGGAACAATTCGTTATGAAACCATTCCATTAACTATGGTCATGGGTCAACATATCGAAACCATTCAATTTTACATTTATAGTTTACCAAAAGGAATTTCGGTTATTTTAGGAAATCCATGGTTGAAGAAGCATTGCCCAACAATTGAATTTGATAAAGGTAATATCAGATTCAGTTCCCAATACTGCAAGAGAAATTGTTGTGCCACCGCTGAAGATATTATGAGAAGAACAACTGAAAAAAAGAAGAAAAAAGATGAAATCCGCCGAAGTAAGATACAATTAGCTAGAGAAATTATTAATAATTATAATAATGTATTAGATAGTTTAGATAATAATGATGTTAAAAAATTAGTCGATAATAAAAATAAATTATGTAGTAAAAAATCACGTAATATAAAGGCTATTATGAAAAAAGCCTTAGTTAAAAAAGAAAAATGTATTAAGAGAAAAGAATTAAATAAAGGAAAATTTGAAAATTATGCTTTCTGTTATGTTTTAAAAAATGAAAATAAAGATAAAAGTGTTATTAAATGTGATTATAATAATGAAAGTGTTAAAGAAAATAAAAGTTTGGAAAGAATACCAAAACAATATGAGAAATTTAAAAATGTGTTTGATGAACAAGAGTGTAACGAATTACCACCACATCGTCCATACGACTGTAAAATTAGATTAAAGGATGATGTAGACTTATTTTATGGACCATTATATCCATTAACGGAAGAAGAACGTGAAGCTTTAAAAGAATATATCAAAGAAAATTTAGAAAAAGGCTTCATTAGACCTTCAACATCTCCTGCTGGTGCTCCAATTCTATTCGTTAGAAAAAAGGATGGAAGTTTAAGACTTTGTGTCGATTATCGAAGACTTAATGAAAATACTATAAGGGATTCCTATCCACTCCCTTTAATCACCGAGCTTTTTGACAGATTGAGAGAAGCTAAGTATTTTACTAAGTTAGATTTAAAATCAGCTTATAACCTGGTAAGAATACGTGAAGGTGATGAATATAAAACAGCCTTTCGAACAAGATATGGTCATTTCGAATATCTTGTTATGCCATTTGGTTTGAAGAATGCTCCAGCAACTTTCCAACACTTTATTAATGACGTTTTAGGAGAATACTTAGATGAATTTGCTTTTGCCTATATCGATGATATACTTATTTATTCTGAGACATTAGAAGAACACCGTACACATGTTAAGAAAATACTTAAGAAATTACAAGAAAGTGGTCTTTATGCAAAATTAAGTAAGTGTGAATTTGAAGTCCAGAAAACAACATTCTTGGGGCACGTAATATCCAATCAAGGAATTTCCATGGATCCGGATAAAGTTAAGTCTATCTTAGAATGGCCAATACCAACTACAGTCAAAGAAGTACAATCATTTATAGGTTTATGCAACTACTACCGAAGATTCATCCCAAACTTTGCTAAAATTGCTAAGCCGTTACACAACTTAACAAGAAAAGATGTTAAATATGAATGGACTGAAGAATGTTCTGTCGCATTCGAAACTTTAAAGAAACTCTTTACAAAAGAACCAATACTTGTTCATGCAGATCCAGAATTACCGTTTATAGTAGAGACAGATGCAAGTAATTTTGCAATCGGTGCTGTGTTATCTCAAAGACAAAAATATACAAACGCATTACATCCAATTTGTTATTATTCAAGAGGTTTAACAAAATCTGAAAAGAATTATCCAATATATGACAAGGAATTATTAGCTGTCAAGTGTGCGTTACAAGAATGGAGACATTACTTAGAAGGGGCTAAGCATCAATTTACAATTTATACCGATCATAAAAATTTAACTTTTCCACGTAAACCTGAGTTGTTATCTCAACGTCAAATAAGATGGAACTTATTCTTATCTCGATTTGATTACAAAATACAATATAGACCAGGAAAAGAAGGTGGAAAACCAGATGCTTTTTCGAGAAGACCAGATTATGAAAATCAAGAAATAGATGATGAAAAAGAAACTTCAACTTGTCTTACAATACAAGAAGCTACAGAAGATTTATGTTTAGTTGCAATTCAAGGGAACTTAAAAGATGAATTGATAAAAGAAATTAAAGATGATGAAGTCATACAAGAATTAATCAAGATCAAAAAAGGAGAATCTACTTCTAATAATAAATATAAAAATAAAATGAAAGACTTTACTATTGACGAAGAAGGTTTATTATTATATAAGGGTTTAATTTTCGTTCCAAAGAAGATGAGAAATATTATCATTGCTATTCATCATGATAATCCAGTTCAAGGTCATTTTGGTATTCTCAAAACCAAAGAAATTATAAGTAGAAATTTTGTTTGGTTTAAGATGACTTCCGATATTGTTAAATATATCGCATCATGCAAAACATGTGCTCAAGTAAAAGATGATCGCCACCGTCCTTATGGATTACTTCAACCTCTTCCTACTCCAAAAAGACCATGGTCCTCAGTCTCAATGGATTTTATAACTGATTTACCTAAGTCAAGAGACAAAACAGTTATAATGGTCGTAGTTGATAGATTAACAAAGATGGCTCACTTTATTCCATTTAGAAGTATACCTACTGCTCAAATCGCTGCTGATGTATTTTTTAGAGAAGTTTTTCGTCTACACGGATTACCAGAAGATATTACTTCCGATAGAGGATCTCAATTCACCTCTGAATTCTGGCAAAGACTTTGTAGTTTATTAGATATTAATCATAACTTATCAAGTGCACATCACCCCCAAACCGATGGACAAACTGAAAGAGTAAATGGAATCTTAGAACAATTCTTAAGATGTTATATCAATAAAAGAAAAAATAATTGGATAGATATTTTACCTTATGCTGAATTTGCTTATAACAACACGTTACATCAATCAATTAATCAAAGCCCATTTTTTGCTAATTTTGGTTTTAATCCTAAGTTTAACCCAGCTATACCTGCTGATAGTAGAAATTCTAGTGCTACAAATCATGCTAATCAAATTCAAAAGAATATGGAATTTTTGAAGAAGAACTTAGAAAAAGCTAAAGCAAGATATAAGAAATATGCTGATTGTTTAAGACTAATCGGTCCTAAACTCAAAGTAGGTAATTTAGTATGGCTTAAAAGACCCGATTTGCTTCCTAAAGGTCCAGCTAAGTTAACAAATAGAAAACTCGGTCCTTTTAAAATTATTGAAAAAACAGGCCCTGTTTCTTATAAATTAGAATTACCTGATACTATTAAATGCCATAATGTTTTCCATATTTCAAATCTAGAACCTTACAATGAAAGAGAATTTACTGAATCAAGTGCAAATACTATTACTCGAATTACTTCGATCGCTACTGATACTGAAGGAAAGGAACCTTTGAAGATTGTTGCCGCTAAAGTTGTTAACAATAAACCTTTTTACTTTATGTTATGGAAAGGACTTCCAGCTACTGAATGTACTTGGTTGTCTGAAGATGAAATCACTGATCCTCAATTAGTTCAAGAGTTCAATAAAACAAATAGAGTTCCTTCTAGATTATAAGTCGCTCAGGGGCTCGACTTAAACAGAGGGGCATGTAAAATATTTAATAATTTGAATACGTATTTAAATGTAATGTAATGTAAATTATTGTAATTATTGTGGATAAAAATGTTTTCCAAATTTTTAATATAAATTTAAATGTATTCCAAATTATTAATTTAAATAATTTTCTCAAAAATGTATGACTAAATTATTTGGAGAATTTACATCATTATTACTCACTTTGAATCATGAAACTTTGTAAATTAAAAATAATTAGTCATGAAACTTGTAAATTAAAAATAATTAGTCATAAATTAGTTAAATTAAAATAATCAAAGAAAAATTGCCTTTTCCGTTTGTTTACAAAAACTTGCCGTTTTGTTTATTTATTTTAGAAATATTAGATAGTTTTAAATAGTTTTTATATTAAAATAATTCATAAAATTCATGTAATTTATTATTAAATGTAATTACAAATATATAATAATATTTTAGTTAGTTTATTACAATTTATTCAATTTAAATTTTGATTTTCAAAAAGTATAAAAAGAGTTAATTTTCAACTATTGAACGATAGTTGGAAAATAGTATAGAAAATAGTATAGTTTTAAAATAGTATAGTTTTAAAATAGTATAGTTGGAAAATAGTATAGAAAATAGTATAGTTTAGTTGGAAAATAGTATAGAAAATAGTATAGTTTTAAAATAGTATAGTTTAGTATAGTTTAGAATAGTATAAATTTTATATTTTAATAATTAGTATTATAACTATTATTAGAATAGTTATTTTTTTATAAAACAAATTTTATTTTAAATTTTATTTTAAAATCTTAACTGCTAGTAGGCTTTCCGGTAAAGGACCCTACGGTACCCAGTTAAGTGATTGTTGATTTTAGAATAGTTAAATTCAACAAATAAGAAATATTAATAAAAGGATTTTTTTTATAAAACAAAAATTAAATTAGTTTTTTAGTTTTAGTGTTTTAGTAAATAATTAATTATAGTGTTGATATAATAAAATAGTGTAAAATAAATTATAGTCTGTCCACACCGACCTAAGCTATTATTTTATTTTACAGTTCGTTCTTTACCAATAACTAGAAAATTAGTAACCATGGTTCAATGGTAAGTTACCACAACCGTCGGGATAAACCCTTAGGGTTCGACGTCCACTGTTTCCAAATTTTAATAACTTTTTATTTATTATAACTAGAATATTAAAGAAATTACTAGTGTTTATCGGTTAAACAATTGAACCGATAAAACTAGAAAAATCTATTTTATTAATATTTTTTATCATTTTTTATCTAAGATTCATTTTCTAGAACGAAAACTTGTTTTCTTTAATTTTCTTTAATTTTCTTTTATTTCTAATAATTACTAATAACAACTGATAACTTAAAATAATTAATTTTCCTGAAAAACTATAAATAGGTGTAAAATTTCATAATAAAATATTTTTACTTGTGCTTTTATTAATTAATTTTAAAGTAATTTAAAATATTACCATAATTAATTAATAAAATAATAATTTACATTTTTACTAATAAAAAACTTATTTTAATAAAACATATTTTGAATTACTTTAGTGTCGAGAACCTTTTGTGTGAAAAAACCTTAAAACAATCTTAAGTAACATTAAGATTTGTTACACATTATATATAAAAGTTTTGTCTAGCTCCCAAAGTGAAAATAGTTGAGCATCGTTACCATAAACTTTGTCATCCAGATTCTACATAAATTGGTACTAACAATCGAATTAATCTGTGTTTATCGATAAAGAGCTAAAGAGACTTACCAGGCAAAGCTTTAAAAAAATATATATTTCCTGGCTCAATACTATATGATTTGGCTTATAGCAATTCAATAAGAAATAAAAAATAATTAAAAAAAATATTTGTTTACTATTATATCTTCCAAAATAATTATATGACGTTTTATCACTCTAAAAACTAAAACAAGGAATTTAAAAAAAAAAATCAACTCTGAATTATATACAATCTCAAATCTATTATTCTCAAATTTAATCTGAAATTCTATATCAACTTAATCCAAAAAATTTTAAACCTCATTAATCTTTTCTGAAATATTTCCAACTTCTCTATTACTATTAAATTACTATAATTATATATATATAAATATATATGATTATAGTAATTTAGTATATCATACAAATTTAAAATTTCAACATCAAATCTTTATTCAATTTCAAATAATTTCCAGTGGGATCAATTATTACTATGTATATATTCAAATCCTATTTAATCAAAAGAATATTATAATTTAATTATTATCTACTATACTGAAAAAATAGTTCTTAAATATATCTTATTCCAATTTATTCAATAATCAACTACAAAAGTAATAGTTAAATTAACATTCAAAATGGAAGAAAACAATTTTGCAAACGCAACCTAAAAAGATGATTTTGACGAAGACAGATGCTATCTTATGGGATTCTTAGCTAAAATGAATTTGATCTTCATGATTCACCCTGATAGAATCAATAATGACGAAACAAAAGTAAACTACGTTATTTCTAGGGTGTATGACAATGCTATGAATTGGGCAGCTTCACTTATGAAGAATCAGGATCCATGCTTGTTAAATTACGAAGCCTTCGTAGAAAGAATGAAATCTGTATATGGGAGTTATGACTCAACATTCGTTGCGAATCAAAAACTCAGAACTACAAGGCAAAAACGGTTAGGCGACATTAGAAGCTATATACTTGAATTCAATTCTTATAAAGACGAGTCATCATAGAATAAAGAAGCTAAAATGGATGCGTTTCTTGTTGGTTTAAATGATCAAATTGCTATAAGAATTCTGGAAATGTTCCCTGGTCTAAGATCTTTTATTGCTATGCGAACTATAGCTTCCAGGATAGAGGTCGTCTATCGGCCCACAGACAATTTACAAATAATCAAAAACAATCAAACAATAACCATAATAACAACAATTCTAATAAGAATAGATTGAATTTTAATAAAAAAGATTCGAATTCTTAACATTATGGATGTTTATCCAAAGAAGAAAAAGAAAGAAGAAGAGAAAAAAGCTTTTAAAACAGCCTTTGTTGAGTGTAGACACCTACTTTTAGGCAGTAAGTTTCCAACCCAGGTATACTCTGATCACAGGAATTTACTTTTCGCCAGTAAACCACAATTACTTACTCAAAGTCAAGATCGTTGTCAAGAATTCCTCTCAGCCTTTGAATTTACCATTTTCTATAGACCAGTGATATCAAATGGTAAAGCCGACCAACTCTCCCGTAGGGTTGACCATGAGGTACTCGTTAGTCAGAACCTAGATGAATCTCCTATAAGGATTTGACGACTCTTCAGACTTCGCTTGTTTAATCACGTACCAATAGTCTTTCTTTGTAGACGATACAAAACAGGGTAAATGTAAGTGAACTTTGTCCAAGATATACCTGCCAAATTTGACTCCAAGGACAAAACTATTATATACAATTAGTTTCTTGATGATGAGGTTATCTTAAAGAGGGAAAGGAAGGTTTATGTCGCACCTAAATTAAAAAACCATCATGAAATTAAACCATGATTATGAAATTGTTGTTAACCTAGGTATTAAAAGAAAATATAAATTAATACACCGCTGATATACCTGGCCAGACCTGAAAAAAGATGTAGTAGACTATGTATAATTTTGAAAGATTTGTGCCAAAATTAAGATACTCGGAACAAGTCTTACAGAAAAATAAGTGGTTAGCAGAATTTTGCTACAATAATTCGATTAATGCCTCTACTGGCAAAGCTCTCTTCCTAGCCATATATAACTACCAGCTATACGTCATTCCTCAAACCTCCTACTTGGTAAATTTTCTTGGTGTGGCCATATTTATAGCTTTGCCCACAATCTAGCTAACTTGAAATATATATTATCTACTCAAAAGGAAAACTATTTAAATACTAAGGTTAAGAAGTATGCCAACCCTCCGGTCCACTACCAACTTATTGATCTAGTCCGGTTGAAGCCTGCCAACTTCAATCCATTCCCGTTATATAAGCTACAAATTCGACGCTATGGTCCTTTTGAAATTACCGGAGTTTACCAGGAACAAAATAGCTTTTGCTTGGATTTTTCCGGTTCACCGTTCCTAAATATGTGTTCTAAATTGATGGTGAATTGGAACCTTACCAAAAAAGAAAATACAACCCTATGGAAATTAGTTACTTCTCTTGGAGGAATTTCTCACAACCCTACGTTAAATTCACCAATAGAAATAATCAAGATTTACAGCTCAAGAAAACATAAGAGAAACTACCAATACTTGTCTACTAGAAAAGATAATTCCAAAGGTTGAATTGATGTAAATATTATTGACAAAAACAAAATTATGACCCAGTATTAGCCGAATATGAAATGTTATTTTACGAACAATTTTGTGCCACTGTTAACCATCCTGATAATGGTTCCTGGAGGAGGTAGTGTCAAAAACCTATGATACTTGTACTGCGGTTAAATTAATCCTATAATGGATTAATTATTTTTTTAAATATAATTAGAGATTCTTACAATGTTTTACGAAACAACGTTATATTATAATAATTATCAAAGTCGGAAAAAGTATTATTTTATATTTTATATTTTTATTATTAAATTTATTATTTTATATTAAGAAAAATATTAAAAAAAAAAATAAAAAATTTTCAACCAATTAAATCTATTTTATATACTATAAAACAAATGTAAAAGAAATAACTTTTACTCCGCCTATTAAATTTTTTGGAAGATGGATTAAAATAAAAATAAATAAAAGTTTTTTAAAAGAGGAATTAATTTCAGTCAAAATAATGTATTATAAAGTTTAGTGTTTGAATTTAGTGAAGTTGTAGAGACATTAATTTGTTTAATTTGTTATTCTTGGTTTTTAAAGAGATTAAAATATTAATTATTAGGAATATACAATTAAAAATTATTAAATAATATTTTCAAAATCCTGTACTAAATGTATGTAAGAATCTATAATTATTTTTTAACATAATAAATATATTTTCTTTAGTTGTAATAATTATATATTTATTTAATTATATAATATATATTCACTTAAATATTATTAATTATTTATTTAATTTAATTTTAAACATTCATTAATTTAATATATAAATAATAATAATTTATTTAATTATACATTTATACATTTAATTATTAATTTATTAATATTTGTTTTTTCATTTAATTAGATTATAAATTTAAACATTATTATGTATTCTATTATATATTTTATTATGTATTTTGTATTTTATAATGTATTCTGTATTTTGATAATTACAAAATTTTATATATATTGTTTTATTAATGTAATAAGATAATTTACATTTTATGATCAAAATATCTTTTATTATTTTATTATTTTAATTTTCGATCATTAATTAAATTAGCTAATCAGTCAATTACGGTTTTTTCCAATAACCTTATTAATTAAGTAAAACCAATCACTTCTTAGTGATTGGTTTTACTTAATTAATGCGATGATCGAAATGGATAGAATATCGATCAAAAACTTATCTAGGTTATTTTGTCTAATCTTTTCCTAGATAAGAGATTTGTTAATATTAGAAAAAACATTTTGTTTTTAACCTAATTTTTAAAAAAAAAAAATATAAATAAGGCTTTTGAGTTCTTTTTGAGAAATCAAGAATTATTACTATAACAATTATAATATAACAATTATAATATAATAATAATAATAATAAATATTTTATATTTCTAATTTAATAAAGCTTGTTTTAATAAAACAAATTTAAAAAACAAAACAAATAAATATTTTTTTTCAAAAAATCTTGTGAATTTTAATATTAGTTTATTATAATAAATTCTTCACCATTTTAAAAGATAAATATAATTATCTTTCTATTTCTCTCAATTTAATAATAATTTTTACTAAAGTTATTATTAATTTGTAGTTAATATTTTAATTAAAATTAATTTTATAATTAAATTATTACAATGTAAAACGTTTATTTAATATATATTAAAATAACAAATAATAAATAAGATAAATACTAAGATAACTTAACATCTCTCTATCAGAGTTATTATTTAAAAAATTAATTTTAATTATAATTAATTATTTTTGACACTTAAGAATATAGCGAAACATTATTTAACTCTACTCTTTAACAGTAACAGGACTTACATTAAGCTAATTTATCTATTTAAAATAATTATTTTTATTTATTTAATATTTAATATTTGTTTTAACAATTTTTGTTAATAGTAACTTTAACTCGTTACGGTTACAGGTACAATTATTTTTATACATGTAAATAAATGAATGACTGATAAATTATATAATTTAACATAATATACTAATCATTTAATAAACTACCTATAATTTATAACTAATAATAAAATAAATTAAAAAATATAATAAAATTTAATTTACGAAATTAAGGAAAGAATTTTTTTATTAGCTAGAAATTACTAACTGTTTGTAGATACGTTACGTAATCAAGAGACTATCATAGGATAGGCTTCATGTTACTATGTATCTGTTACAAGGCCTTTCCCAATGAGCAAGCTACTAATGATTGACGTTAGCAATAAACTAGCCAGAGCTAAAAAGGGTTTCAACGCTCTTACATGGAGCACTGGGTACATGTTTGAAAATGGCTAGCGGATAATATCGAGCCTGTAGTTTTTGTTATTCTTCTCAAGGCCTATTACTTTAAACGGTCCTGATTTTATTGTCACTAACTTATAAAACGGCTCGCATCATAATTCTCTTACTTCCTCAACCATACTTTATCTAGCAATCTGTATCTGGGGGAGTAGCACAAAATATTTTGTTGAAGAAATCTCTCATATTTTTCTTTTTTCGGAAAAATAGTTTCTAGAATGAAAAAGTATAAAAAGTTCTTAGAATAAGATTTTAATTGATTAAAATGAATCATATGATAAAAGTAATAATAAAATTTATAAAATTGGGATTTTCTAATAATTTCCGACTAAATAAATTAACCGAGAAAATCCATGAAATTCTATAATTTTTTGTAGAATGAAAATTATAGAAAATATTATTAATATTTATTTAAAATAATAATTTGTAAAATAAGTCGAAGTCACAATCGAACCCATGTAGTATTTGTCATAGTCACTGCAACCAACCACTAGACTATTATTCTAATTTCTAAATGTAATGCTAAAGAATAAAATAAAAATATGATAAATTTAATTATTTTCAAATAATTAAGTAAAATATTACTTTATTTAATTTTTAGATTTTTTTAACCTTAATAAACTTTTCAATTAAACTTTTTAATAATTAAAATAATATTAATTAAATTAAAATAAGTTATTAATTGTTTATTCTTAATATTTTAAAAATATATTTGTAATATTAAATTATACTTTACTTTGTTTATTTAAAAATAGTAAAATTTCAATTAAAAATAATAACTTTTTAATTAAAGTATAAATAACTTTTTTTAAATTACACTTTAATAATTATATATATATTTTTAATATATAAATAAATATTATTAAGAAATTTTAATTAATTAAATAATTAAATAATTTATATTTTTATAATTAAAGCTTAAATTATAAATGAATTATAAAATGAATGTAATTTTCTTAATAAAAATAAAAAAAAACCATATAAGAAAAAAAAAAAAAAAAAAAAAAATAAAATATAATTATTATTATTATTCCCTGAACCTTACCAGTAATGGTAAAGAACGAACATATAATGGATTATTAATTAGAATTTCAACTTACTTTAGAATCCATTATATTGTTTTTTACTTAATATTACTTTACTATATTTTCTATACTAAATTATTTTATAAATATAATTTTTTTTTATTAAAAGTTTCTAAAATATTATTAATAATTCTATATTTTTATTATTAATATCAATATCTATAATTTAACCTTAAATTTTATTATTTTATTAAAGTGTTTATTATCAATTTTAATATTTTATTTTTATTTTCAAATATATTATTATATTATTATTATATTATATCAATATTAAAATTGTATTCTTTTTAGTATTTTATTTTATTATTAAATTGATTATTTAATATTTTTATTCCCCACAAATAAAATCAAATCTTAATTGATTAATAATAAATATATTAGAGTTTTTAAATTTATTTTATATAAAATATAAGAATATTATATTAATATTCTTGATTAAAATAATTTTATTTTTCTGTAAAATCTTTTTAAATTTTGTTTGTTTCTTTTCGTATATATTAAATAATTCAGTTTTAGTATATGAAAAATAATATAAAATTATATAACGAAAATTTATTAAAATAAAAATACTTATGAATTATTTAATTTAAATAATATAAAATTTGAAGAAATTAGAAATAGTAAATTATTTTTTTTAAAATATGATAATAAAATGTAGAAAGGCTTTACATATTTATTTTTTTCAAAAAGTATAAATAAGTGAAGTTTTTCAATAATTAAAATGTAGACAGAAAAAAAAATAAATAAATAATTAAATAAAATTCTAATAAAATCCGAACCATAACAGTAAAAGGTACGTTTATTATTAACTAAAATAACGAATAACAATTAATTTTTAAAGGCTAAGATAATTTAACACCTCTCTATTCGAGTTGTTAATAATAAACACTATATTAATTATGCTATTAACTAATTATTCTATAACACTAGAGTATAGCGCAGCACTTTATAACTTCTATCCGTTATTAGCTACTGGGCTTACACAGGGTAATATATATTTATTTATTAATTAAAATTTTATTTATTAATATTAATATTTATTATAACAATATACTTTAATAGTAACGCTAGTGCGTTACAGTTACAAGTTCAATTATTATTTATAAATGTTAGTAAATTTATGATTGGTAAATAATTTAATTTACTTAGTTTACTAATCACAAAATAAAAATATACTTAACTAAGTATTTAACTATATAATTAACTATAAAATAATAAAATTTAATGTACGAAACAACTAAAAGATTTTATTTAATTAGCCAAAATTACTAACTGTTTAAAGATACGTTACGTAACCAAAGAACTATCATTGGATAGGCTTAAAGTTACCATGTATCTATTACACTAAAATGTGTGTAAGAATCTATAATTATTTGCTAACAAATAATTATATTTTCTTAGTTAAGTTATTATAACTATAACTTTATTTAATTACATATAATATTTATTCATTAAATTTATTTAATTTAATTTTAAATATTCATTAATTTAACAAAATTTATTTAATTAATTTTAAAAAAAATATTTACAATATATTAATTTCTCTACTGTAACTAATGTATTCTGTATTGTATTCTGTATTTTATAATGTATTCTGTATTTAATTAACTATTTAATTTTATATTTTTTATATAAGCATAAGTTATATGATCGAAATATCTTTTATTATTTTATTCTTTTATTTTCGATTATTAGATTAGATTGGAAAATCGGTTAATTAAGATTTTTCCCAATTACATTTTAGAAGTAATCGGTTTTACTTAATTAATGCGATGATCGATATGGATAGAATATCGATCGAAAACTTATCTAGGTTTTTCTATCTAATCTTTTCCTAGATAAGAGATTTGTTAAGATTAGAAAACCCTTTCTTATTTAACCTTATTTTCATAAAAAAATATAAATAAGGCTCTTGAGTTCTCTTTGAGAAATCAAGAGTTATTATTATAAGAAAAATATAATAATAAAAAACTCAATAAAATAATTATTAAACTTAATAAAATTTAAAAAAGCTTTTTTTAAAAAAATATATATATATATATATCTTTTATAATAACATGTTCTCCTTATCTCTTATAATAAACTCGCTTCACGTAAATTTCTCAATTTATTAATATTATTATTAATAAATTGAAGATAACAATTTTGTTATAAGAAATTATAATAAAATTGTTAGAATAACTCTTTCTATATAGATATAAAAAAAAAAAAAAAATTTTGAGTAACAAAAAAAAAAATAAAAAAATTTTTTTTTTAATAGTTAATAATAGAATAATAAACTAATATTTTAGAATAGTTTTAAAGTAATTATAATAATTTAAAATAATTAAAATAGTTTAGAATAAATATAATAATATATAATAGTTTAGGATAATTATAGTATTTTAGATAATTTTAGAATAATTATAACATTTTTGAATAACTTTAAAATAATAATAGATTAGAATTATTTTAATAATTTAGAATTAACAGTATAGAATAATTTTAGATAATATAATTAATAATAGGAACAATAATTTAAATAATTAAAAAAAAAAAAAAAAAAATTTACTATAATAATAATAAATAAAGAAATAAATGAAAAACATTAAAAGATAAAATAAAAAACAACAAACTGAGAAGGTAATAATACCTTCATATATAGAGTTGGCCATCTAATTGGGGATGGTGAGTACATTTTTAGGTAGTAATAAAGAAAAGGTCTTCTTTTCCTATACAGTAGCGGTTTGTACTGTACGGAAATGCAGTATTTCACGTGAAAGTATAAGTTATCCGAATGTAGCTCTAGCGAATAAGGAACTCTTGGTCACCGAAGGCCTCGAGGTTCTTCAATATTATGTATTGAAGTAAAATTATATAGTTTTAATTTTAATAATGGGTTTTAACAGTTTGTTTATCCCAAACAAAATTGGTTATAATAGTCATTTTTCTTTATGCTTGATTATATAAAACTGCTATGGAAAACATAAAATATTTTTTTTATGTTTTAATGGATCACTTTTGCCGGTTTTTGAATGTTGTAAGGCATAAGAAAGTGATATTGATTTTTAATTAAAATAATACTAAATAATGTATTTATGCAGAAGTTTATAATAAAGGATAAGTATATAATAATACTTTGTTAATCATTTTAATTTAATTTCCAAGTACGTAGTTGACCGTTACTGGTAGGTTGTAACATTAGACCTACACCTCAGCCCTTTGGTTGATAAACCAAATGAACGGTAGCATGGGAAGGAAGAAATTAAAGTGTATTCAATAAAATATTTATTAATCAAAATCCTTATTATAATTCTTAATTTTGTGTAATAAGAATGTCCATTTTGTTAACTCTATCTATACACTGGATAACTTTGATATTGGGAATGAAAAGAAGCAAAAATATTTCATCATGGAAAAGATGTAGAAATTGAAACAACTTCAATTAGAAAATGTTGCTGAATATACTTTGAATTTCGGAGATTGGCTGGACGTTTAGGATGGCCCGACGAAGTTTTAATTGATATCATCGGTAAGGGTCTACTTGACAAAGTCCGAGAAGAGTTTGAAAAACTCGAAAAGCCATCTACTCTTTTT
This sequence comes from Neocallimastix lanati (nom. inval.), assembly GCA_016946835.1. Taxonomy (NCBI): domain Eukaryota; kingdom Fungi; phylum Neocallimastigomycota; class Neocallimastigomycetes; order Neocallimastigales; family Neocallimastigaceae; genus Neocallimastix; species Neocallimastix lanati (nom. inval.). The sequence goes on along the minus strand of JACVTC010000212.1, from coordinate 133,015 downwards.
GAAGCTACCAACATTATTATTGGAATTGATAAGAAGTGTTTTTGGAAAGTTGTCTACGCCACAAACAAAAAAATAAATTTAATGGAAAAATGCCGTTTCATAGGAAGAGAAACGATTTATTAAAATCAGAAAAGAATTCTAAACATTTTCATTTTAGAAAAAATAAGTCTAAAAACGACATACTTTCAGTAAATTACACCCCGAATATTAAAACAACAATCAAAACTACCTTCTACCTTAATATTAATGGAAGAAATATTAAGGAATATTAAGGTAAATCTATTAATTGATTCGGGTTCCGCCAGAATTTTTATTTGTAAAAACTTCGCAAATTCTAATAAATTACCTGTGTTAGGACTTAATTCTCAAATCAACATTCAACTTCCTAATGGGAAAAGTATGAATATCAGACAAACTACTAAGCCCCTTAAATTAAAATTTATGGATCATAAGGAAACTTTTGAATTCTGCATTGCTAATCTATCTCTTCAGGGCATTAATGGTATTCTTGGAAGGGATTGGCTATCCGTTCACAATTCTTTAATCAACTATAAAAATAATAGAATCTACTTCCTTGGTAGATACTGTGGCTCACATTGCATATCCTCCAAAAATAATAAATTTTTTAATCAAAATAAAAATATTACTGCTTCAATGTTGGAGAATTCAGAAGAAGATTCAGTATTACCAAATTCGGCTTTTGATACAGATATCTCAGATTCTGATTTATGTGCTGCAATGATTGATTCAGAAGAAGTAAACACTGACGTTCAGAGAAAAGAAGAGACTATTAATAAACATTATTTGGATCTTAAAATAGTATTTGAAAAGAAACAAGCTGAGAACTTACCACCCCATCGTGACTATGATATTGCTATTGAGCTTATTCCTGGTGGACAACTCTATTTTGGTCCAATATACTCTCTTACTGTACAAGAAATGAAAGCTTTAAAGGATTATATTAAGGAAAACTTAAAAAAGAAATTCATTAGGAAGCCAAAATCACCAGCAGGTGCTCCGATGTTATTTTTAATGAAACACGATGGTACCCTCAGACTCTGTGTAGATTATCGCCGATTAAATGCTATTACAATCCGTAATAGCTACCCAATTCCAAGAATAAATGACTTGATTGAATCCTTTCAAGGAGCTAAGATATTTACTCGTCTTGACCTTAGATCTGCTTATAACCTAATCAGAGTTAAAGAAGGTCACGAATATCTTACTGCTTTTAGAACCCCTTTAGGACATTTCGAATATCTCGTTATGCCTTTTGGACTTCGAAATGCCCCTTCGGTTTTTCAACGTTTTGTACAAGATATCTTCAGTGATATCATTGGTTCTTTCGTGCAAGTCTATCTGGACGACATCATTATTTACTCTAACAACGAAAAAGAACATATTAAACATGTTAGGATTGTTCTTCAACTTCTCAACAACAATAGATTATATGCTAAATTAGAGAAATGTGAATTCAATGTTATTAAAACCACTTTCTTAGGCTTCACTGTTTCTGTAGATGGTCTTACTATGGATAAGGATAAGGTAAAATCTGTTCTGGATTGGCCTATTCCAAAGAATCAAAAGGAATTACAAAGTTTTCTAGGTTTATGTAATTTCTATCGAATGTTTATCAATAATTTTGCCAAAAATATGGAACCTCTTCGTCGACTTTTAAGGAAAAATAATTGGAATTAATCAGCAAATGAAGCTTTTAATAAATTGAAAGAATCTCTTAAAGCTGATGAAGTACTCATTTTTCCTAATCCAGAGAAAGAATTCATCGTTGAAACAGATGCTAGCGACTTTGCTGTCGGTTGCATACTTTCTCAGGTTAGTGACACTGATAACTTACTGCATCCCGTAGTTTTTCATTCTAGATACCTCAATAAAGCAAAAGTAATTTATACTATATATGATAAAGAACTTCTTGCTATAATTACTGCGTTTGAAACTTGGAGTTATCATTTAGAAGGCGCAAAATTTCCTGTTCAAGTAATAATAGACCACAAGAACTTTTTGTATTTTAAGAAACCCAAACATTTAAATCAAAGACAAATTCGTTGGAGTCTCTTTTTATCAAAGTTTGACTATAGGATTGCATTCAGATCAGGCGCTAAAAGTGGCAAACCAGATGCTATTTCAAGACGCCCAGATTTTAAATCTGATTCTTCATCTGAATCACAACCTATAATTTACAATAATGCTTTCTGTTGTGCTATAAATGACAATATTAGTAGTCTTATTGAAGCACAGAAAACTGATAATTATTATAAAAATATCCTTTTAAAAATAATGGATAAGTCAAACAACATCAAAAGTTCTTTATTTTCCTTCGTCGATGGCGTACTTCACTTTCAAAAGTGTATTATTATTCCTTCCGGTCTCAGGGCTAGACTTTTAAAGTCTTTCCATGATGCACCCACTAGTGGCCATCAGGGGGTAGATAGGACCTTTGAAAAACTCAGAAGGAACTACTGGTGGCCTAATATGAAAAAAGATATTTCAAATTATGTGGCTTCTTGTGATGTTTGTTGTAGAAATAAAATCCATCGTCATAAGCCTTTTGGTAAATTAATACCACTTCCTACTCCTACAAAACCCTGGGAAGTTATTAGCGTCGATTTTATTGTTTCATTGCCTTCTTCACAAGATTGCACTTGTATCATGGTTGTTTCTGATCATTTAACCAAAATGATTCATTTAGTACCCTGCTCCAATGTTCCCTCTGCCGATTTAACTGCCAAGCTCTTACTTTTCCAAGTCTTTAAGTATCATGGTTTTCCTAAAGTGATTGTGTCTGATCATGGTTCCCAATTCTCTTCTCAATTTTGGACTTCGTTATGCGATGCTATTCGTGCTAAACTAAGACTTGCTACTGCTCACCACCAACAATCAAATGGTCAGGTTGAACGGGCTAATGCTGTAATAGAACGATATCTTCGCTGCAATTGTTCTTCTGCTCAAAACGAATGGTGTTTCTACCTCCCTTTATGTGAAATGTCCTACAACAACTCCATTCACAAATCAATATCTTAAACTCCTTTTCATGCTAACTATGGATTTGACCCAAATTGTGTTATTGATTCACCACCGATTCTGCTAAAAGATAGTGCCTCTGTTCTTACTAGGGATTGGTCTTCACATTTCAATGCCCTTCATCAACATTTAGTTTAAACCAAAGAAGATTTTAAGAAATATGCTGACAATAAAAAATATGTAGGACCTGACTTTAAGATAAATGATTTGGTTATGCTTAAAAGATACTACTTTACGAATGAACCCTCTAGAAAATTATCCACTCAATATCTTGGACCTTTTAAAATCATCGAGAGCAAGGAAAGAATGAATTACCTTTTGGAACTTCCAGAGAACTTACATCTCCATCCGGTATTTCATATCTCACAATTAAAACCATATACTAAAAGAAATGAAGACTTAATGGAAACATCATAATTAAACAGAGCAATGTAAGAATCTATAATTATTTGCTAACAAATAATTATATTTTCTTAGTTAAGTTATTATAACTATAACTTTATTTAATTACATATAATATTTATTCATTAAATTTATTTAATTTAATTTTAAATATTCATTAATTTAACAAAATTTATTTAATTAATTTTAAAAAATATATTTACAATATATTAATTTCTCTACTGTAACTAATGTATTCTGTATTGTATTCTGTATTTTATAATGTATTCTGTATTTAATTAACTATTTAATTTTATATATTTTATATAAGCATAAGTTATATGATCGAAATATCTTTTATTATTTTATTCTTTTATTTTCGATTATTAGATTAGATTGGAAAATCGGTTAATTAAGATTTTTCCCAATTACATTTTAGAAGTAATCGGTTTTACTTAATTAATGCGATGATCGATATGGATAGAATATCGATCGAAAACTTATCTAGGTTTTTCTATCTAATCTTTTCCTAGATAAGAGATTTATTAAGATTATAAAACCCTTTCTTATTTAACCTTATTTTCATAAAAAAATATAAATAAGGCTCTTGAGTTCTCTTTGAGAAATCAAGAGTTATTATTATAAGAAAAATAAAAAACATATAATAATAAAAAACTCAATAAAATAATTATTAAACTTAATAAAATTTAAAAATCTTTTTTAAAAAAATTTTATATATATACATCTTTTATACGTGTTCTCCTCAACTCTTATAATAAACTCGACTTTTAAGGTAAAATTCTCAATTTATTAATATTATTATTAATAAATTGAAGATAACAATTTTGTTATAAGAAATTATAATAAAATTGTTACAATGTGATAAATAATGAAATTATAAAATTATAATAAATAATAAATAATAAATACTTATTTAATTTAACTCAAAATTAATTCTTTTAGAAGTCCCGAAATCAATTTATGAAAATTAATTAAAAGAAATTAATGAAAATAAAAAATAATAATAATTTAATTAATTATTAACAATATTAATTAAAATTAAAATAAATTAATAATTAATATTCTTATAAAATTATAAATAAACAAAATTATAAACAATTTTAATAAATTGTAAATAATAAATAAACAAATTTATAAAAATTTCAAAATTAAAATTAAATAGTTGAATAATCTTTAAATTGCCTTTTATTTAAAATAATTAATATTTTATTTATTTTATCACTCAACTTTTATATACAAATTTTAATTAAAACTTGTTTATTTTAATACTTTATTCGTAAATATTTATAATAATTATTTATTTTATTTATTTAATTGTTTATAAATGTAAATAGTTTAAAATTATTGAAAAATATAAAAACATGTAAATATTTCTTATAAATTATTCTTTATTATTAATAATTTCAATAAATTATTTTATTAGTTTATTAATTGTTAATAATCAAATTTTTATTATTTAAATTTAAATAAATTATTATAAATAATAAATATTTTATTTTATTATTTTATTACTTTTAATAATTATTTTTCTATTATTAATTTAAATAAAAATTAATAATTAAATAAATAAAAATTAATATTAAAATAAAACAATTTTTTTTTAATAAACAATTTTGTGTTCTAATAAACTATATTTATATTAAATTTCTTAAATTTTTCTTAGTATTTATACCCTTATTCGCTTCTACAAAATTTAATTTTTGTAGATTAAGAATATCCAGTATAAATCAAATGTAATGTAACAATTTTATTATAAGAAATTATAATAAAATTGTTATTTTCAATTTATCAATAATAATATTAATAAATTGAGAAATTTACCTGAAGTGAGTTTATTATAAGAGTTAAGGAGAACACGTTATTATAAAAGATATATATATATATAAATTTTTTTTTAAAAAAAAGATTTTTAAATTTTATTAAGTTTAGTAATTATTTTATTGAGTTCTTTATGATTATATTTTTCTTATAATAATAACTCTTGAGTTCTCTTTGAGAAATCAAAAGCCTTATTTATATTTTTTTATGAAAATAAGGTGAAATAAGAAAGGGTTTTCTAATCTTAACAAATCTCTTATCTAGGAAAAGATTAGATAGAAAAACCTAGATAAGTTTTCGATCGATATTCTATCCATAAAATATTAATATCGAAAGTTCATGATTGTATTTGATGTAATGTAATATAATGTATAATAATTATATAATAAATAGAGTAAAGAAAGATTAATAAAACAAATAATCAATTAAAATTTTTTCGTATAAAATTATATTATTTTCCTGTCATTATTATATATATATTAGAATATATTGTTTTTTTATCATTCCCTACAATCATTCCTAAATAAAAATAAAATATTTATTTTTATGTAAATAACGTATCAATTCTCAGAAATATACTAAATTAAAATAATAACTAATTTTTAGTATTTATTTATTTAAAGTGAATTAGAGAAAATTAAAATAATTATATTTATAATTTTATTTAAAATAAATGGAATTAAAAAATATTATAATAACTATAATAACTACGATTTTTAAAATCGGAAAAAATAAAATTGAAAATAAAATATTTTTAGAAAAAAGAAAATTTTTAAAATTACCGTTTAACATTTTTTTTCTTACTAATTATTTATAATTATTTATCTAAAAAATAGAAAATATTAAAATTAAAATTAAATTTAAATTGAAGCATGCTAATGTAGAGGATTAATTAATTTAAAGTATATTACATAAATTGAATTAATATTTTATTTCTGTTAAAGGTATTTTAATTTATTTATTTAATTATTCACTAACCTAAATATAATTTATTTAATTAATTATTATTTATTCATTTATATACTTTTATTCTGGGTTTTAATTATAAATATTTAATAACAAATTTATTAATTTTAATTAATCTATTATAGGATTAATTTAACGACAGTACAAATATCATGGGTTCTTGTCACTGTTTCCTCCAGAAATCATTACTCCGGATGGTTAACAGTGGCACAAAATTGTTCATAAATGAATCTTTGATATTCTTCTAATACTGGGTTGTAATACTTGTCTTAATACTTGTTTTTATCAATGTTATCAGCATCAATCAAATCTTGGGAATTATCTTTTCTAGTAACTAAGTATTGAGATTTTCCTTTATATTTTTTTGAAATTAGAATTTTGATCATTTTTATAGACGGAATTATCGTAGGATTGTTAGAAATTAATATGGAAAATATGAAATATATTACGAAAAGGTGAATTTTGAAGATCCAGACAGAAATCAATTTGTTATGTTTAACTCTGATAATTTTAAATTAATCATAGCTTCGAATTTAAGGCTTATAAAATGGAAGGGGATTAAATTTGACAGGCTTCAACCAGACTAGGTCGAATAGTTGGTATTGGACTGTAGGGTTGTCAATTTTCTTGTCCTTAGTGTTTAAGAAATTTTCCATTTGAATGGCTAATATATGCTTAAGATTAGCCAGGTTATGAGCGAAATTGGCAATATTGGGATCCGTTCTTAATGAATGGACAAAACCAGTGGTCTAAGGATTGGCATATAACTGGTAATTGTATAGAACTAAAAAAAGAGTTTGAAAAGTAGAAGCATGTATTGAATTATAGTAGTAAAATTTAGCTAAGTACAACCACTTGATCCAGGAGTCATTGTCAAAATCTTTTAAAAAACAAGGAAGGTATTGCTCCACGTAATTTCAAGTTCATTGCTCCTTTTCCTTTCAGCTCCTGATTCTGTTGTTGATTACTTATTTCTTACAATTTTTATTAAATAAATTTATTAATTATTATATTATAAAATTTTTATTATATATAAAAAAAAATTTATTTACTTTAATCATTTTTTCATATATAATTTACAATTTAAAAGTTTTTTTAATATTTTAATAGTATTCGAAATTAATTATTTTATGGTTTACTACTACTACCCCTCAATCTTTTATTTTTTCTAATAATTTCAAGTTCTTTGCTCCTTTTCCTCTTAGCTTCTGATTCTGATGTTGATAATAATTTTATTTTGTTATTGTATTCTTCTATTACGCAACTATATTTTACTTTTTTCTGGTCGTAATTTATTCCAATTAATAAAATATTTCCATAATATCCTTTTTTTTTTAAACCATTATAATATTTTTTTTGATGTATTTGATTAATAGCTTCTTTTGCTGTACTATTCACTTTTAATTCAATTATTATAATTTCTCCATTTACTTTATTTTTTCCTTTGGGGAGAAAAATAATATCCGCTCTTCCGTGACCACGGGGTGATTCTTCTTCAATATCATACTTCGTCCGAGCATTAAAATATGAATAATCTATAACACGTTTTAAATTTCCATGATCTAGTTTATCCCCAGGGCTAATTTTTTCCATGTGTGATTTATCTAAAATTTCACACATTCTTTTGACATTTTTATGTAATGTCACTTCCAACATTTCATCCGAATTCTTTATCATATTATAGAAATATTGCATATCACTTTTTTTATCATTTAAAGCCTTTATAAATTCTTCCTTCAATTCTTTATTTGGAATGGATATTTTTCCATTATAGTATGTCAAATATCCAAAAGTAACCATTTTTGAATATAATATTTCCTTTACATGTTCTTTTTCTTCTGATTCCTTTCGGATATCTTCTACTCCATAATTTTCTAATTTTATTTCAATTTCATTACCATTAATCAATTCTAAAATATCTTCTTTTACACCAACGATATCATAATTATTCATTTTTTTCAGCTCATTGAAACTTCCCGTTTGTGACCAATAATTTTCAATGATATTCGAATTTAATGCTTGAATAACTGACCATGTATTATAAATTTTTTCACCATTATAAGATTTATATCCATTATACCAGCTTTTTAAATTTTCAAAGGATAAATTTTTATTTTTTTCACATAGTTCATTAACTTCATCTTCCGTAAATCCAAAATATTCGTAATATTGATTATCATTTAACATAGTATATTCCCTAAAACAATTTAGTGTAGACTGAGATAATTTCTTTGCAATTGCCGTTATTCCTGTCATATAAGCAAAGGCTAAAAAGGAATTATCTTTAATTAAATACTTTAAAAATTCAATATAATCGTCGCATTCATCATCTGTAAACTTTTTATTGGTGATTATGTAGTCCCATTCATCAATAACAAGAATAAGCTTTTTATCTGTTTCTAAATATAAATTTTGTAAATTAACAACTATATCATCATCATATTTCTTTAATACTTTAGAGTTAGGATATAGTTCTTCAATATCTATTTTTAATTTACTATTAATTGAAGATATGAATGCGTTTAAAGTTTCGAAAGAAAAAACATTTTTTGATAAGTCTAAATATATGGTATGATATTTTCCTTGATATTCTTTATATTGTTTAATTTCTTTTTTTTTCTCTTTTTTATGAGAACTTTTTCCTTTGGATACTTTTAATTTATCAAATATTTCTTTTGAATCAATACTTTTACTATAATACGTTACTAACATGGCTGCTATTGAAGTTTTACCAAATCTTCTTGGTTTTGTAATAAATTCATTCCATTATAATAACTTCTTTATTAACTTTAATTTTAAGGAAAGAGTAAATTTTTTTTTGGAATTTTATTTTTTTTTTTTTTTTCCAAAAAAAAATTTACTCTTTCCTTAAAATTAAGATTAACTTCAACAATGTAATGCTTTATTTGAGCATGAAAATAAGCATTATTCGAATTTAAAGCACATAGACTAAACATGGATTAAAAGTTTTTTCATTATTATAAGCTTTATGTCCTTAATGCGTACGCTCTAAATCTTCAAAAGTTAATTCTTTATTTTTATTGCATAGATCTATAACTTTCTCTTACGTAAATCTAATATATTGATAATATTTTTTATCATTTAATATTATATATGCCATAGAACGATTTAATGTAGACTCAAAAATCCTTAGCAATTGTTACTATTCCTATCATATAAGAATAGATTAAATAAGAACTATCTCTAATTAAATCCTTTAAAAAAATAGATAATCATCGCTTTCTTTATTTGTAAGCTTTTTACTCCTAATTATTTATCAATAACAAAAACAAATTTTTTACTGGTCTCTAAATAATAATTAGTTAAATTTATATATATTCATTTGATATTTCAGAAAAAGGATATAGTATTTCAATATCTTCTTTCAGTTCTTCATTAATTGAAGGTAAATAGTTGTTTAAAGTTAGGAAATAATTAACATTTTTTAATAAATCTAAATAAATAGTGTGAAATTTTCATTGAAATTTTTTATACTGATTAATTTAGATTCGTTTGGAAACCTTTAATTTTTCAAATATTTATTTGGAATGCATACTTTTAATTTAATACGTTACTGATATTGTCACTGTTGAGTTTTTTTTTTTTTTTTTATAATAACTCAAACATAATTTGCTTTTTATTTATTATATGAATTAGATAATAATATATTATTATATTATTATCTAATTTGTATATAAAAAAATATAAAAGTATGGAAAAAAAAATAAATTATAAAATTCAAAAAATTAATAATGAAAATATATGGATCACCGAAAATGGTATAGTGTATTATTCTAAAAAAATAAATAAGAAATATACATTAATTTCTTATTAAAATTCATTAATCAAAATAAATTTTAAATAGCGAAATTAATGAATTTGACTTTCCAAAGAGGAATTTTAATTCCTTTTGGTAGCATGACCACATAAAGCGATATGGACTTTAGTACTCCTTGCTTGTTTACCTGTTTTTTTTTTTTTTTTTTTTTTTTTTAGAATTGACGCCCCTGATAACTGTATTTTTATGTTTAATAAATTGGAACCAATGGTGATTCGAAACAGTTATACATTATTTTGCTTAAGAAAGAAACCGCTGTTTTCTCAAGAAGTGGGATTCCTGATATAGCATCAGTGTTTATCAGACATTTTATCCTACTCAGTTTTATTATTATTTCTTTTTTAAATTAAAATAAAATGGCTCATATAATTTTTTTGAAAAAATTATTATTAAAAATATGGGGGTGTGTCATTTCGAAAATTTTTATTACATTAATTTGTATTTTGTTGTAGTGCATTTCGGAAAACATGGCGTATTATAATGTAATAAATAAATAAATGAATAAATAAATTATAAATGAATAAATAAATTTTTAAATGATAATAAAAATAATTAAGACAAACGTTTATTATGACTAAAAAAATTTTTTTTATAAAATTAAATAAAAAAAAATATAAAATTATTACATATATAAAATAATTATTATATTTTTTTTTATTTTATTTTAAATATTATTAATTATTATTAATACATTAATACCTTGTTTATATTATCAATAGAAAATACAGATTGAATAAAATAAAATAAAATGAAATAAAATAAAATAAAATAAATAGTAGAAACATAAATATAAGTACAGATTTAATAAAATAAAATAAAATAAAATAAAATAAAATAAAATAAAATAAAATATAATAAAATAAAATAAAAAGTAGAATATTAAATAAGAAAGTACAAATTGAATAAAATAAAATAAAATAAAATAAAATAAAATAAAATAAAATAAAATAAAATAAAATAAAATAAAATAAAATAAAATAAATAGTAGAAATATAAATATAATAATTATTTTATATATATAGGAATCTTATATATTTTAATTTTTTATCATTTATTTTTCTAAAAAAAAAAAAAAAAAATTAGTTATAATAACGTTTGTCTCTTAATTATTATATTTTATTATAGTAAATAAAAAAATTTAAATGAAAAGTAAATAATTTTAATTATTTATAATTCATATTTTCATAAACGATATAAATATATATTAATTTAAATGATATAAGAATTAAAAATTAAAACAATAAGAGTTGAGTAATTGATCCTATTAAAATAATTAATAATTTGCATAGTAATATTTATAATGTTTGATCAACATGAATCAATTATTATTAAAATATAATAATAACAATAATAATTTTAATAAAATAATAAAAATCTTTTATTGAATTTAGTATTTTTAATAACATAATTAATTTTGAAAAGTATATTGATATTAATAAAATTTATAAATAATATAATATTGATATTGATATTAATAAAATTTTAACTAGTATCAAATAAATCGGTTTTAGTTATAAATTACTTAATAAAAATAACTAAAAGATAATTTCTATTAAGATTATTAAATAAACACAATAGGTAAATAAATTTGTATTTTTCTAGCATTTTTTTAAATTTAAGATTATTTAATTATTATTTAAACGATTATAAATATAAATTTAAAATAAATAAATTTGTATTTTTCTAGCATTTTTTTAAATTAAGATTATTTATTTTAAATTAATATTTATATCGTTTAAATCAATTAAACAATCTTTCCATAATTTAATTAATTCATTTCTGTTGCATCCATTATAAAATAAATTTATTTCCTTACTTTTGTAATTTTCAATTAAAATTTTAATTTCATCAGTTGCACTAAATATTTTTTGCTTTTTTTTCCAAGTTCCTTTAGTTCTCCTTTGATAATCATTATAAGATAAGTTTTCTTCTTCTTTTAATATATATATTAATTTATAAAATAAAGGTTTATTTGGAATATATCATTTAAGTAGCTATTATAAGATTCTGATGCATTGTTTGTTAAATGCTCTATATCTTCATAATAATTCCAATTATTAACATTATACTATTTTTTTTTTTTTTTTTATTTTTTAAGCATTAAAAAATAAAATGTTTATTTATTTTTATTTTATTTTTCAATGTTTAAAAAAAAAAGTTTTCTTATTTCTTATTTTTATTTTATTTATATTTATTTTATTTTTCAATGTTTAAAAAAAAAAGTTTTCTTATTTCTTATTTTTATTTTATTTTTTAATGTTAAATAGAAATACCTAACCTAATTATTATTTATTGAAGTGTTGTATTTCACCAAAAGTTGAATTTCGTCCAGTTGAATTTCGCCAAATTCTTGGTGGCTTATAAAATTTCGTCATAAAATATCACCACATTTATTATTCACGCCATATTGTGAATATATGGCTTTTAAAAAATTGTAGAAAAAAGCCACAAAACTATGATATAATTAGATATACGCCCCACATAAGATTACGTGTTTGAAAATTTTTGAGAATTGTAATTTTATTTAATTAATTAATTAATTATTATTCATTAAATTTTTAATAAAATTAAGTGGCTTAAAATTAAAAATATTTAAGCCATACAACAAAATACAAATTAATGTAATAAAAATTTTCGAAATGCACACTCCCCTAAAAATATTTAAAATGTGATACATTTCAAAAAAATTGATGATTTACAAATATATTTAATTCGCCATATTCTGAAAAATTTATTTATTTATTAATTTATTCATTTATTTATTAAATAATAATATTTAATAATATTTTTTTTTATAATATTATTATTATTAAATTTTATAATAATTGTTCTTAAAAAATTATTTAATAATTCTTTCTTATTTTTTATACCATTTTTTAACTATAAAGTTTGATTATTATCAAATATAAATATATTAAATTATGAAATTATGAAATAAAATATTTATTTAATTATTATTTAATTATTTATTTATATAAAAAAATTTATAATTAAAAATTTTATTAATATCAATATCAATATTATATAATTATAAATTTTATTAATATCAATATACTTTTCAAAATTAATTATGTTATTAAAAATATTAAATTCAATAAAAGATTTTTATTATTTTATTAAAATATAATTGTTATTATTATATTTTAATAATAATTGATTCATATTGATCAAACATTATAAATATTACTATGCAAATAATTAATTATTTTAATAGGATCAATTATTCAACTCTTATTGTTTTAATTTTTAATTCTTATATCATTTAAATTAATATATATTTATATCGTTTATGAAAATATGAATTATAAATAATTAAAATTATTTACTTTTCATTTAAATTTTTTTATTTACTATAATAAAATATAATAATTAAAAGACAAAAGTTATTATAACTAAATTTTTTTTTTTAGAAAAATAAATGAAAAAAAATTAAAATATATATGATTCCTATATATATAAAATAATTATTATATTTTTTTTTTATTTTATTTTTTTTTATTTTATTTTATTTTATTCGATCTATACTTTATATTTGATATTCTATTATTTACTTTATTTTATTCGTTCTATACTTTATATTTGATATTCTACTATTTATTTTATTTTATTTTATTCAATCTGTACTTAATATTTATATTCTATTCTACTATTTATTTTATTTTATTTTATTTTATTTTATTTTATTCAATCTGTACTTTCTTATTTAATATTCTACTTTTTATTTTATTTTATTTTATTTTATTCAATCTGTATTTTCTGTTGATAATATAAACAAGGAATTAATGTATTAATAATAATTAATAATATTTAAAATAAAATAAAAAAAACATAATAATTATTTTATATATGTAGTAATTATATATATATATATTTTTATTTAATTTTCTAAAAAAAATTTTTTAGTCATAATAAACATTTGTCTTAATTATTTTTATTATTATTGTTAGAATATGTGAATTTATATTTTAATTACTAATAATTAATAATACATTACTAATGTAATAGTTCTTAGAATATTCATGTATTAAGCTATTACTAATAGTGTTAAGCCACATTTAAGATATATAAATACATGTAATTTGTATTTTACATAACAATTAGAAACAATTAGAGAATATAGAAATATGTAACTCTTTATAATTAATAAATAAAGTTAATAAGATATAAATCTTATTTTCTAATAATTATTTAAAAATTTATTTATTCATTTATAATTTATTTATTCATTTATTTATTTATTACATTATAATACGCCATGTTTTCTGAAATGCACTACAACAAAATACAAATTTATGCAATAAAAATTTTCGAAATGACACACCCCCTATAATACGCCATATTAAAAATAAGTGGCTTAAATATAATAACGTGTACTTCCGAAATGCGCTATCCCCAATAAATAATTATATAAATATTGCTATCAATAAAATAGCTCAAAATAAAAAAATTTTTATTTAAATAATAATAGATATATTATTTTAATAAAATAAAAAAAAAAAAAAAAAAAAAAAAAATTTTATATTTTATATTAAAATAATATATCTAAAATTATTCCAATAAAACTTTTAATGTTTTTCTTTTTCCAATATAAAAATTTTACTACTTTATATTAAATTATTAATAATAGGGATGTGAAGCATTTCGATATAATTTATGTATAATCAGCATAAATATTTGTACAATGCATATAAATTATGTAATACGCCACAACTTACAACGTATATTTTTATTTATTGTATTTTAGCATTAAAAAAAAAAAAATAAAAACTAAAAAAAATAATAAATAAAAGAATAAATAAGTTTTCTGTTAAGAATTTTATTTTATTTTTATTTATTTCCAATTATTTAATTTTCATTTTATTATTATATTTTATTATTAAATATTTAATATTTTATTATTAAATTAATTAAATAATAAAATAAAATTTATTTTAATATTAAATATTTATTATTAATAAAATTTAAATATTGATATTGATATAAATAAAATATAAAGATATTGATATTAATGAAATATAATGATATTGATATTAATGAAATATAATGATATTGATATTAATAAAATATATTGACATTGATATTAATATAATTTAAACTATATATATACTAGTTAATTATTATTATTTATAAAGTTAGAGATTGTTTAATTCTAATAAACATTTATACTATAAATCAATGATATCATTTTTATCTCATTTTTTATCAATTAATTCGGATTCCTTTTTTTTGTATTTTTTAATTAAATCATTGATTTTATCAGTTTTTGTTAATATTCGTTTTTTTTTTTTCCAAACTCCTTCAATTTTCCTTTTGTAATTATTGTAAGATAAAGATTCTTCTCTTTTTAAATGATAAATTAATTCATAGAAAGAAGGTTTTTTGTAAAACAATTTTTTTAAGTAATTATTAAAAGATTCTGAAGCATTATTTGTTATGTGGTTTATATTGCTATAATAATTCCAATATTAAATATCATATATATATTAGTAAGTCTTATTAAAATATTCCAAAAAATTTAAAAAAATGAAATAATTATATATGTAACGGAAACCTGGGTGTTCCAATACTAAAAGGACACTTAGAATAAGTAAACTAAACACAAGAATTAATAAACACAAAATATTAATATTGGAGCACTTGATTCCTTTGTTGATTAGGAAGGTCGGTGCTGAAATATTAGTAATATTGGTTTTATTTATTATTTTATTTATTTAATTATTTATTTAAAAATTGTTTTATTAGAAAGATGTTTTATTACTAATAATAATAAACTACCTTAAAATACGATAAAAGCACGAAGAGAAATATTTTCAAGTGAAAATTCATACCTATTTATACTTTTTTCGGAAAAACAGTTTTCATGATTTTGAAAAATTATAGAATTGTGTAAAATTCGTTTAAAACCGATTTTAACCACAAAAATAGAAACTAATAAAAAGAAGGAATAAAATAGAATAAAATATAATTTTAACTATTAAGAATTTCTATAAAATTCTTAAAGAAATTACAGAAAGAAATATCTAGAATGTGAAAATAAAAATCGTTAAAATTTTCTTTGAGTGTGAATCGAACCCGAATAGTTCGATTCATAATCATAGCTCTAGCCACTATTCCAATATTTCTTTTTCTAATATATTTGTAAGAATCTATAATTATTTGCTAACAAATAATTATATTTTCTTAGTTAAGTTATTATAACTATAACTTTATTTAATTACATATAATATTTATTAAATTTATTTAATTTAATTTTAAATATTCATTAATTTAACAAAATTTATTTAATTAATTTTAAATAATATATTTACAATATGTTAAATTCTCTACTGTAACTAATGTATTCTGTATTGTATTGTATTCTGTATTTTATAATGTATTCTGTATTTTATAATGTATTGTGTATTTTATTAACTATTTAATTTTATATTTTTAATATAAGGATAAATTATATGATCGAAATATCTTTTATTATTTTATTCTTTTATTTTCGATCATTAGATTAGATTGGAAAATCGGTTAATTAAGATTTTTTCCAATTACTTTTTAGAAGTAATCGGTTTTACTTAATTAATGCGATGATCGATATGGATAGAATATCGATCGAAAACTTATCTAGGTTTTTCTATCTAATCTTTTCCTAGATAAGAGATTTGTTAAGATTAGAAAACCCTTTCTTATTTAACCTTATTTTCATAAAAAAAAATATAAATAAGGCTCTTGAGTTCTCTTTGAGAAATCAAGAGTTATTATTATAAAAAACATAGTTATAATAGTAACAATTTTATATTTTAAACTTTAATAAATTAATAAAAATATTTTATTCAAAAACATATTTTTAAAATCAATTTATACAAACAATTCTTCTCTTACTTTTTGTGTTATTATTATAATTAATTTTATAATAAACTCTACTCTAAAGGTAAAAAAAAAAGTTTAATTTATTTTATTTTCTCAACTTAATGAATTAGTCGTTAAGTTGTAGTTAATAATTCTATTTTGAGTTAGTTCTTAATAGAATTATTACAATATTGTTGTAAGAAACTTAGATAAATTTATTATAAAATTTATCTATCTTTCTTATTTAATACATTAATTTAATACATTAAATTATTGTATTTATTTTAACCAATAATATTTAATTATTAATTTATATATATTTGATTCTCTTGAGTTCTCTTCGAGAAATCAAGAGTTATTATTTTAGAATTTTTATAATAAATAATAATTCAAATAAAATAATTAATAAACAAAACCCTTTTTAATAAAACGTATTTTATAAATATTTGTGTCTTTTATTCCTTTTGTGTTATTGTTTATTATAAACTTTCTATAATAAACTCTATCGTATATTTAAGTTAAGTATAATTATTTATTTATATTATTTTATATTTATTTAATTATATTTAATTTTATTTTCTCAAATTAATGTTAATTAGTAATAATTAATGTTAGTTTGTAGTTAAGAAATTATTTATAATTAATTTTATAAGTAATTTCTTACAATTGTGTAATAATTTAATTAAAAGATTATAATTAAACTATTAATCATTAATATTGTTAAGATAATAACTGAATTTCAATTTCAATTTCAATAATTCAGTTATTTGAATTTCAATATTAATAATTAATAATATAATAATTAATAATATAATAATTAATAATATAATAATTAATAATATTATAATTATTATTAAAATATTTAGGAAATAGTCTAGGCCAACTAACTGACTAAATATTATTAACATATTGAAATTAATATATATTAAATAATGATATAAAACAAATATGTGTAGTAACATATTTGTATATTTAATAATAATTATTAAATATTAAATTTATATCTTTTTGATAATAATTATTTTATTTTATTTTATTTCAATATGTATTATTATAATTATAATAATTATATTACTTTAATTCATATAAAATTTATATAGTTCTATATATTAGAATATATAATTAATATATTACCTATTTCTTATAAATAGATTAGATTATTTATATTAGAAATAAAAAAACTCTCTTGTAAATTTTTAGGAATTAGAATTATTATTTTAATTGTACGAATATTATAATTTTATTAATAAAATTTACTAAACTACCATTATTTAAAACCCACTGCTTATAAATTATTGCACATAAAAGTCCCGCATATCAATAATGTAAACACGTGATTGTCATATTGATATGCGGGACTTTTATGTGCTATATTTTAATTATAATAATATAGTTATATCTTTATTTAATTTATTATTACTTTTCCTAAAAACTAAAAAACCCCTTTCTAAATTAATTTTTTTTAGAAATTGGTTATTATTAAGAAATTACATTTTTAAAATTATAAAATTTAATAATGTGAAATATATTTTAAACATATAATATAAATTATATATATATAAGAATACAATATCTATATTAAATAATAAATGTATATTATATGTAAAATATAAAATAAATATAAAATAATACATAATAATATATTATATAATATAATAAAAATCCTATTAAAGTTAAATATAAGAATATTATTATATTTTAATATAATAATATATAATTATAAAATAAATATATAATTTAATATATTATAAAATAATATGTAATTTAATATATATTATAATAGTAATTATAATATAATAATGAATAATTAATAATATATTATAAAAATTATTATCAAAAGATATAAATTTAATATTTAATAATTATTATTAAATATACAAATATGTTACTACACATATTTGTTTTAAATCAAAATTGCCCACGCTAAGATAGCAATTTATATATGAAATTAAGTATAGTTCTCTATACGAGAAGAATTCTTAATTGAAGATAAAATTGACTATTAACAAAATAATAATTTTTATAAGATAATTATATTGTAGAATATTATTTCATTTTTTTAAGAAAATTTTATATTTACTATGTTAGTTATTAAAATATTCATTAATATAATTTGAATATCTCAAATACAAAATTTATAAAAATTATGATAAATTTAGTTATTAAAATATTCATTAATATAATTTGAATATCTCAAATACAAAATTTATAAAAATTATGATAAATTTATAATTTAAATTTTGATTCAATTTTTTTTTTTTTTTTTTTTTTTTTTTTTTTTTAAAAAAAAAATTTGTTATTAAATTTTTGTTAATAATATATATATATATATATATTTTTTTTTTAATATTATTATTATTCTCTATAAGGTAGAATATTTTTGATGTGTACATTCCTCTTTAATATAATTCCAGTTTTATCTTCTTGTAATTTAACAGTATTCCAAGTGATTTCTTTGATTGTATAGGGTCCAATATAATAAGGGTCCAATTTATGTCTTTGAAACATTCTTATTTTAACTTTATCACCGATTTTGTATTCATGAATCTTTTCCATACTTTTCTTTGCTTCTCTTCTTGTCTTCCAATAGTTAATTGTCCCAAACTTTTTATTGGCTGCATCCTTAATCCATTTTGTATGTTCTATTAATCTTTCTAATAATAATTCTTCAATTGGTTGTTCGATGGATTCTCCTAATGAACAAAGTATATTGATTTCATTTGGGAGTATATCTTCACGCCCATATAATAATTCAAAACTTGAATATCCACTAACAGAAGATTTTGAAGTCCTGATAGCCCATAAAGCTAAAGGTAGTAAGGTATCCCAATCATTATTTTTACCAGCAAAATTCCTAAGTTGTTTTCCAATCTCTCTATTTCTATTTTCGACCAAGCCATTAGAAGCAGGGTGGTAACGAACAACAAAATGAATATATACACCATAAAGATCTAAGAATATTTTGGTGAAATCACTATTCAACTGGGTTCCATTATCCATATTAATTATTTGTGGTAACCCATGTCTACTAAAAACATTAATTAAAAAGGTGATAACATCTTGAGAAGTAATTGTTTGAGAGGCCTCAGTTTCAACCCATAAAGTAAAATAATCTACACAAACTAGAATATACTTATTACCTTTGGATGTAGTTTTTAAAGGTCCAATAATATCCAATCCTAATCTGACAAAAGGAGCCTCTACAGGAGGTCTAAATTGTTCAACTAAATTGGGAGAAGGTTCCGATCTGTTTAATTGGCATATTTTACAAATTGAAATATACTTCTTTATATCCAAAATCATATTTTTCCAATAAAAATTTTGTTTTATTCTATCATATGTCTTTTGTAGGCCTTCATGGCCGATCCTATGAGCCATTCCTATAATTTTTATTTTTTCCAAATAATCATCTATTACTAGTCTAAGTTTACCTCTATCTTTAATATATGTTTTATCATTAATAGTGATAATCCTCTCTGTCAAAAACTTTTTCATAAATTCTGAAATATATTTTTCATTTTCAATTTCATCAATAAATTCTCTGGGAGTATCTTCTTCGTTATTATTATTAATTATTATATTATTATTATCAACTATACCATTTCCACCATTTTCTCTTCTATTACCTTCATCATCAATATTATTTTCATTGTTTTCTTTTACGTTACCTTCAGTATTACTATTATTATCGTTTACCAAAGCATTAGTAGTAATAATATCTTTCCTTTTTATACGAGAAAGTGCATCAGCTAAAATATTTGCTCTCCCGGGTTGATAAACAACGTCAACTTGTAACTGACTAAATAAAAGACACCAACGAGCATGTTTACTTGTATTTGGTTCATTGTTTTTAATTATAGGAACTAAAGGTTGATGATCTGTATAAAGAATAGTCCGAAAAGGGTTTCCAAGAATATAGGGTTTAAACTTATTAATGCAGTAGTAAGCTGCAGTTCCTTCTAATTCAGTAATAGGGTAATTATGTTCAGATTTACTTAAAGAACGACTAATATAAAATACTGGGTATTCTATTTTATCTTCATATAGTTGTAATAATACTCCACCTATCCCTAGATAGCTAGCATCTGTACGAATAATAAAGGGTTTATCAAAACGTGGATAACATAAGATAGGTGCGTTACAAAGAGAATTCTTCATATTATCAAAACTAATAGTTTGTTCTTTAGTCCAAATAAAAGGTGAGTTTTTCCTTAAAAGTTTACGTAGGGGTTCAGAAATAGAGGCATAGTTTTCAATAAAATTTCTGTAATATCCAACCATTCCAAGAAAAGAACGTAATTCAGAAATATTGGTAGGAATATCTAAATTCTTGATTGCATCTACTTTTCTTTCTATGGGTAATAACCCCTTATTTGAAATCTTGTGTCCCAACGCTTCAACTTCGTAAACACAGAAATGACACTTTTCAATATTCATTTTTAATTTATTATTTCTGAGAATTTCAAAAACATTTGTTAAATCTATTAGATGTTGTTCAATGGATGGTGAATATACAATAATATCATCCAAATATATTTGAACACATTTATTTATTAAGTCGAAGAATATACGATTCATTTCTCTCTGGAAGATAGCAGGAGCGTTCGTCAAACCAAAAGGCATTACCTTAAAGTAATAATTTCCAAACTTAGTAGTAAATGAAGTAAGTTCTTGATCATCCTTAAACATAGGTATCTGGTGATACCCACTAAACAGATCCAAAGTTGAAAAAATATAAGCATCTTTTAGAGCATCAAAAATTTCTTGTATTATCGGGATTGCATAGGCATCCTTTTTAGTGATATTATTTAATAATCTATAATCTATACATAATCTCCAACGACCGTTTTTCTTAGGTACTAATACAATAGGTGACGACCATGGTGAATGAGATGGTACAATGAGTCCTTTATCTATTAATTTCTTTAATTCTATTTTTAAAGCTTCTAATTGAATTTGAGAAATTCTATAAGCTTTTTGTTTAATAGGTTTACTACCTGCAATTAGTTCAATATGGTGAGGTAGTAATTCTGAAGGTTCCAAATCATCACTGGAAACGGCTATAACATCTGTATAAGAATTTAATATTTTTTTGAATTCTGCCTTAAAATCCAAATCTTTGATATCCATATTATCAATTAATACTTCAAGAATTTTATTTTTATCAACATTCTCATTAATACTATTAATATTATTAATTATTGTAGAAGGTGGATTTTCCATTATATAACAAAACATAGCTTGAGATTGAAAAATTTGAACGTCCTCTAATGGTACTAAGGGTACAACGTTAAAACTGAAAATACCATTGATATTATTAATTTTATTTCTCACATATAAATATTTACTATTAGCATCTACTAGCAACTTATAATCTGCTTGTGTTTTTAAATTAATAATTATATCAAAAATAGGATCACCGTTATCCACGACTCTAAATTCAGTATTGATTTTTAATGTTCCAATTTGTACTTCAAGTTGAACTATTTCATAAACCTTTTCTTCAACATCAGATAAAGCTTGATGTACTCTGCCAGAGGTAGTTCCTACAACAGTATAATTTTTGATGAATTTTGTGAGGAATTTTCTAGTTACTAAATTCGCGTTACTACCACCATCAATTAAAATAGCGGCAGGATAACCATCAACGGAACCACTGACCACAGCAATATCGTATTCCTGGACTTCCCTGGTATAGTAGCAATGTGTCGGATTGTTGACAATCTCAAAATTTTCGATATCATCGTAACATTCCGCATAGCCTATGATTGTTTCCTCTTCTATTTTCAATTTTTTGAAACTTCTGTTAACATCGGCACGCAAGGCACTACTAATTCCTAATAACTGAGCCAAATTAATATTAGCTGGGGTATTTCTCAATTCTTCCACAATATCGTATGGTTCAACACCCTCTAACAATTGAATTATTTGACCAACTCTGGTAGCTTTGTCCTTCGTTTTATCTCTTTCTTTATCATTGGTATGGTTCATTCTATTTCCAATTCCAATTTTATTTAGATTGTTAACTTTACTACTTTTACCAATTTCTTCATTTTGAATGTTCAAGTTATCCATTTTATTATTTTTATTATTGTTCTCTACATCCAAGTCAACTTTATCCATAATATCCAAATCTGCTTTATCCACAATATCCAAACTATTATTCCGTATTTTCTTACCTATACTTTCAAAATCATTATTGTTCAATACATTCGTTTTGTTAATATTTAGTTTATCTAAATTTCCCTCATTAATACTTTCTGATGTATTATTATCCACATTTTCGTTGTCATGATTATTAGTTATATCATGATTAAAATTTTTAGTATTATTAATATTGTAATTAATTTTTGGTTTATTCTTAAGGGGTAACTCTACAATATTTCTGTTTCTTAAATTATATTTTATTTTAGGTGAATTATTTATTGTATTATAATACTTTTTATTAGTATAATCATTTTCGCTTAATTCTTCATTATTAACTTTTCTTTTTGTTTTTGGTAGTAAGGATGAATATTTTTCATCTCTACTACGTTTTGCAGCAGCAATAATATTTTTGTAATTATCATTCCATGAGGTAGCTGCAATTATACTAGGGTTGGCATTTTGATTAAAGGAAGTTAGCCTTCTTCCATTATCTAGTTTTTTTGAGAATATAAGGAATTAATATAATTTTCATAATTTGGATCATTTTGGAATCTAACAAAAGCAACGCAATCTTTTAAAACATGATCCGGTTGATGACAGAAATAACAGGTTTTAATTTTTAAATTTTTCATTTGATTAGTTAAATCGTCTATAACAACAGAATTATTATTATAATTATTTGTATTGTGATTTATATTACGAATATTGTTATTACTATTATTATAATTATTACCATTGTTATAATTATTATTAAAATTATTGTTACCAAGATTATTGTTATTATTAAAACTATTAAAATTTGGGTTTCTAAAATTTCTCAAACCGCTAGAATTCATTCTAGATGATGAATTTAATGATACATTATTAAATCTTCTTATTCTATTAAAATTTCCTGAATTGTTAAATGTATTAAAATTATTATTAAATGGAGTGAATTTGAATTATTATTATATTGATCAATGAAAGCATTATTAAGATTTGATCTACCAGATTGGGAAAAATTATTTCTTCTATTATAATTATTGATATTACCATAAGGACCCCACATTTCTTGGTTTCCTTGAGATTGATTTAATATATTTTCATATTTCTCAGCTAATTTACAGGCAGTTTCAAGGTCAGGAGCTTCAGCCATGGCGATTCTTTCATAAATTCTACTACGAGGTCTCAAGGCATTTTCATAGTCGATCACTGAGAAGGAAGATTGGTCTGCGGAATCTAATTGATCATAATTAAAGTCGTAAATACTTTCATTTGGATTGATCATAATTTGCTTAATTTGTCTTAATTTGTCTTCTTTCAGATTTTCTCTCCAATATTTCTTTTTAATTAGGTATACACATTCATCTAGTGTTAGAATCCGATTCAACTTGACTTGTTCCGTATGAAGTACACGAACTATATCATCCTCACAGGATGCAATGATATAACTGAATTTTCCTGCATCCGTTACAATACGTTCCCTTCTAAACCAGTCAGTAATACGAAACTTCCAAATTTCTGCATCTTTATGAACACCTCCAATCCTTGGTAGAGTTCTAGTATCGACATCATCGTTATCCACTAGAGTTGTCGAAGTAGTAGGTGAACTTGACATTTTAAGAAAATTCCAAATAATGAGTAGTATATATATATAAATACAATAATATATAGTCTTATTAACTAGTAAAACGCGTTCAATAATTTATAAAAATTAAATATATATTTCATCACTATTAAAATTTTTACTATTTATTTTTGTTACTAAGTATTATTATCAATATTAATATTATTATAATTATTATTTATTATTATTATATATATAATTTTTTTTTTTTTTTTTTTTTACTACTTGTTAATTTATTTACTAATTAATACTATTTATTACTTCTATTATTATTATTATTTTATTATTATTATTATTTATTTTTTTTTTTTATATAATAAACTAATAGTTAATAATTAAAGGCTTATTCGTTTTTATACTGGTTCAAACTCCCAGTTATCTTTAATTACAAATAAAATATTACAATTAATTAACTAACTTATCACTATTAACTAAATCTAAATAGTAATTAAAGACTTATTCGTTTTTATCCTGGTCCAAATTCCCAGCTGCCTTTAATTAATAAGAATAAAATAAAATATATATATATATATATTTTTTTTTTTTTTTTTTTTTTTTTTTTGACGCGTAATTATTAATTTTCAACTAATATTTTATTTAAACTTAATAAATTAACACACGAAAATAATTATAATAAAAATATATCTCTTAATTAAACACTTATAAAAATAATACAACTATATTACTGCATATCCCCGATATCTCCACCAATTTTGATATGCGGGACTTTTATGTGCTATATTTTAATTTTAATAATATAGTTATATCTTTATTTAATTTATTATTACTTTTCCTAAAAACTAAAAAACCCCTTTCTAAATTAATTTTTTTTAGAAATTGGTTATTATTAAGAAATTACATTTTTAAAATTATAAAATTTAATAATGTGAAATATATTTTAAACATATAATATAAATTATATATATATAAGAATACAATATCTATATTAAATAATAAATGTATATTATATGTAAAATATAAAATAAATATAAAATAATACATAATAATATATTATATAATATAATAAAAATCCTATTAAAGTTAAATATAAGAATATTATTATATTTTAATATAATAATATATAATTATAAAATAAATATATAATTTAATATATTATAAAATAATATGTAATTTAATATATATTATAATAGTAATTATAATATAATAATGAATAATTAATAATATATTATAAAAATTATTATCAAAAGATATAAATTTAATATTTAATAATTATTATTAAATATACAAATATGTTACTACACATATTTGTTTTAGATCAATATTAAATTAATTTCTACATATTATATTTTAATTATAAAATATAATATTTAGCAATATTTGATTCTTATATTTTATTTATATTAAATATTTATATTATTATTTAACTTTGTATTATCAATATCAAACTTATATTAATATTATTTATATATTCATATTAATAATTAATATTTTAATAATTAATTATTTTATATAAATACATGTTTAAATTCTTTTGATTAATCCTTTGTAGGATTATTGTAATTTGAATTATAGTAATAATTATATAAAATAATAATGTAATAAAATATTATTAAGATTAAATAAAAATTATATTTTAAATAAAAACTTATTTATAAAATTTAATAATAACAATATGTTTAAATAAGAATAAAATTAAATTATTAATTAATTACTATAATTTGGCATCTTGACCTAATCGTTAAGACCAAATTATCTAAAAACTTTGACAAATATTGTTGAAATTATAACTGAATTGAAATCTCAATTTCAGTTATTTACATTTCAATAATTAAAAATATTATTTATTTAATTATAAATAATATATATATTTAAATAATTAATAATTAATATAAATTCTTGTTTAATATTTAAAGGGTTATCTTAGGCCTAATAATTCTGAGAATATTAATAAATAAGGTTTATATTAATAATTAATTTCAATGATACATTTGATATAAAACAAATATGTGTAGCAACATATTTGTATATTTGAATATTTGTATATTCAGATATTAAATTTATATCTTATTATTTATAATAATTTATATTATTATATATTTTATATTATTATTTATATTTTATATTATTTATATTTTTTATATATTATTTATATTTCTTATATATATTTCTTAAATATTAAAAAATATTAAATTATACTTCTTATTTTAAATTATTAAAGTTTATAATTATTAAAGTATATATAATTAATATAATAGTTTATATTATTTATATATTATTATTTAATTATATATATTATATATATATATATTTATTTATAATAATTATATATTATTAATACTTTTACAGTATAATTAATATTAACTCTTATTCTTATTTTTGTTTTTCTTTAGTAGAAATAATATTGTAATTATAAAATAATAAAATATTAATAAAAATTATTAATAACTCAAATACACTTATTAAACCAGCTACAACATAAAGTATATCACAATAAAAATTGGTGCGAAGTGTGAGGTTGTAGTTAAAAATAGGTTTATTAGTGTATAGTTATTAATTATAATTAATATTTATTATTTAGTTAGATTTCGGAGAAATTGCGTTTAGAGGTTAAAGACGTCGTTTCTCAACATTTTAATTAAATTTAGTATTTGAGTTATTGTAGTAAAATATGAAGTAGGAGACTGGGAAATCGAACCAGAATAAAAACGATTAACCTATATTCATATACTACAATATTATCAATAAATTTCATATTTAAAATTTAATAATTAATTTTTGTTTAATGCAAAATTTAGTGTAAATAAAATTTTTTTTACTAATTAGGAAATAATCATTAATTAATAATAATATAATTTTAGGGTTAGGAAATAATTTATTTTAGTATATCTTAATAGATAGTTGTTAATCATTAACTTTAAAATTGAATAATAATAATAATAATAATAATAATAATAATAATAATAATAATAATAATAATAATATAAAAAAAAAAAAAAATAATAATACATATACACATACAACAATATATTCATTTAATAATATATGAAGATGAGCTCTAACCGTGAAGGAAGAAAAATTCCACTACCAATTATAGGTGGAAATAATAAGAATGTAAAAGCTTGGTACATTCTTATGAAAAATTGGTTAAAGATGGAAAAGGTTATTGATGATGAAGAAAAATTTCAGTTCATTTTGGCAGGAACTGTAGAAGAAGCCACCCAAATTGTGAGCGACAAATTTGTAGAAGCAAACAGAATTTTAAATTTAGAAGAGTGTAGAGATATCCTCCTGGAAAGGTATCATCTAAACGAAGATGAAAGATTTAGGGAATTAAAAACTTTACTAATTATGCCAAATGAAAGTGTCAGGGAATTTAACGATAGGTACTTGGATTGCTACTGCCAGCTCTCTACAGATAATAAAGCAAAATTATCAGTCTACGATTACGAGAATTCTATACGTAGTCGAACTGATATTTATGAAAAGGTAGCCTATGAAGAAGCCAAGACTATTGAAGCTGCTTGTAAAATTGCGGAAAAAGTAGAAAGAATAAAACTTGGAAGTCGCTCAGTACAAAAGGGTAGAAAATTTAGCAATAATAATATCCAAAATAATTATCCTTTTATTAGTAGATATAGATCCAACCAAAACTTTAATCAATTAAATAATAATTATAGCACATTCTTAAATACCAATTTACAAAATAAAAATAGGAATTTAAATAATGAATTACAGAGGAGTAATAATTTTAACAATAATTATAACAACTATAATAATATTAATAATAATACATTAAATAGAATGAATAATACAAAGGTTCCAAGAAATATTAATAATACTCCTAACAATAATAATGGTTTAAATAGTGTTGATGATATTACTAGGGGTTTAGAGAACCTACATATAAAAGTATGTTATTGGTGCCATGAGCCTGGCCATATTATTAGGTATTGCCCACAACTTAGATACCAACAAAACAATAATCAAAATACAAAAAACTAGATTACGGAAGAAGGCTAACTTCCAATAATCAAAATGCCAACTATAATGATTATGGTGAAAACAATATTGCTACTGTTTGTCTCAATAATGATTATAGTAATAACCATAACAATTATAATAATAACTACAATAATATTTATGATAATAATTATAATGAAGATTATGATAATGATAATTTTAACCATTATGATAATAATGATTATAATAATGATTATAATAATGATTATGATAATATAAATAATAATGAACAATTCTATTTTGAAAATGATAAAATTAATGATTATAATGACGACAATGTTGTAGTATCTTCTTACGACAATCATAACAATTTGGAAGAAATTATAGCTGCTGCAAAAAGAGAAAGAGATGAAAAATATAATAATATATTAACAAACGCTAATAAGAAGTTACGCAATATAACGAATAATTATGACAAAACTTCCATTAATAATTCACAAACTATTCCTCAAAATAAAATATTTGATAATATAAATAATATTAGTAATCCTATCCAAAATAATAATTCCATTGATAATATTAAAAATAACAAACGAATTATTAAACCTACGAGAAGAAAAAGTAAAAAAGTCCTTAACAATAATATAAAAATTGATAATAATAATGAAAATAAAATTAATAAAATTGAAGTTCATAATAACGCACAGCAAAGAGAAAGAATTAAGAATAAAATTAATGATAATGATTCAAGTAATAAAATTAATAATATGAAGACAGTTAATAATGTTACTAATATGGACAAAATGAAGAATGAAAATTTAACGGGAAAAGAAAAGAAACAAAAACCTACCATACAGATGATGAGAAACCACGAGCAATATAATATTTGCGAAGATTTATTAAATATTCCAGCAAATATTACAATTGGACAACTCCTTAACATTTCGAAAATTTCTAAAGATGAATTAATTAAAGGTATTAAGAATTCAAAGCAAAATAATGAAAATATTATTAATGCTACTAATTCTACTATAGATAATAACGATAATAATAACGATAATAGTAGTACCAATAGTAGTAACAATGAAAATTATAGTGATATTAATTATAATAGTAAAATAACTAATAATTTAAATAATAATAATAATATTGTTCACGAACATGATGTTGCAGTTGTACGTGGATACATTAATGGCTATCCTGCTTCAATTTTTATAGACGCGTGTAGTAATGCAAATTTAATATCACGTAAATTTTTAAATAAATTTGTTAAAAATTATCAAATTATTGGCCATAATAAAAGTATAATTAGACAAGCGATGGTTGATGATATAAGTCGTGTTTATGATATTGTTCGCTTAGCTGTTAAACTGGGTTCTGTTGAATTTATTACTGATTTTAAAATTTCCGATAAAGATGATCCTTTTTATGATGCGATTATTTCTCTTAAAACACAATCTGATAACAGGATTCTTATTGACACAATTCATAAAGTTCTTGCATATATGAATATGGATGATAAATTAGTACCTATTAGTAATATAGAAGATATAAATACTTTCCGTTCTCAGTCTTTATTATGTGTTTCTCCTGAACCAAAAATTGATATTGTTGAGGCTACTTTATTTGTTGATGCTAATGAATCTAATTCTAATATTAGTGCTAAAGAAAAAGATGATATAATTAATTCTATTATTAATCAATTAAAATTTAAAAATAAAAAAGATTATAAAAAATTTTGTAGATTATTAAAAAAATTTGATGATATTATTGCCATTTCTTCTGATGATTTGGAACCTTCTAAATTATTTCCTCATCATATTATTTTAGAAGAAAACTCTATGCCAATTAAGCAAAAGGCGTATAAAATTTCTCAGGTTCAATCTAATGCTTTAAAGGAAGAACTTCGTAAATTATTGGAGAAAAAGTTAATTGAACCTTCTCATTCTCCATGGGCTTCTCCTGTTGTTTTACTTTTAAAGAAAAATGGTAAATGGCGTCTTTGTGTTGATTTTAGGAAGTTGAATGATATTACTATTAAAGATGCCTATGCACTCCCAAAAATTCGTGAAATCTTTGATGCTTTGAAAGATGCAAAAATATTTTCTTCTATTGATTTATTTAGTGGTTACCATCAAATTCCTATGTGGGCTGAAGATATGGAAAAGACTTCTTTTACAACGAAATTTGGTAATTACTATTTTAAAGTTATGCCCTTTGGTTTAACTAACGCGCCGGCTACCTTCCAGCGTGAAATGAATAGAATCTTCTTTGATTTAATTAATGATTGCGTTCAAATATACTTAGATGATATTATTATTTATTCCGATAGTTTTGAAAATCATCTAATTCATCTTTCCAAAGTTTTTAATATTTTAAGAAAATATAATTTAAAATTAAACATAGAAAAATGTCATTTCTGTCAAACAGAAATTGAAGCTTTAGGTCATAAAGTTACTACTGATGGTTTACTTCCTCTAGATAAGAAAACGCTTTCCATTATGAATATGACACCTCCTACTAATGTATCTGAACTTCGTTCTTTTCTAGGCATGACTGGTTATTATAGAAATTTCATTGACAATTACTCTGCTAAATCTGCACCTCTTTGTTCTTTGTTAAGGAAGAATACTCCATTTGTTTGGACTGATTCTCAAAACAATAGCTTTCAATTATTAAAGAATTGTTTAATCAGTGCCCCTATCCTCTGTTACCCTAAATTTGATATTCCCTTTATTATTCGTTCTGATGCTTGTGGTTATGGTATTGGTGGTGTTCTTTTACAACTTTATGATGATAATATTGAACACCCAATTTATTTTGTTAGTAGAAGTTTAAAAAAATCTGAGAAAAATTATACTACAACTGAACTTGAAGGCACTGCTGCTTTTTATTGCTTAGTCCAATTTGAACATTACATTTTAGGTAATCCATTCAAAACTATTCTATATACTGATCACAAACCTTTAGTTTCTATTATTAAAAGTTGTGAGCCGAATACTCTTAAACATCAACGTTGGTGTGATAAATTTAGTAAACTTCAAGTTGATATTGTTTATCACCCTGGTAAAGCTAATTTGATTGCTGATGCATTGTCTAGAGTTGTTCGTAAAGACTTCTCTGTTACTAATGTTTGTATTAGTTCTAATTCTCTTCTTAATAGCGACATTCTGTTCACTTCTGTTAACAATTCTAATAGTTCCATTGATTTCTCCATTGTTAATAATTCACCTATTGATAGCTCCATTCTCACCCAGGAGGAGAACGAAAAATTCATTTCTGAATTTATGTATAAATTTTTAACCGAAAAAATAGTTAAAATTGATAATAAATTATATTTTAGAGATGATAATAAATTAAGAAAAATTATTGATGATCCCTATGAAAAAATTAAAATTATTACTAAAGAACATAGAGTGGGTCATGAAGGTATTCAGAAAACTTACGAAAGAATAAAAGAAAAGTATTACTGGAAAAATTTAATAATAGATGTAAAAAAATATATTTCGCTATGCAAAATATGCCAACTAAATCGTTCTGAGCCATTGCCGAAACCAACAGAAAAATATGGAACTCCTGTAGAAGCTCCTTTTGTTAGAGTTGGTTTAGATATTATTGGACCCCTAAAAGAAACACAACAAGGTAATAAATATATTATTGTTTGCGTAGATTATTTTACAAAGTGGGTAGAAGCTAAACCACTTCGTACTACTACTTCACAGGACGTAACAAATTTCTTAGTAGAAGTTTTTAGTAGACATGGTATACCAGAACTAATTATTACAGATAATGGTGTACAGTTTATTGCTGATTATACTAAAATATTTTTAGATCTATATGATGTGTACGTTCATTTTGTTAGTACATATCATCCAGAATCAAATGGATTAGTGGAAAACAGAAATAGAGAAATAGGAAAGCAATTAAGAAATTTCTCGAATGATAACAAAAATTGGGATATTTTGTTACCGCTGGCTTTATGGGCTTTAAGAACCAGTAAATCCGCTGTAACGGGTTATTCAAGTTTTGAACTTTTATATGGACGTAAGGAATTACTACCTATAGATATAAATTTAAGAAATTCAATTTTGGAAGATAATAGTAGAACTATGGACGAAATATTAATGGAAAGGTTCGTTGAGCATGCTAAATGGGTTGAAAAAGCAGCAAAAAAAATGCTTGGAACAATCCATTATTGGAAAACTCGAAGACAAGCTCAACAAAGTATGGAAAATAAGAAAAATTTTAAAATTGGTGATTTAGTAAAATAAGAAATCACCAACGAACTAAACTTGAACCGTATTTCCTTGGTCCATATATAATTAAGGACATATCTTGGAATACAGTTCAATTACAGGATGCCATGGACGGTACAAAATTGGAAAGAAACGTCCATATTAAAAATATATTAACTTTTAATGAATGAAATTTCAAATTGAAATTTCAAAAATCTTTAATTTCTTTATATAAAAAAAAAAATTTTTTTTATTATTAAAATTTTATTATAAAAATTTTCAAAAATTTCATTTTTTTTATTATTATTAAAATTTAATATAAATTAATATAAAAATTTTTAATCTAAATTATTATAAATTTAATTTCACTAATTTCTTGCGAAATTAAGTTCAATTCTAGCAGGGAAGTTTCTGATATAAAACAAATATGTGTAGCAACATATTTGTATATTCAGATATTAAATTTATATCTTATTATTTATAATAATTTATATTATTATATATTTTATATTATTATTTATATTTTATATTATTTATATTTTTTATATATTATTTATATTTCTTATATATATTTCTTAAATATTAAATTATACTTCTTATTTTAAATTATTAAAGTTTATAATTATTAAAGTATATATAATTAATATAATAGTTTATATTATTTATATATTATTATTTAATTATATATATTATATATATATATATTTATTTATAATAATTATATATTATTAATACTTTTACAGTATAATTAATATTAACTCTTATTCTTATTTTTGTTTTTCTTTAGTAGAAATAATATTGTAATTATAAAATAATAAAATATTAATAAAAATTATTAATAACTCAAATACACTTATTAAACCAGCTACAACATAAAGAATATCACATTACATTTGACATCACGTGTATTTTATTTATATTATGTTTTTATATATGTTTACAACATATCTATATTAAATTCAATTATTCAAATTAATTATATAATTAAATTTATCCTTATATTTTATTATTATTTATATTACTATATTATTACTATCTTATAATTAAATATTATTATTTTGTAACTTACAAAGTATAAAAGAAAGATGTAAAAATCTATCTTTTATGTTCTTTGTAAGGTTATTGTAAAATTACCTTAATAGTAATATATTATAGATATTTTATTATTAAATAAAATAAACAAATTTAAAATTAAATTAATAATTCTAATTATCAAAGTTTATAATAAATAAAATTTTTATTAAACTAAACATTTAAATATTTATTTTTATTATTATATATCTATATAGTATATTACTGTATAGATATATCGACTTAGTGAATATTTTTTAATAAAACATATTATTTTATTTAAATTTAAACTATAAATTATATCAAAATCTTAACAAATATTAGCTCTAACTGCTAATATTAAAGGTTAGAACAGAATCATACTTACCTATGGTTCTTTCTAATTATCGAGTTTATTATAACGAATTATAATAGACGAAACACTAAAATTGATAAGGAAAAGTTTTAATTATAAAATTTGTTTTATTAAAATAATTTATTTTATTATTTATTAGAAATTTTAAATGTTAAAACTATTGTTATTATTATTATATTATAATTGTTATAATAATAACTCTTGATTTCTCAAAGAGAACTCAAGAGCCTTATTTATACTTTTTTGTCAAAATAAGGTTAAAATCAAAAGGGGTTCTAATCTTAACAAATTTCTTATCTAGGAAAAGACTAGAAGAAAAACCTAGATAAGTTTTTTGATCGATATTCTATCTATATCGATCATCGCGTTAATTAAGTAAAACCGATTACTTTTAAGAAGTAATTGGAAAAACCTTAATTAACCGATTACTTAATCTAATATAATGATCGAAAATAAAAGAATAAAATAACGAAAATTATTTCGATCATAAAATTTAAAATTTAATCTATTTAGTTCTATTTTATAGAACTTTACATAAAAAATATAAAACAATTCATTAATAATAAAATACATGATTAATACAATACAGAATACATGATAAAATACAGAATACATGATAAAATACAGAATAGTGTTTTAGTTTATGATTTAATAAGTGAGAGAAAACTAAAACTAATAAATTTAATAATTAAGTGAATAATTAAATAAATTTAATATTATTTTAAATGTATAAAAATTATTTAATTAAATAAATTTTTAATATTAAACTAAATAAAATTTTAATATATAATTAAATAAATTATTAATTATAATTAATTGTATAAATGAATTATGAGTTAAATAAAAGTGATATTAATTATAACCTAACTAAGAAAATATAATTATTTTGTTAAAAATAATTATAGATTCTTACATATTGTGTTAAGGAATGAACAAATAATGTTAGTTTTATTATTTTTCATAAAAATAACTTAACCACTAAAATTAAATTATTTATTTCCTTACTTGGGGAACTTTCTTATGTTCTATTACTGCCAAATTATTACTAATATTAAATTTATTATTATTAATATAAATTCTTTATTAATATCAATACTTTATTATTAAAATTAATATTATATTATTAATATCAATATTATTATCAATATCTAGTTTTATTAATATGATTTATTCTATCAATATTTTATTATTAAAGAAAATTTAATTTTACAAATATTACTAATACAGATTATTTATTACTAATAAAAATTAATATAATTAATAATGATTTAAAAATATTTTACTTAAATCCATGATCCTTGTCATT
Source organism: Neocallimastix lanati (nom. inval.) (assembly GCA_016946835.1). Lineage (NCBI taxonomy): Eukaryota > Fungi > Neocallimastigomycota > Neocallimastigomycetes > Neocallimastigales > Neocallimastigaceae > Neocallimastix > Neocallimastix lanati (nom. inval.). Next base: position 97,474 of record JACVTC010000212.1, on the reverse strand, counting down.
AAAATTAGTAATACTTCCTTCCAAAATACACCCTATTTATAATAAGATTAATAAAAGATAATAATCTAAAATACTTTTATTTAAAAATAGTATAAAATTAAATAATACTCTATTACTAATAGTTCTGTAAAAGTAATAAAATTATTTTTAAAATATATTATCACTACAATTAATAATAAATAGTTTAGAATTTAATAATATGTAATAATTATTTATTATAATAGAATAGATTATGAATTTATAATTTAAATACAATTCAAACATGTAACTCTAAGATATTCTAAAGAAATGGCTTGACCATTTCTAACGATAAAAAAAATATAAATAGATGAGAAAATTGTATTTTAGAAAAATAATCTGAAAAAAAAAATATAATCTTAATCAAGAAATTAAATTATCTTTAGTTTTAATTGAATAATTTTTATTAAATAAATAAATAAAATATTTTAAAAAAAAAGATATATTTTAATTTTTAATTTTTTATTTTAGTGTTTATTTCTATATTTATTACTGATCTGTCCCGAACCTCAACAATTGTAAAAATCTATAATTATTATTAAATAAAATAATTATATTTTCTTAGTTAAAATTGTTAAGATTATATTTGGTTTTAATATAACTTGGTTGGAATGCTTTAAACTAATAACTTCTTTATAATAATTAAATTTTATTTTATCAGTGTTCTTATAGAATTTTATTATATTTTTATTTTATTATTTTATTTGATTTTATTTAATAATATTTTTTAATGAATGAAGTTATCAGATTATTAAAATATTAATAATCTTACGAAGATTATTTAAAACAATTAATTCACTATTCTTTTATACATAAAAAATAAACAATAAAAAGTTATATAAAATAATAAACAATAGTTTAAAAGGTTAGATAATAATAAATAAAAAATAAACAATTAATTATACTTTAAAAAGTATAAATTATATTCAATAATTTTATTATTATTATTATTTAATAATAATAAATAATATATATTTATATTGTAAAAGGATTTTGAGGCGTATGATCATACTAAATAATGATTAATTTGTTGTAGTAACCCATATTGACGGTGTCTGGACTTCTTATTTCTCGTACAAGTTTCACATGATAGAATGAAACTTTTAGCATCTTCTTCCATTTTTGGCCACCAGAAATTACGAGAGATCAATTCCAAAGTTCTTCTTATACCCAAATGTCCAGCAGCAGGTTTGTAATGGTAGCGAGTGAGGATGTCTAAACGAAGCTTTTCAGGAATATAAATCAAGTTATATAATATTAAGTTATTTTCAATCTTAAACTTATTCATTTTCCTGAAAGGTTTATAAGGGTAATTTTGAGATACATTATTGGGAGAGAAGTAGATACGAAGGTCATCTGCGAGTTTATCATCCTTTAAGTTTTCAATTATAGAATTAAGAAGGTCACTAGCAATGCTAATTAAGCAAGTTATTTCTTTAATATTTTTGCTATCTAAGATAAATTCAGGGGTATCTTCAATATCTTCTCTTTCATAATCGGGTCTTCGTGATAGTGAGTCAGGCTTACCATTTTTGCATCCTTGGCGATAGCTGAGTTCAAAGTCGTACTCCTGGAAGAATAGATGCCAACGATGTTGTCTTTGTTACCTATCTTTCCTCCAAGAGTGTATAGAAGGTTCTTATGGTCGGTGAAGACTTTGATTTTGAACTTAGCACCCAATAAGAGATGACGCCAGGTAGAGAAAGCATCCTTAATAGCTAGAAGTTCCTTGTCGGTGATAGAATAATTTAACTCAGGGTTGTTAAGACTTCTAGAAAAATAAGCAACAGGGTGTAATCGGTTTTCTTTATCATACTGAGAAAGAACTGCACCAATAGCAAAACTACTGGCATCACATTCTACTATGAAAGGTTTAGTAGTATCAGGATGTAATAGGATAGGAGAGCTGGTTAATCTCTTTTTCAAGATTGAAAAAGCATACTCACATTCAGCAGACCAAACAAATTTTTTTCCTTTCTTCGTAAGAGCGTGCAAAGGCTTGGCAATAGCCACAAAGTTCTTCACAAATCTTCTATAATAATTACATAGACCCATGAAACGTTGAACATCCTTAACGCAATTAGGGACAGGCCATTCTCCTATAGATTTAATTTTCTTAGGATCTGTTGAAATACCGTATCCAGTGATTATATGTCCTAAGAATTCGACTTCGTCTTTATCAAATTCGCAAATAACAATGAAAATAAAATATTCAAAAAGTAGATTTAAGTGTGAATCGAACTCGAGTAGTTCGATTCATGGCTATAGCGCTATACCAAGATTTCCTTTTACAAATTGTAAAAGGTAGTTTATTATTAACTAAAATAACGAATAACAACTAAATTTAAAGGCTAAGATAACTTAACACCTCTCTATTCGAGTTGTTAACAATAAACACTAAATTAATAAAATTTATAACTATTATTTCCTATCACACTAGAATATAGCGCAGCACTTTATAACTCTATTCGTTATTAGTTACTGGGCTTACACTGAGTAATATATTTTTATTTAGTAATTATATTTTATTTATTAATATTAATATTTATAATAACAATTTACGTTAATAGTAACGCTGGTGCGTTACAGTTACAGGTTTAATTATTATTTATACATGTCAATAATTTTATGATTGGTAAATAATTTAATTTAACTCAGTTTACTAATCACTAAATACAATATATTTAACTAATTTTTTAATTATATAATTAATTATAAAAATAATAAAACTTAATGTACAAAATTAACAAAAGATTTTATTTGATTAGCCGAAATTGCTAGCTGTTTAGAGATACGTTACGTAACCAAAGAACTATCATTGGATAGGCTTGAAGTTACCATGTATCTGTTACAAGGCTTCTCCCAAGGAGCAAGCTACTAATGGTTGACAACGCTAGCAATAAACTGGCTGTAACTAAAATCTTGGTAATCCTCCAGCAATTCAGCGTAGTGAGGATTGTCGTCGATCACATCGGCGTTGACCCACTCTTGTTTGTCATTCTGGAACGCAACCAGATATTGATACTGCCCTTGGTGTTTCCTTGATCCAAGGATATGAATTATCTTTTGGTTTCCCGCAGGAGCCGGCACTAATGTTTTAGGCAATTTGTAAAATGGTTCCAATTCACTCACATGGAACCCAGGGTACATATTTGGGAAGGGTGAACGACTTATATCTAACCTGTAGTTCTTCTTTTCTTCATCGACACCAACTACCTTGAATGGTCCGAATTTTCTTGTTGCAAGTTTATAGAACGGCAACGCATCGTAATTCTCTGGTTTCCTTAGCCATACTTTATCTAACAACCTATACCTGGGGTAATTATCTGTACGGGTCCTATCCATATTATCCAGATATCTTGTTTGGGCGATTTCTAAAATGTGCTTTAGGTTTCCCAAGTTGTGCGCAAAACTATCGATCATTTTAGCTTCGCCTAACGAGTGCACTAAGTCGGTTGTCTTAGGGGAGTTGTGTACCTGGTAGTTATACAGGGTGAGGAAAGGAGATTGTTGGGTAGAAGCATGGATTGCGTTGTTATAGCAGAATTCTGCTAAGAACAAGTAGTCCATCCAGCTTTCGTCATCGTAGGTTCCCACAAAGCACCGTAAATAAGTCTCTACGTAGGCATTGTTCCTTTCCACTTGGCCCACTGTCTCATGGTGACTAGTGGTAGCATCTAAATTAATATTATTACTATCACTAAATTCATAAATTTCATCATCATTATCAAACATAAAACTATCATTTACATCACTATCATAATTAATTATACAAAAATTTTTTACATCATTAAGTTCTTCTTTTTCACTACAAGTTTTAATACGAGTACGACGACCTCTAATCGTAATTTCTTCATCAGAATCCATATCGGAATCAGATTCGAAGGAATACTTACGCTTAGTATTATTCTTTTCCTTTGTTATGGAAAGTTCTTCATATTGTTCCTTTCCTTTAGTAGAAATTTTGTTTAACTTCTTTTTATTCTTATTTTTTCTATTCCTTTTTCCTACGTTGCAATGTCGAGCACAGTATCCAGAGCAAAAAGCAATTTTTCTTGAGTCATGGTAGTTTATTGGACAATGCTTTTCAATCCAAGGTAATCCTAAAATGATATCGACATCGGGGATACGAAGGGCATATAATTGGATGACCTCAAAATGGTTCTTGAAACGGAGCATACATTTTTCGGTTATATTTTTGACTGTAGATAAACCATATCCCAGACCGGCAACTTTGAAAGGATTTTCAGCTTTCATAAGTTTTATATTATTAACTCTTGCAAATTCTGGGTGAATACAATTAATATCAGAACCAGAATCAATAAGAACTTTCACTTTTACTTCTTTAGAATCATTAGTTTTAATATAGAAGTAAAGGATATTAGTTTTCCCTTTAAAATTCTTATTCTCGAATTCAATAATTTCCAAAATTTTATGAACATTTTCATTATCATTAATTAATTTAATTCTTCTGACGGAGGAAGAGGGGAGAGAAGTATTAGAAGAGGAGGCTTCATCATTCGGAATTTTATTGATCACCTTGAAATTTTTTGGTTTCTTCTTATTAGGGCAATTGAATTGTAAATGCCCGGCCTTCCCACAAATAAAGCATAAACCTTTTCTTCTTTCTTCTTCCTTATTTGTTTCGGAGTCGTTATAGAAACTTTTGTGAGATGGAAAATATCTTGTCGCTTTTTGACCCTTTTTGATGCGGTATAAATCCACGTCCATGGGGTCATCTTGATTATAGTTTCTTCTATCCTGATGTGCTAAATAGTATTCTCTAATGTCATTACGCTTTGTAAGGTTCTCTATATTAATGGCATCTCTAAACAAATTCTGAAGGTTATTAGGGTTCGGATTAACAAGAGCTAAGTGTTCTCTCATTTTGTAGTGAAGTCCTCTGATAAACATGTAAATTTTTGCTGATTCATTAAAATCGGAATATTGGCTAATTTTTTGAAATTCCGTTATATATTCAACAACTCTACCATATTTGAATTGTCGAATATTGCATAAACGCCCATTTGCTACTACGGCTTCGACATCAGGATCTCCAAAGTTTCTTCTAAGTTCAGCTAGAAATTGTTCCAGGTAGTTTAAAATAGCGTTGTTATTTCTTCGGAGACATGAGGCCCAGTTCAAAGCTTTACCATTTAAATATGAAATGACAAAATTAACTCTCATAGCATCATTAATAAATCGTTGAGGGTGGGTATTAATAGCTAGTTCAACTCTTGTCAGGAATCCATCAAGTTCTCTTTTGTTTCCTGAAAATACCGGAGGATCATTTACTATTTTAAGAGGAGGTAATTGTTGTTGCTGTATTTGATGGTCATCCATAATATCGTTAATATTTAAATTTTGAAAAATTAAATTTAATTCCTCCAATTTGAAATATTGAATATCAAGTAACTATTAGTTAATTAACGTATGAATTTATTGAATATTCCAAATTTATAATATATAACTTATAATTTATATGTCCACCTAATTAAGATTTTATTAGATGTATTTGCTTATTCATTTGATGAATAGCAAGAACTAAATATCCGTTTATGAATAACTTATTATAATAATTATTATTATATTTAACGTTGATAAGTCGTTCAGACTCTATCCACTTGAAAAGGTGTCGAACGAGTAATCAACTAAATATAAAATAATAAAATAACAAGCTAATTAATCTAAGTACTAATTTGATTTTTTTTTTTTTTTTTTTTTTAAAAAAAATTTGTAACTTATAATTATGCGTTCACTTAATTCAATTAGGATTTATTAAGTGTATAATTTAATTATTCACTTGATAAACAAGAAAATCTTTTATTAATTACTTATTATTATTATTATTATTATTATTATTATTATTATTATTATTATTATTATTATATTTAATGTTGTTAAGTCGTTCAGACGCTATCCACTTAAAAAGGTGTCGAACGAGTATACAACTAAATATAAAATAATAAAAATAATGAAACAATTAATCCAAATACAAATTTTATCTAAGGTAGATATCCTGAACAAGGCGGTAGTTATCCAAAAATTCAGTTACTTCTTCTAAACACGGCGGTAGTTATCCAAGAATTCAGTTACTTGTTCTAAACACGGCGGCAATTATCCAAAAACTTGTTATTTGTAACGTGTTTCTTTGATTTATAAGGTATTAGTTATTGTAAAGAGTTTTATCAGAAACAGATTACAAATAACAAATTTTAACACCAAAATAAAAAAGAACACGTAATAAAAATTCGTTTTTTTAAATAAAATAATCTTTATTAATAAAAAAATTAAATATCTTTTTTGTTATAAACTATTATATAGTCAATAACTAATACATCGATTTAATTATAGAAATTTACATGTATTTATATTTTTTCATTATTACATTATAATATATTATTTCTATCTAATTTACATATATTACTATTTATTTATAAACAAAATATTTATTAATAATTTTATTAAATAATAATTAACTAAACTAAATAATAATTAATTCAATAAACTTTCAACTTATTTACATTAATAATTAAATTCAATAACAACTCATTTATTATATATTTATTATATAAATATTATTAATACTAATGTTTATATATTTACAATTCAAAACTATTTTTATAAACTATTTAAACTAATTTTAACTATTTAAAACTATTCCGAAATTAATTTTAAAGTATTTTAAACTAACTAAACTAAATTAACTAAGTTAAATAGAATAACTATTTTAAATAAACTAAATTAACTAACTTAAATAAATTATTTAGATTAAAGTTATTATCCAAAATTATTTAAATAATAATTTTTCCTTTATGAAAAGTTTACATAAATTTATAATTAATTTTCATATACGTAAATCATAAATTTATGTAATTTTATTACATTAATTAATTATGTAATAATTAATTATTAAAGATTTTATTAAATCTTTACAATATTAAAGTATTCGGATGCGTCGCTTATTATAAAAGTTTTGCTAAAAACAAATCAAAATTCCAAAGTAATGCTTCCAAAGGTATATTTTTAGGACTTAATATCGAATCAAATTGTTACATAATTATGGATTCTAAAGAACTCAATATTCATCTTGTAAGAGAAGCCGTATTTGATGAGTCTACTCCCGGAACAATAATTTCTAATAATAGTTTTCAAAATTTGCCTATAAACATATTCAATAACGATAATTATATTACTGAAACAGGATTTATTAACACTAATATAGATATTAATAATACACTTATTAATAACAACGAAAATATTATTTATACTGAACAAAATAATAATAATAATAATAATAATAATAATAATAATAATAATAATAATAATAATAATAATAGTAACAACAATAATAATAAAGATATAATAGATAATGATAACTCAATTGATAATCAAAAACTAATTAATGACAATACAGAAAATATAATTAACAAATTAGCAGATGATCTTAATTCAATTAATGTCAACAATGAAAGAACTATTTCTCATCCAACTATTAATACTAATAATAAAGAAAGAACAATCCCAAATGACTCATTTAACAAATCCACGAAAAGGAAACTTTCAATTTCCGATAATGAAAACACTAATAAGAAAATTAACTATAATGATCATATTCAAAATTTTATCCCTTTAAAAAGAAATTAAAATCAAAAAGAATCAAATTCGACTAAAAAATTTAAACAATCATTTAATTCATCAATTAAAAGATCTGGTAGTCCAATTATTAATAATTATTCAAAGAAACAAAAATCTGACAATTTAACTTTAGATAACTTGGAAAACATTTCTACAATCACCACTGATAGTCCTCTAACTTATAAACAAGCATTATCATCTCCAAACAACTTGAAATGGAAAGAGGCTATGGCTCAAGAACTTAAAAACCTATAAGACAATGATACAATGTCATTTATTAAATATCTTCCCACCGGTATTTCTCCCGTATCTACGAAATGGGTATATACTGTTAAAAGAGATGCATATGGAAACATTGTAAAGTACAAAGCTCGCCTTGTAGCCAGAGGTTTCACTCAGAAAAAAGGCATTGACTACGAATTAACTTATTCACCTACCTTGAACATTGACTGCCTTAAATTACTTTTATCATTAGCTTCCAAGTTTAAATGGAATATTATGCAACTGGATATAAAAGCTGCATATTTAAATGCTCCTCTTGATAAAAATATTTATGTTAATATTCCTCCAGGTGATGTCAATTTTGGTAAAGGATACTGGCTACTTCATAAAGCCCTATACGGCCTTAAACAATCAGGCCGACAATGGAATATTGTTTTTACTAATTTTCTTAAAAATAACAATTTTTCTCGGCTAATTTCTGAACCTTGTATTTTTAAGAAAATGGTGGGAGGTAAAGTCGTATGTATAATTGGTATTTACGTTGATGACTTGTTAATTACTGGAAAAAATGAACAAATTAATGACATAATAAATAAAATAAAAAGGAAATTTAAAATATCCAAATGTAATCATGCTGACTATTTACTTGGAATAAAGATTGAATCAGATAATCATAAATACACTATATCACAAGAACAATTAATAGAAGACATTTTACAAAAATTTAATATTAAAAATACAAGAAAAGTTAAAACACCTTGTACTGGAGAAGACAAGAATTTAAAAGAAGACAAACCTTTCGATAAAACAACATATAAAAGTGCTATTGGTGCTTTAATCTACTTAGGAAGATGCACAAGACCAGACATTTCATTTTCTGTAGGAAAGGCTTCCAGAAATTCTGAAAATCCAAAATATTCAGACTGGAAAAAGGTAATGAATATTTTAAAATATTTAAAATATACTAAAAATTTTAAGATTACATACAAAGGACAGGGGGAAATCGTAGCTTACACTGACTCTGACTTTGGTGGAGATCCAAATGATAGAAAATCAACTTCGGGATACATAGTACTAATGAATAATGATCCAATTTGCTGGCAATCCAAAAAGCAGTCAGTAGTTGCCACATCCACTTGTGAAACTGAATATATTGCAATGGCCGAATGTACAAAGAAAGTCTTATATATTAGAAATATTCTCTACGAGTTATTCAATTTTAAAAATCCTCTAAAAGTATTCACAGATAATATTGCAAGTAAAACAATAATCGAAAATGGGGAACTCAATAATAAATTAAAACATATAGAAATAAAATATTATTTTAATAAAGACAACATTCAAAATAATAAAATAATCCTCGAATATATCAATACAGAAAAAATGCTTGCTGATTATTTAACCAAAGATATAAATGGACCAAAAATGAAAATATTTACAGACCAAATTTTTGACAAACAAACATTCTGGTCTGAGGGGGAATGTTAGAAGAAAAAGAATCATCTATTTATTCAATATAATTTATTTTATTAGTAATAATTAATAATTTAGAAATTAATAGAATTATAATATTGTTATTGTAATTTATGTATTAGTAATAGAATTGATCACATGTTATATTGACATGTGTTTTAACATAATTCGTTATTTGTTTAGTTACGCCACATTTGTAAAAAGTATAAATATACGAAAATTTTTCATAAAATTTATGTTTCTTGTAATTACCTTATTATATAATTAATATATAATAAATAAAATTTAATAATAAAACTTAAATAAAATATTTCAATTTATAATAAAATGTATGATTAATTATAATTATAGTAAATTTGATAATAGTATCTCAATGTATGAATTAGTTATAATTTATATAAATTTATAATTATTTTTTTATTAAGAATTTTTCAAAAAATTTAAAATAACATTTAATTAGTTATTTCTTACAACTTTTATTAAATAAAATTATAAATATTATATTATAATATTTTTATTATATATAAAAAAAATTCATTTACTTTAATCATTTTTTTTATATGTTATTTACAATTTAAAAATTTCTTTATGATTTTAATAGTATTTGAAATTAATTATTTTATGGTTTACTACTACTACTCCTTAATCTTTTATTTTCACCATTAATTTCAAGTTCATTGCTCCTTTTCCTCTCAGCTTCTGATTCTGTTGTTGATAATAACTTCATATTGTTATTGTATTCTTCTATTACGCAACTATATTCTACTTTTTTCAGGTCGTAATTTATTCCAATTAATAAAATATTTCCATAATATCCTTTTTCTTTTAATCCATTATAATACTTTTTTTGATGTATATGCTTAATAGCTTCTTTTGCTGTACTATTCACTTTTAATTCAATTATTATAATTTTTCCATTTACTTTATTTTTTTCTTTGGGAAGAAAAATAATATCCGTTGTTCCATTATCATTAGGATATTCTTCAACAATATCATACTTCGTTCGAGCATTAAAATATGAATAATCTATAAAACGTTTTAAATGTGCATGATCAATTTTATCTTCAAGAATAATTTTTTCCATGGGGGATTTATCTAAAATTTCACACATTCTTTTGACATTTTTATGTAATGTCACTTCCAACATTTCATCGGAATTCTTTATCATATTATAGAAATATTGCAAATCACTTTCTTTATCGTTTAAAGCCTTTATAAATTCTTCCTTCAATTCTTTATTTGGTATGGATATTTTTCCATTATAGTATGTTAAATATCCAAAAGTAACTATTTTTGAATATAATATTTCCTTTACATGTTCTTTTTCTTCTGATTCCTTTCGGATATCTTCTACTCCATAATTTTCTAATTTTATTTCAATTTCATTACCATTAATCAATTCTAAAATTTCTTCTTTAACACCAACGATATCATAATTAATCATTCTCTTTACCACCTTAAAACTTCCTGTTAGTGACCAATAATTTTCAATGTTATTCTTATTTAATGCATGAATAACTGACCATGTATTATAAATTTTTTTACCATTAGACGATTTATATCCATTATACCAACTTTCTAAATCTTCAAAGGTTAACTTTTTATTTTTACTACATAGTTCATTAACTTCTTCTTCCGTAAATCCAAAATATTTATAATATTTTTTATCATTTAACATAGTATATTCTGTAAAAAATTTAATGAAGATTGAGATAATTCCTTCGCAATTGCAGTTATTCCTTTCATATAAACAAAGGCTAAATAGGAATTACCTTTAATTAAATACGTTAAAAAATTAATATAATCGTCGTGTTCTTTATCTGTAAACCTTTTACTGGTGATTATGTAGTCCCATTCATCAATAACAAGAATAAACTTTTTATCTGTTTCTAAATATAAATTTTGTACATTTACAACTATATCATCATCATATTCCTTTAATACTTTAGAGTTAGGAAGTAGTTTTTTAACATCTATTTTTAATTTCATATTAATTGAAGATATAAATGCGTTTAAAGTTTCGAAAGAAAAAACATTTTAGATAAATCTAAATATAAAGTGTGATATTTTCCTTGAAATTCTTTATATTGTTTAATTTTGTTTTTTTTTCACTTTATTACGAGAACTTTTTCCTTTTGATACTTTTAATTTATCAAATATTTTTTTAGAATCAATACTTTTACTATAATACGTTACTAACATGGCTGCTATTGAGGTTTTACCAAATCTTCTTGGTTTTGTAATACATACATATTTAGAAGATTCATCTTCTATTAATTTATTAAAATCATTTATTATATTTGATTTATCTACAAAATATTTTTCTTCATGTAAACCTTTAAATGTTTCACGCATATCAATATTATCAATAATAATAACCTTTTTTTTTTTTTTTTTTTTTTATTTATGATTTAAATATATTCATTATGAATATATTAACAAAAGAATGATTATATAATTAAAAAAAATAAATAAATAAATAAATAAATAAATAAATTAAAACTTGCGTTTTTATATATTCACTCCTTTTCAAATAAAAATTAAAATATTATTTAATAAAATGTTCTATTTGAAAATATTTTAATTTTCTTATAAAATATTAATTATAAATGAAATGGGGAGTGTGCATTTCGAAAATTTTTATTACATAAATTTGTATTTTGTTGTATGGCTTAAATATTTTTAATTTTAAGCCTCTTAATTTTATTAAAACTTTACTACACTACAACAAAATACAAATTTATGTAATAAAAATTTTCGAAATGACACACCCCAAAATTTTACAAGCCATTAAAAATAAATGGCGTATTGAAAATTTGTATTTTAAAAATTGGCGAAATGAACCACTTTCGATTGAATATTCGTAGTTTAGCTACGTGCAAATGAACACATATGCTAGGAATTTCTTCGTAAGTATTCGTAAAATAAAAAATTTTATTTTGGACAATGTTTTTATTTAATTATTAAATTCATTCCATTATAATAATTTATATCTTTATTTCATTTTTTTCTTTGAGATAATAAAAAATAAAATCTACTCTTTCATTAACATTTACTCCTTCAATATAATACTTTATTTGAGCATGAAAGTATTCCAACGGAAAAAATTGAATATATATTTTAAAATTAATTATAATAATTTAAGCATACTTTCATGCTCAAATAAAGTATTATATTGAAGGAGTAAATGTTAATGAAAGAGTAGATTTTATTTTCTTTTACAAAATGAAGTGAATAAAGAAATTACAATAATAGAATTAATGAAATAAAAATTTTATTTTGGACAATGTTTTTATTTAATTAATTTTTTTAATATATTAAAATTTTTAATACATTTTTAATACGTAAATTTTATACAATTACGTATTTAATTAATAAAAGAAGAAAAAAAAAATGATTAATAAAATACATTAAAAATATTTCATACTTCATTTATATTCAATTTTTAATTTGATATTGTTTGAAAATTAATATTTTATAAAAAAATTAAAATATTTTCAAAAAAAAAAAAAAGGTATATTAATAATAATTTAGAGAATATGTAAATAAAATAAGTTATAATTTATTTGTTTATTAATTATTATTATTATTAATTTTTTTTTTTTTTTGATAAAATAGATACTCTTTTGTTAATAAGTTCATAATAAATATATATAAATCATTACAAGAAAAAAAAAAAAAAAAAATGGGGTTAATTATAGATAACGAAGATATGTGTGAAAAATTTAAAGGTTTACTTGAAGAAAAATATTTTATAGATAAATCAAATATAATAAATGATTTTAATAAATTAATTAATAGAAATTCTGAAAAATATGTGTGTATTACAAAACCAAAAAGATTTGGTAAAACTTCAATAGCAGCCATGTTAGTAACGTATTATAGTAAAAGTATTGATTCTAAAGAAATATTTGATAAATTAAAAGTATCCAAAGGAAAAAGTTCCGATAATAAAGAGAAAAAAAAACGAAATTAAACAATATAAAGAATTTCAAGGAAAATATCATACCTTATATTTAGATTTATCAAACAATGTTTTTTCTTTCAAAAATTTACGTTCTTTTATATCTTCAATTAATAGTAAATTAAAAATAGATATTGAAGAACTATTTCCTAACTCTAAAGTATTAAAAGATTATGATGATGATATAGTTGTAAATTTAAAAAAATTTATATTTAGAAACCGATAAAAAGTTTATTCTTGTTATTGATGAATGGGACTACATAATCACCAATAAAAAGTTTACAGATAAAGAACGCTACGATTATATTAATTTTTTAAAGTATTTAATTAAAGATCGTTCCTATTTAGCCTTTGTTTATATGACAGGAATAACAACAATTACGAAGTAATTATCTCAGTTTTCATTAAATTGTTTTTCGGAATATACTATGTTAAATGATAATCAATATTACGAATATTTTGGATTTACGGAAGATGAAGTTAATGAACTATGTGAAAAAAATAAAAATTTATCCTTTGAAAATTTAAAAAGCTGGTATAATGGATATAAATCTTATAATGGTGAAAAAATTTATAATACATGGTCAGTTATTCAAGCATTAAATTCGAATATCATTGAAAATTATTGGTCACAAACGGGAAGTTTCAATGAGCTGAAAAAAATGAATAATTATGATATCGTTGGTGTAAAAGAAGATATTTTAGAATTGATTAATGGTAATGAAATTGAAATAAAATTAGAAAATTATGGAGTAGAAGATATCCGAAAGGAATCAGAAGAAAAAGAACATGTAAAGGAAATATTATATTCAAAAATGGTTACTTTTGGATATTTAACATACTATAATGGAAAAATATCCATACCAAATAAAGAATTGAAGGAAGAATTTATAAAGGCTTTAAACGATAAAGAAAGTGATATGCAATATTTCTATAATATGATAAAGAATTCGGATGAAATGTTGGAAGTGACATTACATAAAAATGTCAAAAGAATGTATGAAATTTTAGATAAATCCCCCATGGAAAAAATTATTCTTGAAGATAAAATTGATCATGCACATTTAAAACGTTTTATAGATTATTCATATTTTAATGCTCGAACGAAGTATGATATTGTTGAAGAATATCCTAATGATAATGGAACAACGGATATTATTTTTCTTCCCAAAGAAAAAAATAAAGTAAATGGAAAAATTATAATAATTGAATTAAAAGTGAATAGTACAGCAAAAGAAGCTATTAAGCATATACATCGAAAAAAGTATTATAATGGATTAAAAGAAAAAGGATATTATGGAAATATTTTATTAATTGGAATAAATTATGACCAGAAAAAAGTAGAATATAGTTGCGTAATAGAAGAATACAATAACAATATGAAGTTATTATCAACAACAGAATCAGAAGCTGAGAGGAAAAGGAGCAATGAACTTGAAATTAATGGTGAAAATAAAAGATTGAGGAGTAGTCGTCATAAACCCTAAAAAAATTAATTTCCAATACTATTAAAATCATAAATAAATTTTTAAATTGTGAAAAATATATAAAAAAAATGATTAAAGTAAATGAATTTTTTTTATATATAATAAAAATTTTATAATATAATAATAAGTTTATTTAATAAAAATTATGCTTAGCTTAAAATATCCCCAATTCAACTTAGGATTTTCGTGGATTATACGTTTACGCTGTGGTTATAAATACAACACTACTATTGCTATTAGAATGGGTAGAGTTTCAGAAGATTGTCCCAAGTCTTGCCCCTGTTGTGGCGAAGATAATCAATCTTTTGAACATTGGATTTTTAAATGCGATGCTCTTGCATCTTTTAGATGGAATTCTTTAAATTTCATCGATGATCTCTATGTTTTATTCCTTAGGAAGATTAGAGCGTTTAATCCTCTTTCTTCCTATGACTCTATTTCTACTTTTGAAGATTATATCAATCATTATATATACTTGTTCCTTCTTGGTGGGACTTTAGTTTTAAATGAGCTACATTTCGATAGTGGGGAACAGAGACAATTAAATGAACTACTTTTCAAAGGTTCATCTGAGTCACCTGTTCCAAAAATTGTGGGCTTGGCGGAATTCTTAACAAGTGCAATACCTATCATAAGTAGTTCGTTTGAGCTATTATTTGATAGGTATTGCAAAATACCAAACTTATCCAAGAGCGTCGACGTCGTACTGATAAGGCATAATGATAATACAGGATCGTCATCTATTGCTACGAAGGATGAATCTTGCCCTAGTAGTTCAATAAATGATGAATCCGGGGAGAGTTTAGTGGACACCACACTATCTATTTTAAAGATGTTACTTCTAAGTTTTATTTCTTTTTTATTTGATAGGAAGGGAAAAATTCCCGCATAGTACAACTTGCCGAAATACATAGTATTTTCGAGCTTTTTATTTTTTTTTATTTTTTAAATTTTTTATTTTTAATTTTCAAATGTACTTTTCACCTACATGTATTTTTTAAAATAAAATTTAATAAATTTTTGGAAGTGTATTCTCTTCCCTGTCTAAAAAAAAAAAAAAAAAAAAAAAAAAAATTTAATAAAAATTGTAAGAAATAAGTAATCAAAAATTCTAGAAATAATTAAAAAATTGTTTCAAATATTTTATATTGTTTAATTTTTTTTTTTTTTTTTTTTTTTTTATATATATCTTTTTATTATATATATTATTTAATATTTAATTAATAAAGATGAATCAAGTTTGCTGCCGTTAAATAAATAAATAAATAAATAAAAAAAAAAAAAAAAAAAATATTGTTTTAAACTGAATATTTTGAAACTTTGGAGTTGTATTATTATTATTATTATTGTGTATTTCCAAAATTTTTAATCTCTTTCAGGGTGGAAGACTCAAAAATATAAGAAATAAAAATAAAACCTATTGGAATAACCTTTGTGGATGTCAAATTAATACTTATACTATATCAGGAATCCAACTTTTTGAAAAACAGCAGTTTTCTTAAACGAAATAATGTTTAACTGTTTCGAATCACCAATGATTCCTATTTAGTAAACATAAAAACACTGTTATCAGGAGCGCCAATGCTAATAAAAAAAAAAAAACAGTTAAACAAGAAAGGAATACTAGAGTCCATATCGCTCTATATGGTCACGCTACCAAAAGGAATTAAAATTCCTCTTTTGAAAGTCAATTAGATATTATGTGTTAGAGAAACATTCGAAATAAAGAATTGTAAAATATTTATATACGCTTCAAAAAAAAGAAGTGATAAACTAATATTTATGATTTGATAGAATATTCCAATGAAATGTTGAAAGTGACATTAATTAAAAATGTCAAAATAATGTTGCAAATTTTAGAAAATTACACCTGATTGAAAGTATTCCAAAGGAAAAAATTGAATATATATTTTAAAATTAATTATAATAATTTAAGCATACTTTCATGCTCAAATAAAGTATTATATTGAAGGAGTAAATGTTAATGAAAGAGTAAAGTATTATATTGAAGAAGTAAATGTTAATGATAGAGCATATCTTATTTTCTTTTACAAAATGAAGTGAATAAAGAAATTACAATAATGGAATTAATTAAATAATTAAATAAAAACATTGTCCAAAATAAAATTTTTTTATTTCATTAATTTTTTAATATATTAAAATTTTTAATACATTTTTTAATTCGTAAATTTTATACAATTACGTATTAAAGAAGAAAAAATGATTGGTAAAAATACTAAAAATATTTCATACTTTATTTATATGAAATTTTTAATTTGATGTTTTATGATAATTAATATTTTTTATTATTTTATAAGAAAATTAAATTATTTTCAAAAAAAAATAGTTTATTATCAATATTTTAATTTTTATTTGAAAAGTTGTGAATATATAAATAAAAAAAGTTTTATTTTATTTATTTATTTATTTTTTTTTTTTGCTAATGTACTTATACATTTGTTAATGAGTTTCTAATAAATATATATAAATTATTGCAAAAAAAAAAAAAAAAAAAAAAAAAAAAAAATGGGGTTAATTATAGATAACGAAGATATGTGTGAAAAATTTAAAGGTTTACTTGAAGAAAAATATTTTATAGATAAATCAAATATAATAAATGATTTTAATAAATTAATTAATAGAAATTCTGAAAAATATGTGTGTATTACAAA
>JACVTC010000212.1:60000-75000 GCA_016946835.1 Neocallimastix lanati (nom. inval.) | reverse complement strand
ATTTTATTTTATTTTATTCAATCTGTACTTTATATTTATATTCTTACTATTTATTTTATTTTATTTTATTTTATTTTATTTTATTTTATTTTATTATATTAAATCTATACTTTATATTCATATTCTTACTATTTATTTTATTTTATTTTATTTTATTTTATTTTATTTTATTTTATTTTATTCAATCTGTACTTTATATTCATAATCTACTATTTATTTAATTTTATTTTATTTTATTTTATTATGTATACTTGTGCTTAAATTATTTCCTTTTTTATTTATTTATATTTTATACAAATAATTGAAAAACTAATTTTTCAAAATTAGTATTTAGAATAATATTGAATAATTAATATAATTAAAAATATTTATAAAAATATAGAAATAGAAGAAAATCTAATTATTGATATATAAATGAGTCTAACAAAAGAAAAAAATAAATTATTATTAATAAAAAAATATAAATTTAATTTTTCATATATAAGAAAAGATAATTCCAAAGTTTATGTATAGAAATAAATGTAAATCTTTTATTATTTTAGATGATAAGAAAAAAATCTTAAAATATAATAGTTCACATAATCATCCTGAAATAGAATACGATGTATCTCTATCTATAATGAAACATAAAATTAAAGGTGGAATTGAAAAAAGTTCAATTCCTTATGGTAATTATAAAAATAAAACCCCTATATAATAAAATTTCTAAAGAAATGAGATTTATATGTCCAGAATATAATTCAATTAAATCCCAAATATCAAGAAATTTAAATAAAAACTATCATCCAATGTAACAACATTTACTGAAATTCCTAATGAATCTAAATATTATAAAACAAAGTGAAGTGAAAATTTTATGATATTCAAAAAATATTAAATTAATAATTTTTCAATCTCCTTTTCAAGTAAAATTATTTAGGGAATATAATGATGATATATTTGTTAATGGTACATTTTTTATTGCCCCTAAATTTAATTATCAAATATTTATTATAAGAAATTACGCTAAAGAATTAGATAGTTTTTACACTACTTCTTTTGCAATATTACAAAATAATGAACAAGAAACATATAAAATATTTAAAAAATTAAAAAAAAAATGCTAATACATGTAACAATAATATTATAATTGCATAATCAATAGTTATTTAAATAATTTATTTCTAACAACACCATCTTATTATGAATTAATAGATAAATTAAATGAAATTGAAAATTTACCATATTATGATTATCAAAGAAAAATAAGAGGAAAATGGAAAATAAAAAAAAAGAGCAATAAATAAAGCTAATGAAATCAGTGTCTTAATTGAACGCTACAAAAATATTGAAACCAAGTTAATTGATGCTAAATGTGATAGAAATAATACTATTAATTTGTGGTTTGATTGTTTAACTGATTTAAATAATATAACATAAATATTATTTTATAATAAATAATTAAAAAATGAGGAATAACCAAACGAAATAATCAGAATTCTGTCATTCAAAAATTTAATTTATAAAGCTTATTAAATTTATACAGTATAAATATTCAAATACGTCTCTATAATTAACAATTTTATCATTATAATTATTATTTTTTTTTAATAACATTTAAATAAAAGAATTATTATTAGTAATATTAATATTTTTAATAACATTTATATTTTTATGTAATTTTTTTATTAATAGCATTTAAATAAAAGAATTAAAATCATAAAATCTAACCATTATATGATTTATTTAATTATTCACTTAATAATTAATTTAAAAATTGAAATAACAATAAAATATTATTATGTAGCATAATATAGCTATAGCCACAAAATTATATATCACGTGAAAATTGGAGTAATGCAACATTCCCATTAATAAAATAAAATAAAATAAAATAAAATAAAATAAAATAAAATAAAATAAAATAAAATAAATAGTAGAATATAAATATAAGTACAGATTGAATAAAATAAAATAAAATAAAATAAAAAAATTATTTGAATTATAATAAATTGCAAGTATTAATAAAAATAAAATAAAATAAAATAAAATAAATATTTGAATTATAATAAAAATACAAGTACTAATAAAATAAAATAAATAAAATAAATATTTGAATTATTATAAATTGCAAGTATCAATCGAAACAAAATAAAATAATTTAAAATAAATAAATATGCAGTGAAATAATAATATATAATATGATAAAATAAAATAAGATATTGATATGAAATTAATATAAAAACTGAATTTAGCAACAAATAAATTATATAATAAAGTAAATGATATAGCATATATATATGTTAACATGAATTTAAAATACAGTAAAAATTATAATAAAATTAATGTAAATTATTATATTTCCATATAATAAACAAATTTTATAGTTAAAATATAGTATAAAAAAAAATATTATTAAATATTATTATTAAATAAATAAATGAATAAATTAATGGGAGTATTGCATTTCGACATAATTTATGTATAATCATTGGGGAGTGTGCATTTCGAAAATTTTTATTACAAAAATTTGTATTTTGTTGTATGGCTTAAATATATTTAATTTTAAGCCACTTAATTTTATTAAAAATTTAATGAATAATAATTAATTAATTAAATAAATAAAATTACAATTTTCAAAAATTTTCAAACACGTAATCTTACGTGGGGCGTATATCTAATTGTATCATAATTTTGTGGCTTTTTTCTACAATTTTTAAAAAGCCATATATTCACAATATGGCGTGAATAATAAATGTGGTGATATTTTATGACGAAAATTTATAAGCCACCAAGAATTTGGCGAAATTTAACTGGACGAAATTCAACTTTTGGCTAAATACTACACTTCAATAAATAATAATTAGGTTAGGTATTTCTATTTAACATTGAAAAATAAAATAAAAATAAATAAACATTTTATTTTTTAATGCTTAAAAAATAAAATAAAAATAAGAAATAAGAAAACTTTTTTTTTAAACATTGAAAAATAAAATAAAAATAAATAAACATTTTATTTTTTAAGCATCAAAAAATAAAAAAAAAAAAAAATAAGAAATAAGAAAACTTCTTTTTAAACATTAAAAAATAAAATAAAAATAAATAAAAATTTATTTTTTAAGCATTAAAAAATAAAAAAAATAAAATAAAACAAAAAATAAAAAATAAAAATAAATAAATAAAATAGTAAATAAAGAAATAATAAATAATTAATAATTAAATAATTATTTAAATAATTATATAATTAATTAAAAAAAGGTTTATTATTTTAAATATTAAAAAAAAAAAAAAAAAAGTTTCAAAGCATTTAAAAGTATATTTATTAAAATATTTTATTGAAAAATTTTAATTATTAATGGAAGACAATATAGAAATTGAAATAAGTGAAACAAATCGAGGAAATGAACAAATTATTATTAATAAAAAACACAAATTTAATTTTTCATTTCAAAGGAAAGATAAATCAAAAATTTATAGATGCACTGAATATAAGACTTTAAATAAATGTAAATCTTTAATTATTTTAAATGATAAAAAGGAGGTTTTAAAATATGAAAGTTTACATAACCATCTCGAAAAAGAAATTGATGTGTCTATATCAGTAGCAAAGCATAAAATTAAGGAAGAAATTAAGAAAAATTCAATTCCTATGGATATAAAACCTAAACATATATTTAATGCCATTTCTCAAGAAATGGGACTTATATGTCCCGAATATAGTACAATTAGATCCCAAATAATAAGAAATATAAATAAACAATTTCCTCCAAACATAAAAGGTTTTGATGATATTCCCATTGAATCAGAATATTATAAAACTAAAAGAAATGAAAATTTTATGATATTTAAAAATACTGATCTAATAATCTTTCAATCACCATTCCAAGCATATTTATTTTTGAATTATCATAAAAATATATTTGCGGACGGTACATTTTATGCAGCACCGAAATTTAGTTATCAGTTATTTATAACAAGAACTTATGTTGGGGAATTTAATATGTTTTACACTACTTCCATTTCTATATTAAAAAATAAAAAACAATCTACATATGAAACATTATTTAAAGAAATAAAAAAAAATGCAAATAAATTTAGGAGTAATACATTAATTACTACAATTAATTTTCATTGTGATTTTGAACAAGGTATATCTAATGCCGCAAAAAAAGTTTTTACCAATATAAATATTAAATATTGTGTTTGGCATTACAAAAGATCATTAGAAAAACAAAAAAATATATTATGTTATCATGAAGTGAAGAATAATAATGATGTATATAATTATTATAAAGCTATTTCGAACTTACCGTTTATAAACCCTAACTATATATTTGATATTTATATTATAATAAAAAGAATTTGTCAAAAAAAAAAGTATAATAATTTTCTGCAATTTTTAGAATATTTTAATAAAAATTATTTACTTAAGTATAATGTTAGTAATTGGAATTATTATGAAAATATAGAGCATTTAACAAACAATGCATCAGAATCTTATAATAGCTACTTAAATAATATATTTCCAAATAAGTCTTTATTTTATAAATTAATATATATATTAAAAGAAGAAGAAAACTTATCTTATAATGATTATCAAAGGAGAACTAAAGGAAATTGGAAAAAAAAGCAAAAAATATTTAGTGCAACTGATGAAATTAAAATTTTAATTGAAAATTACAAAAGTAAGGAAATAAATTTATTTTATAATGGATGCAACAGAAATGAATTAATTAAATTATGGAAAGAATGTTTAATTGATTTAAACGATATAAATATTAATTTAAAATAAATAATCTTAATTTAAAAAAATGCTAGAAAAATAAAAATTTATTTATTTTAAATTTATATTTATAATTGTTTAAATAATAATTAAATAATCTTAATTTAAAAAAATGCTAGAAAAATACAAATTTATTTACCTATTGTGTTTATTTAATAATCTTAATAGAAATTATCTTTTAGTTATTTTTATTAAGTAATTTATAACTAAAACCGATTTATTTGATACTAGTTAAAATTTTATTAATATCAATATCAATATTATATAATTATAAATTTTATTAATATCAATATCAATATTATATAATTATAAATTTTATTAATATCAATATCAATATTATATAATTATAAATTTTATTAATATCAATATCAATATTATATAATTATAAATTTTATTAATATCAATATCAATATTATATAATTATAAATTTTATTAATATCAATATACTTTTCAAAATTAATTATGGTATTAAAAATATTAAATTCAATAAAAGATTTTTATTATTTATTAAAATTATAATTGTTATTATTATATTTTAATAATAATTGATTCATATTGATCAAACATTATAAATATTACTATGCAAATAATTAATTATTTTAATAGGATCAATTATTCAACTCTTATTGTTTTAATTTTTAATTCTTATATCATTTAAATTAATATATATATATCGTTTATGAAAATATGAATTATAAATAATTAAAATTATTTACTTTTCATTTAAATTTTTTTATTTACTATAATAAAATATAATAATTAAAAAACAAACGTTATTATAACTAATTTTTTTTTTTAGAAAAATAAATGAAAAAAATTAAAATATATAAGATTCCTATATATATAAAATAATTATTATATTTTATTTTATTATATATTTTTTTTATTTTATTTTATTTTATTTTATTTTATTATATTTTTTTTATTTTATTTTATTTTATTTTATTTCATTTTATTTTATTTTATTTTATTTTATTCAATCTGTACTTTCTTATTTAATATTCTACTTTTTATTTTATTTTATTATATTATATTATATTTTATTTTATTTCATTTCATTTTATTTTATTTTATTTTATTTTATTTTATTCAATCTGTACTTTCTTATTTAATATTCTACTTTTTATTTTATTTTATTATATTATATTTTATTTTATTTTATTTTATTTTATTTTATTTTATTTTATTCAATCTGTACTTTCTTATTTAATATTCTACTTTTTATTTTATTTTATTATATTTTATTTTATTCAATCTGCATTTTCTGTTGATAATATAAACAAGGTATTAATGTATTAATAATAATTAATAATATTTAAAATAAAATAAAAAAAATATAATAATTATTTTATATACGTAGTAATTATATATATATATATATATATATTTTTATTTAATTTTCTAAAAAAAATTTTTTTAGTCATAATAAACGTTTGTCTTAATTATTTTTATTATTATTTAAAAATTTATTTATTCATTTATAATTTATTCATTCATTTATTTATTTATCACATTATAATACGCCATGTTTTCCGAAATACAATACAACAAAATACAAATTTATGTAATAAAAATTTTCGAAATGACACACCTCCATAATCATTTATTCATGTATTACAATGTGGCTTATAAAAATAAATGAATAGGATAGGGTTAAATTTATTTTTTTTTTTTTTTTTTTTTTATAATTTTAATAACATTTACAGTAATAAAGTAAAATAAAAAATAAAAAAAAAAAATTAAAAATAAATAAAAATAAATAAAAAATAAATAAATAATAAATAATAATGTAAAATTAAATATAAAAAAAAATAAAAAATAAAATAAAAAGTAAAAAAAATAAATAATAAAGTAAAATAATAATAAAAAAAAAAAAGAATAAAGTAAAATATAAGATTAAAAAAATAGATTAAAACAAAAAAAATTAAAAAATAAAAAATAAAACTTTTAATTTAAAATATTTATAATAAATGGACGATAAATTAGAAATAAGTGAAACTAATAAAGAAAAAAACCAAATCATTGTAAACAGAAAATATAAATTTAATTTATGGTATATAACGAATAATACAAAAGTATTCAAATGTACTGAATATAAAACAGTTAAAAAATGTAAATCTTATATTATTCTAAATGATAATAATAAAGTAATAAAATATGAAAACAAGCATACTCATCCAGGAAAAGAATATGATGCATCTGTATCAATAGTAAAACATAAAATGAAAAATGAAATTAGAAAAACCTCAATCCCATTTGATATAAATCCAAAACATATATATAATGAAATATCTGAAGAAATTGGATTGATATGCTCTGAATATAGTTCAATTAAATCCCAAATATCAAGATATATAAAAAAACAACTACCTCCTGATATATCAAAATTTAATGAAATTCCAGATAAATCTGAATATTATATAAACGAAAGAGATGAAAATTTTATGATATTCAAAAATTCTAATATTATAATTTTTCAATCACCATTCCAAACAGAATTGTTTATTAAATACAACGAAAATATGTTTGTTGATGGTACATTTTATATTACACCAATATTTAGTTATCAAGTGTTTATAACAAGAGTATATGCTCCAGAAATAAATAGTTTTTACACTACATCATTATCTATATTAAATAATAAAGAACAAGCAACCTATGAATTGTTATTTGAAGAATTAAAAAAGAATGCAAGCAAATATAATAATAATATTATAGTTACACCAAAAATTTTGCGTTGTGATTTTGAAAAAGGTATATCCAATGCTGCCATTAAAATATTTCCTAATATTACTATTAAATATTGTGTATGGCATTATAAAAGATCGTTAGAAGTTCAAAAAAATAAATTATGTTATAATGAAGTTGAAAATAATAATAAAATTTATTTGTTTTATAATGCTATTACAAATTTTCCTTTTATAAATCCTGAATATATATTTGATATTTATAATTATATTAAATTATATGTCAAATATATAATTATTTCAATTTTTTAAATTTTTTGGAATATTTTAATAAGACTTATTTATATAAATATGATATTCAATATTGGAATTATTATAACGATATAAACCACATAACAAATAATGCTTCAGAATCTTTTAACAATTACTTAAAAAAATTGTTTTGCAAAAAACCTTCTTTATATAAATTGATTTATCATTTAAAAAGAGAAGAATCTTTATCTTACAATAATTACAAAAGGAAAATTGAAGGGGTTTGGGAAAAAAAAAGAAGAATAGTAATAAAAACTGATGAAATCAATGATTTAATTAAAAAATACAAAAAAAAAAAAAGGAATTCGAATTAATTGATAAATAATGTGATAAAAATGATATCATTGATTTATGGTATAAATGTTTATTAGAATTAAACACGCTCTAAATTTATAAATAATAATTAACTAGAATATATATAGTTTAAATTATATTAATATCAACATCAATATATTTTATTAATATCAATATCAAAATATTTTATTAATATCAATATCAAAATATTTTATTAATATCAATATCAAAATATTTTATTAATATCAATATCAAAATATTTTATTAATATCAATATCAAAATATTTTATTAATATCAATATCAATATATTTTATTAATATCAATATCAATATATTTTATTAATATCAATATCAATATTTTAATTTTATTAATAATAAATATTTAATATTATAATAAGTTTTATTCTATTATTTAAATAATTTAATAATAAAATATAAAATTTTATTTATTTTATTTAAATAAAATAAAATGGAAAGGTTTTATTATTAAAATATTTAATAATAAAATATAATAATGAAATAAAATATAATAATAAAATAAAATAAAAATAAAATAAAAACAAAATAAAATTCTTAACAGAAAACCTATTTATTCTTTTATTTATTCTTTTTTTAGTTTTTATTTTATTTTTTAATGTTAAAATACAATAAATAAAAATATACGTTGAAAATAGTGGCGTATTATATATATTATACACATTGCACAAAATTTTATGATGATTATACATAAATTATGTCGAAATGCCTCACATTCTAAATTAATAAATAAATAAAAATTTTCAGAATATGGCGAATGTAAATCATCATTTTTTTTTTTGAAATATATCACATTTTAAATATTTTTAATTTATTTTATATGATCTAAAACAAATATGTGTAGTAACATATTTGTATATTTAATAATAATTATTAAATATTAAATTTATATCTTTTGATAATAATTTTTATAATATATTATTAATTATTCATTATTATATTATAATTACTATTATAATATATATTAAATTACATATTATTTTATAATATATTAAATTATATATTTATTTTATAATTATATATTATTATATTAAAATATAATAATATTCTTATATTTAACTTTAATAGGATTTTTATTATATTATATAATATATTATTATGTATTATTTTATATTTATTTTATATTTTACATATAATATACATTTATTATTTAAATATAGATATTGTATTCTTATATATATATAATTTATATTATATGTTTAAAATATATTTCACATTATTAAATTTTATAATTTTAAAAATGTAATTTCTTAATAATAACCAATTTCTAATAAAATTAATTTAGAAGGGGGTTTTTTAGTTTTTAGGAAAAGTAATAATTAAATAAAGATATAACTATATTATTATAATTAAAATATAGCACATAAAAGTTCCGTATATCAATAATCAAATCATGTGATTAATTAATTTATTTTTATGTAATTATTAATAAAATAATTTATTAATAATTAAGGTTTTTATTTTCATTTCATATCAATATATTTAACTAAATATTTAACTATATAATTAACTATAAAATAATAAAATTTAATGTACGAAATTAAGAAAAAGATTTTATTTGATTAGCTGAAGTTGCTAACTGTTTATAGATACATTACGTAACTAAAGAACTATCATTGGATAGACTTGAAGTTACCATGTATCTGTTACAAAAATAAAAAAATAAATAGTAGAATATGAATAGAAAATACAGATTGAATAAAATAAAATAAAATAATATTAAAAAAATAGAATGAAAGAAAAAAATTTTTTTTTTTTTTTATTTTTTGACAGGGAAGAAAATACACTTAATGAAATTTTATTAATTTCATTATAAAAAATACATATAGGTAAAAAGTACACTTGAAATTAAAAATTTTTTATTATTACATAATTTATTATTGTAAAAGTGCCACAATGCCATTATTAATATTTAAAAATTCAAATTTTAATACAAAAAAATAATAAAATAAAATTCTTTTTTCTATTTTTTAATTTTTTTTTTTTTCTTTTCACCTATAATTAAAATAATGTAAAACAAAAGAAAAAAAAACAAAAAAAAAAAAAAAATTTTGTTAGGTTTATATTTATATGAATGAATGGTAAATTTAACTATAATAAAGGAAAATAGTTAATTAATAATAACAGTTGAGTCATTTTTAAACTTTATTTAATTTTTTTTTTTTTTTTTTTTTTTTTTTTTTTTTTTTTTTAAATTGAAATTTGATTTGATTATTTTCATTATTGAAGACATAAAGAAAAATAATCTTTTGTTAAATTTTACTTTATTTAAAAACAAAAACAAAAACAAAAAAAAAAAAAATACGATTAATTAAAATTTTTCATACACTCGAATATGATCATAAGTCACCTTTCTTAAGAGCTGAAAGAATGGATACCGAATTTCATTCATCAGTGAAATTCCTCTCACATATGTTTTGAAATAACATTTAGTACAATCAGAGTACTTAATTTTTTTTAATTAAGAAAATACTACTTAGTATTTTCTTAACAAAAAAAAAAATAAAAAAAAAAAAATTAATATAATCAATAAAAAAAAATTTTATTTATTTATAAAACATTTTAATAGTTATTTCTTACAATTTTTATTAAATAAAATTATTATTATATACATAAAAATTCATTTATTTCAATAATTTTTTTATATATTTTTCACAATTTAAAAATTTATTTATGATTTTAATAGTATTGGTAATTAATTTTTTTAGGGTTTATGACGACTACTCCTCAATCTTTTACATTGGCCATAAAATTCAAGTTCATTGCTTCTTTTTCTTTCTGCTCCTGATTCTGATGTTGATAATATTTTCATATTGTTATTGTATTCTTCTATTACGCAACTATATTTTACTTTTTTCTGGTCGTAATTTATTCCAATTAATAAAATATTTCCATAATATCCCTTTTCTTTTAATCCATTATAATACTTTTTTCGATGTATATGCTTAATAGCTTCTTTTGCTGTACTATTCACTTTTAATTCAATTATTATAATTTTTCCATTTACTTTATCTTTTTCTTTGGGAAGAAAAATAATATCCGTTGTTCCATTATCATTAGGATATTCTTCAACAATATCATACTTCGTTCGAGCATTAAAATATGAATAATCTATAAAACGTTTTAAATGTGCATGATCAATTTTATCTTCAAGAATAATTTTTTCCATGGGGGATTTATCTAAAATTTCATACATTCTTTTGACATTTTTATGTAATGTCACTTCCAACATTTCATCCGAATTCTTTATCATATTATAGAAATATTGCATATCACTTTCTTTATCGTTTAAAGCCTTTATAAATTCTTCCTTCAATTCTTTATTTGGTATGGATATTTTTCCATTATAGTATGTTAAATATCCAAAAGTAACCATTTTTGAATATAATATTTCCTTTACATGTTCTTTTTCTTCTGATTCCTTTCGGATATCTTCTACTCCATAATTTTCTAATTTTATTTCAATTTCATTACCATTAATCAATTCTAAAATATCTTCTTTTACACCAACGATATCATAATTATTCATTTTTTTCAGCTCATTGAAACTTCCCGTTTGTGACCAATAATTTTCAATGATATTCGAATTTAATGCTTGAATAACTGACCATGTATTAAAAATTTTTTCACCATTATACGATTTATATCCATTATACCAGCTTTTTAAATTTTCAAAGGTTAACTTTTTATTAATTTTACATAGCTTATGAACTTCATCTTCCGTAAATCCAAAATATTTGTAATAATTTTTATCATTTATCATAGTATATTCCGTAAAACAATTTAATGAATATAAATACTTTGTAATTTCTGTTATTCCTGTCATATAAACAAAGGCTAAATAGGAATTATCTTTAATTAAATACTTTAAAAAATCAATATAATTATAGCGTTCTTTATCTGTAAACTTTTTATTGGTGATTATGTAGTCCCATTCATCAATAACAAGAATAAACTTTTTATCGGTTTCTAAATATAATTTTTTTAAATTATAAACTATATCATCATCATAATCTTTTAATACTTTAGAGTTAGGAAATAGTTCTTCAATATCTATTTTTAATTTACTATTAATTGAAGATATAAAAGAACGTAAATTTTTGAAAGAAAAAACATTGCTTGAAAAATCTAAATATAAGGTATAATATTTTCCTTGAAATTCTTTATATTGTTTAATTTCGTTTTTTTTCTCTTTATTATCAGAACTTTTTCCTTTGGATACTTTTAATTTATTAAATATTTCTTTAGAATCAATACTTTTACTATAATACATTACTAACATGGCTGCTATTGAAGTTTTACCAAATCTTCTTGGTTTTGTAATACACACATATTTTTCAGAATTTCTATTAATTAATTTATTAAAATCATTTATTATATTTGATTTATCTATAAAATATTTTTCTTCAAGTAAACCTTTAAATTTTTCACACATATCTTCGTTATCTATAATTAACCCCATTTTTTTTTTTTTTTTTTTCTTGTAATGATTTATATATATTTATTATGAACTTATTAACAAAAGAGTATCTATTTTATCAAAAAAAAAAAAAAAATAATAATAATAATAATTAATAAACAAATAAATTATAACTTATTTTATTTATATATTCTCTAAATTATTATTAATATACCATTTTTTTTTTTTTTGAAAATATTTTAATTTTCTTATAAAATATTAATTTTCAAACAATATCAAATTAAAAATTGAATATAAATGAAGTATGAAATATTTTTAATGTATTTTATTAATCATTTTTTTTTTCTTCTTTTATTAATTAAATACGTAATTGTATAAAATTTACGTATTAAAAATGTATTAAAAATTTTAATATATTAAAAAAATTAATTAAATAAAAACATTGTCCAAAATAAAATTTTTATTTCATTAATTCTATTATTGTAATTTCTTTATTCACTTCATTTTGTAAAAGAAAATAAAATATACTCTTTCATTAACATTTACTTCATCAATATAATACTTTATTTGAGCATGAAAGTATGCTTAAATTATTATAATTAATTTTAAAATATATATTCAATTTTTTCCGTTGGAATACTTTCAATCAGGTGTAATTATCTAAAACTTGCAACATTATTTTGACATTTTTAATTAATGTCAATTTCAACATTTCATTGGAATATTCTATCAAATCATAAATATTTATTAAAATATTCTAGTTTCATTTAATTAATATCTGTAAGACTTCACAAGGGCATTTTTAAAACAATATAAAACATCAGTTTCAGTTTCAACAGTCTTCTAGTATTTCAATTTACTATTTTCGTACTAGAAGCCACTTTAAAAAGGATAACCATAGATTATCATCAGAATCACAGAAAAAACTGTAATTAGTACGTCTGATAAAGGTTATTCCTTTTCCATTCAACCCTCCATGGACCTGGAAAAGCAGTTCAGTTCATATCATTATGGATATTTTTTTATTTAATTAAATTTTTTTTTTTATCTTTTGTTAATGATTTACTAGAAAATTTTTTTTTTAATTTTTATTATTGAAAATTCAATATTGCTTGCTTTTTATTTACTATTTATTGATTATTTTAATAAAATGTTAAAATATTACATAAAATAAAAAAAATTTTTTTTTTTTTTTTTGTAAAATCACAAACTTTAATTTATTTTTATTTATCACACAATTAGAAGTACATAAGTTTATAAAGATTATAAAAAAATTTAAGAAAAAAAAATAAAAAAAAAAAAAAATATATATTTATAAGATAAAATAATGAAAATATTGGAAACATTAAAATATGATCAATCTTTGAATGATCTTTAAATGTACGACACAGGTTAGTGATTATTTAAAGTCATTAACTATGTATTCCTAGATTACTGAAATTCGCAAGAATATAAAAGTTTGGTCTTAATTTTTTTACTTATATCAAGAATTGCAATATATGCAAATTTATTATTATTTGTTTTCTTTGGCATATTTCTTAAAAGAGAAAAATATAAACTAATATTTTATTTCTTATTACAGAATCCAAATTGTTTAGGTCTGATGGATACCATTTGAAATAGTAGAGTCCTATAATATTTTGGTTAAAATTTTTAAAAAAGCTTTTAAATCTTATAATATTTTTATTTATTAATCGCAATTATTTCAATTTCAAAAGTCACTTTTTTTTAGGGCTGAAAGAATGGATATAAAAAAAGGATATAAAAAAAAAAAAAAAAAAAAAAAAGAAATTTAGCACATTCAGAGAACGTAACCGCTTGGTATTTTCTCAAATAATTTAAAAATATAATACAACTGATCAATTGATAAAAAAAAAAAAAAAAAAAAAAAAAATTAAATAATATAAAATATTTAAAAAAATTTTTTAATTATTTCTAGAACTTTTGATTACTTATTTCTTACAATTTTTATTAAATAAAATTATAAATTATTATATTAAAAAATTTTTATTATATATAAAAAAAATTCATTTACTTTAATCATTTTTTTTATATGTTATTTACAATTTAAATGTTTATTTATGATTTTAATGGTATTGGAAATTAATTATTTTATGGTTTACTACTACTACTCTTTAATCTTTTATTTTCACCATTAATTTCAAGTTCATTGCTCCTTTTCCTTTCAGCTCCTGATTCTGTTGTTGATTACTTATTTCTTACAATTTTTATAAAATATTTAAAATTATAAATTATTATATTAAAAAATTTTTATTATATATAAAAAAAATTTATTTACTTTAATCATTTTTTTTATATGTTATTTACAATTTATATGTTTATTTATGATTTTAATGGTATTGGAAATTAATTATTTTATGGTTTACTACTACTCTTTAATCTTTTATTTTCACCATTAATTTTAAGTTCATTGCTCCTTTTCCTCTCAGCTTCTGATTTTGTTGTTGATAATAACTTCATATTGTTAT
>JACVTC010000212.1:0-55000 GCA_016946835.1 Neocallimastix lanati (nom. inval.) | reverse complement strand
ATATTTTCCTTGATATTTTTTATATTGTTTAATTTCGTTTTCTTTCTCTTTATTATCGGAACTTTTTCCTTTGGATACTTTTAATTTATCAAATATTTCTTTAGAATCAATACTTTTACTATAATACATTACTAACATGGCTGCTATTGAAGTTTTACCAAATCTTCTTGGTTTTGTAATACACACATATTTTTCAGAATTTCTATTAATTAATTTATTAAAATCATTTATTATATTTGATTTATCTATAAAATATTTTTCTTCAAGTAAACCTTTAAATGTTTCACGCATATTAATGCTATCTATAATTAACCCCATTTTTTTTTTTTTTTTTTTTTTTTTTTTTTTTGCAATAATTTATATATATTTATTAGAAACTCATTAACAAATGTATAAGTACATTAGCAAAAAAAAAATAAATAAATAAATAAAATAAAACTTTTTTTATTTATATATTCACAACTTTTCAAATAAAAATTAAAATATTGATAATAAACTATTTTTTTTTGAAAATAATTTAATTTTCTTATAAAATAATAAAAAATATTAATTATCATAAAATATCAAATTAAAAATTTCATATAAATAAAGTATGAAATATTTTTAGTGTTTTTACCAATCATTTTTTCTTCTTTAATACGTAATTGTATAAAATTTACGAATTAAAAAATGTATTAAAAATTT
The DNA here is from genome assembly GCA_016946835.1 of Neocallimastix lanati (nom. inval.). Taxonomy (NCBI): domain Eukaryota; kingdom Fungi; phylum Neocallimastigomycota; class Neocallimastigomycetes; order Neocallimastigales; family Neocallimastigaceae; genus Neocallimastix; species Neocallimastix lanati (nom. inval.). The sequence continues at coordinate 54,316 of JACVTC010000212.1, read as the reverse complement.
TAATATATTAAAAAATTAATGAAATAAAAAAATTTTATTTTGGACAATGTTTTTATTTAATTATTTAATTAATTCCATTATTGTAATTTCTTTATTCACTTCATTTTGTAAAAGAAAATAAGATATGCTCTTTCAATAACATTTACTTCTTCAATATAATACTTTACTCTTTCATTAACATTTACTCCTTCAATATAATACTTTATTTGAGCATGAAAGTATGATTAAATTATTATAATTAATTTTAAAATATATATTCAATTTTTTCCTTTGGAATACTTTCAATCAGGTGTAATTTTCTAAAATTTGCAACATTATTTTGACATTTTTAATTAATGTCACTTTCAACATTTCATTGGAATATTCTATCAAATCATAAATATTAGTTTATCACTTCTTTTTTTTGAAGCGTATATAAATATTTTACAATTCTTTATTTCGAATGTTTCTCTAACACATAATATCTAATTGACTTTCAAAAGAGGAATTTTAATTCCTTTTGGTAGCATGACCATATAGAGCGATATGGACTCTAGTATTCCTTTCTTGTTTAACTGTTTTTTTTTTTTATTAGCATTGGCGCTCCTGATAACAGTGTTTTTATGTTTACTAAATAGGAATCATTGGTGATTCGAAACAGTTAAACATTATTTCGTTTAAGAAAACTGCTGTTTTTCAAAAAGTTGGATTCCTGATATAGTATAAGTATTAATTTGACATCCACAAAGGTTATTCCAAGAGGTTTTATTTTTATTTCTTATATTTTTGAGTCTTCCACCCTGAAAGAGATTAAAAATATTGGAAATACACAATAATAATAATACAACTCCAAAGTTTCAACATATCCAGTTTAAAACAATATAAAACATCAGTTTCACTTTCAACAGTCTTCGAGTATTTCAATTTACTATCTTCGTACTAGAAACCAGTTTAGAAAGGATAACCATAAATTATCATCAGAATCATAGAAAACTATAATTAGTACGCCTGATACAGACTATTCCTTTTCCATCAACTTTCTTTGGACCTGGAAAAACAGTCCCTATCATTGTGGATATTTTTTTATTTAATTAAATTTTTCTTATCTTTGATAATGATTTGCTAGAAAATTTTTTTAATTTTTGTTATTAAAAACTCATTATTACTTGCTTTTTATTTACTATTTATTTATTATTTTAATAAAATGTTTAAATATTACATAAAATAAAAAAAATTTTTTTTTTTTTTGAACAAGAATAAATGTTACTTTAAATTTATTTATTACACAATTAATAATACATAAGTTTATAAAGATTATAAAAAGTTTAAGAAAAAAAATAAAAAAAAAAATATATAAGATAAAATAATGAAAATATTGGAAACATTAAAATATGATCGAGCTTTGAATGTACGACAAAGGTTAGTGATTAGTTAAAGTCATTCACTATGTATTCTCAGATTACTGAAATTTGTTAAGTATATAACAGTTTAGTCTTAGTTTTTTTACTTATATCAAGAACTGCAATATATGCGAATTTATTATTATTTGTTTTCTTTGGCGTATTTCTTAAAGAGAATAAAATAAACTAACATTTTATTTCTTATTACAGAATCCAAATTGTTTAGGTCTGATGATACCATTTGAAATAGTAGAGTCCTATAATATTTTGGTTAAAATTTTTAGAAAGAATTTTAAATCTTATAATAATATTTTTATTCATTATTGTAATTATTGCAATTTCATAAGTCACCTTTCTTAAGAATTGAAAGAATGAATACCTATGTGCATAAATCGGTACAAAAAAAAGAAATGTAGCACATTCAGAGAACGTAATTATTTATTATTTTCCTAAATAATTGATAAATATATTAAAATTGATAAAAATAAAAATAACAAAAAAAAAAAATTCTTTTAATTTTAAATGATTTATTTTATTTTTTGACTCTAATTAAAAATTTTATAAAATATAATATAATTAATAAAAAAATTTTTCATTTATTTTTAGAACATTTGAATAGCTATTTCTTCCAACTTTTATTAAATAAAATTATTAATTATTATATTACAAAATTTATATTATATATAAAAAAAAAATAATTTACTTTAATCATTCTTTTATATATTATTTACAATTTAAAAGTTTATTTATTATTTTAATAGTATTCGAAATTAATTATTTTATGGTTTACTACTACTACTACCCCTCAATCTTTTATTTTCACTATTAATTTCAAATTCATTTCTCCTTTTTCTATTAGCTGATTCTGATGTTGATAATAATTTCATATTGTTATTGTATTCTTCTATTACGCAACTATATTCTACTTTTTTCTGGTCGTAATTTATTCCAATTAATAAAATATTTCCATAGTATCCTTTTTTTTTTAAACCATTATAATATTTTTTTTGATGTATTTGATTAATAGCTTCTTTTGCTGTACTATTCACTTTTAATTCAATTATTATAATTTCTCCATTTACTTTATTTTTTTCTTTGGGAAGAAAAATAATATCCGCTCTTCCGTGACCACAGGGTGATTCTTCTTCAATATCATACTTCGTCCGAGCATTAAAATATGAATAATCTATAACACGTTTTAAATTTCCATGATCTAGTTTATCTCCAGGGCTAATTTTTTCCATGTGTGATTTATCTAAAATTTCACACATTCTTTTGACATTTTTATGTAATGTCACTTCCAACATTTCATCCGAATTCTTTATCATATCATAGATATATTGCATATCACTTTTATTATTGCGTAAAGACTTTATAAATTCTTCCCGTAATTCTTCATTTGGAATGGATATTTTTCCTTTATAGTATGTTAAATATCCAAAAGTAACCATTTTTGAATATAATATTTCCTTCATATGTACTTGATCTTCCGATTCTTTTTGGATATCTTCTACTCCATAATTTTCTAATTTTATTTCAATTTCATTACCATTAATCAATTCTAAAATATCTTCTTTAACACCAACGATATCAAAATTAATCGTTCTTTTCACCTCATTGAAACCTCCTGTTTGTGACCAATAATTTTCAATGATATCCGAATTTAATGCATGAATAACTGACCATGTATTAAAAATTTTTTTACCATCATACGATTTATATCCATTATACCAACTTTCTAAATCTTCAAAGGTTAAATTTTTATTTTTACTACATAGCTCTTGAACTTCTTCTTCCGTAAATCCAAAATATTTATAATATTTTTTATCATTTAACATAGTATATTCCTTAAAACAATTTAATGTAGATTGAGATAATTCCTTTGCAATTGCTGTTATTCCTGTCATATAAACAAAGACTAAATAGGTATGATCTTTAATTAAATACTTCAAAAAATTAATATATTCTTTGCGTTCTTTATCTGTAAACCTTTTACTGGTGATTATGTAGTCCCATTCATCAATAATAAGAATAAACTTTTTATCGTTTTCTAAATATAAATTTTGTAAATTATAAACTATATCATCATCATATTCCTTTAATACTTCAGAGTTAGGAAATAGTTTTTTAATATCTCTTTTTAATTTCCTATTAATTGAAGATATGAATGCGTTTAAAGTTTCGAAAGAAAAAACATTGCTTGATAAATCTAAATATATGGTGTGATATTTTCCTTGAAATTCTTTATATTGTTTAATTTCGTTTTTTTTCTCTTTATTATCTGAACTTTTTCCTTTGGATACTTTTAATTTATCAAATATTTCTTTAGAATCAATATTTTTACTATAATACGTTACTAACATGGCTGCTATTGAAGTTTTACCAAATCTTCTGGGTTTTGTAATACACACATATTTTTCAGAATTTTTATTAATTAATTTATTAAAATCATTTATTATATTTGATTTATCTACAAAATATTTTTCTTCAAGTAAACCTTTATATAATTCATACATTTCTCCATTATCAAGAATAAACCCTTTTTTTTTTTTTTTTTTTCTTGTAATGATTTAAATTTATTTATTATGAACATATTAACAAAATAGTGAATATATAATCAAATAAAATAAATAAATAAATAAATAATTAAAACTTGTATTTTTATATATCCACTACTTTTCAAATAAAAATTAAAATTTTAATAATAAAATATTTTATTTGAAAATATTTTTATTTTCTTATATAATATTAATTTATCAAACAATATCAAATTAAATATAAATGAAGTATTAAATATTTTTAATATTTTTTACCAATCATTTTTTTTCTTCCTTTATTAATAAACTACGTAATTGTATAAAATTTACGTATTAAAAAATGTATTTAAAATTTTAATATATTAAAAAATTCGTAAAATAAAAAAATTTTATTTCGGATGTTTTTATTTAATTATTTAATTAATTCCATTATTATAATTTCTCTTTTTACTTCATTTTTTTCTTTGGGATAAAAAAAAAAATAAAATCTGGTTTTTCTTTAGCAATAAGAATAACTTTAACAATATAATTCTTTATTTGAGCATTAAAATGTGCATAAACTATTATAACTAATTTAAAATTTATATTATCAATTTTATTCACTGGAATTCTTTCTTTTAATTGTGATTTTCTAAAATTTCCCACATTATTTCGACATATTTTTTTGTCACTTTCAACATTTCATTGGAATATTTTATCAAATCATAAAAAATTTTATTTTCGCTTCATCTTTTTAAAGCAAATGTTAATTTTTTGAAGGTAAATAGTTGTTTAAAATTACAAAATAATTAACATTTTTTGATAAATTTAAATAAATGGTGTGATATTTTTCTTGAAAATTTTTAAACTGATTAATTTCGTTTCCTTTGGAAACCTTTAATGTATCAAATATTAATTTTGAATCCATTTTTTTAATAATACAATACTAACATTGCTATTATTGAGTTTTTTTTTTTTTTTTTTTTTTTTTTTTTTTTTTTTTTTTTTTTATAATAGTTCAAATGTAATTTTCTCTTTTTATTTATTATATGAATCAGATAATAATATATTTGTATATAAAAAATATAAAAATATTATAAAAAAAATAAAATATAAAATTCGAAAAATAAATAATGAAAATATATGGATCACCGAAAAATTGTATAGTGTATTATTCTAAAAAAAAAATAAATAAGTAATATGCATTAATAATTTCTTATATTAAAATTAATTAATAAAAATAAAATTTAAATATTGAAATTATTGAATTTGATTTTCCAAAGAGGAATTTCGATTCTTTTTTGGTAACATGAACTTATATTGTGATATCGACTCTAGCAATTCTTGCTTGCTTAACTGCTTTTATTAGCATTGGCGCTCCTGATAACTGTATTTTTATGTTTACTAAATAGGAACCATTGGTGATTCCAAACTGTTAAACATTATTTCTTTTTAAGAAAACTGCTGTTTTCTCAAGAAGTTGGATTCCTGATATAGTTATAAATGTTATTCTGACATCCACAAAGTTATTCCACGAGGTTTTATTCTTATTTCTTTTATTTTTGCGTCTTCCATCATGTAGTATAATTAAAAATTTTGGAACTTTCCAATTCACTAGAATTTTGAATATCTAAACTATTAATACTTTCATTATCTATACTAGAATATTTATTACTACTTGTATTTCCATTTTCACTTATTCTAATTGAATTTTCAACGCTATTATTAACAATACCATTATTTCTATTAAAATTAATCAACTTATTTTCTTCCTTAGTAACCGAACTATTTTCTGAATTATTATTACTATTGTAAGAATTATTACCAAAATTTTTAATATATTTATTTTAATACGTAAATTTTATACAATTACGTATTTAATTAATAAAAGAAGAAAAAAAAAAATGATTGGTAAAAAACACTAAAAATAATAAATACTTTATTTATATTCAATTTTTAATTTGATATTGTTTGATTATTAATATATATTATTAATATTTTTTATTATTTTATAAGAAAATTAAATTATTTCAATAAAAAAATAGTTTATTATTAATATTTTAATTTTTATTTGAAAAGTAGCGAATATATACAAATAAAACAAGTTTTATTTAATTTATTTATTTTTTTTTTTTTTTGCTAATGTACTTATTCTTTTGTTAATGAGTTTCTAATTAATATATATAAATTATAAAAAAAAAAAAAAAAAAAAAAAAATGGGGTTAGTTATAGATAACATTGATATGCGTGAAACATTTAAAGGTTTACTTGAAGAAAAATATTTTATAGATAAATCAAATATAATAAATGATTTTAATAAATTAATTAATAGAAATTCTGAAAAATATGTGTGTATTACAAAACCAAGAAGATTTGGTAAAACTTCAATAGCAGCGATGTTAGTAATGTATTATAGTAAAAGTATTGATTCTAAAGAAATATTTGATAAATTAAAAGTATCCAAAGGAAAAAGTTCTGATATTATAGAGAAAGAAAACGAAATTAAACAATATAAAGAATATCAAGGAAAATATCATACAATATATTTAGACTTATCAAAGAATGTTTTTTCTTTCGAAACTTTAGACGCATTCATATCTTCAATTAATAATAAATTAAAAATTGATATTAAAAAACTATATCCTAACTCTGAAGTATTAAATGAATATGATGATGATATAGTTGTTAATTTCCAAAATTTATATTTAGAAACAGAAAAAAAGTTTATTCTTGTTATTGATGAATGGGACTATATAATCACCAATAAAGAGTTTTCAGATAAAGAACGCAACAATTATATTAATTTTTTAAAGTATTTAATTAAGGATAATTCTTTTTTAGCCTTTGCTTATATGACAGGAATAACACCAATTGCAAAGAAATTATCTCAGTCTACATTAAATTGTTTTTCGGAATATACTATGTTAAATGATGATCAATATTATAAATATTTTGGATTTACTGAAGAAGAAGTTAATAAGCTGTGTAGTAAAAATAAAAAATTAACCTTTAAGGATTTAGAAAACTGGTATAATGGATATAAATCGTATGATGGTAAAAAAATTTTTAATACATGGTCAGTTATTCATGCATTAAATAAGAATACCATTAAAAATTATTGGTCCCTAACAGGAAGTTTCAATGAAGTAAAAAGAATGATTAATTATGATATCATTGGTGTAAAAGAAGATATTTTAGAAATGATTAATGGTAATGAAATTGAAGTACAATTAGAAAATTATGGAGTAGAAGATATCCGAAAAGAATCAGAAAATAATGAACCTGTAAAGGAAGTATTATATTCAAAAATGGTTACTTTTGGATATTTAACATATTATAAAGGAAAAATATCCATTCCAAATGAAGAATTGAAGGAAGAATTTATAAAGGCTTTAAATGATAAAAAAAGTGATATGCAATATTTCTATGATATGATAAAGAATTCGGATGAAATGTTGGAAGTGACATTACATAAAAATGTCAAAAGAATGTGTGAAATTTTAGATAAATCACACATGGAAAAAATTAGCCCTGGGGATAGACTAGATCATGGAAATTTAAAACGTGTTATAGATTATTCATATTTTAATGCACGAGCGAAGTATGATATTAAAGAAGAATCACCCGATGGTCACGGAAGAGCGGATGTTATTTTTCTTCCCAAAGAAAAAAATAAAGTAAATGAAGAAATTATAATAATTGAATTAAAAGTGAATAGTACAGCAAAAAAAGCTATTAATCAAATACATCAAAAAAAGTATTATAATGGTTTAAAAAAAAAAGGATACAATGGAAATGTTCTATTAATTGGAATAAATTACGACCAAAAAGAAGGAAAATATAGTTGCATGATAGAAGAATACGATATAAATATGAAAAAATTATCAACATCAGAATCAGAAGCTGAAAGGAAAAGGAGAAATGAGCCTGAATCTGATGGTATATATAAAAGATTGAGAAGTAGTGTCGTAAACCCTAAAAAAATTAATTTATAATACACTTAAGATCATAAAGAAATTTTTAAATTGTAAATAATACATAAAAAAATGATTATAGTAAATGAATTTTTTTTATGTATAAAAAAAAAATTTATAATATAATAATTAATAATTTTTTTTTTTAATAAAAGTTGTAAGAAATAACTAATCAAATGTTTTAGAAATAAATAAAATTTTTTTTAATTGATTATATTATATTATGTATTTTTTTTTTTTTTTTTTTTTTTTTTTTTTTTTTTTTTTTTTTTTTTTCATAGAAGTCAAAAAATAAAATAAACCATTTGAAATAAAATTAAATTATGTGTTTTTTATTTTATTTATTTATTTTTTTTTTTTTTTTTTGATATTTTTATTTTCATCAATTGTATTATATTTTTCAATAATTTTGGAAAATACCAAGCAGTTACGTACAGTGAATTTACTAATTGTCTTTTTTTGTTATTTCAAAATATATGTAAGAGGAATTTCACTGATGAATGAAATTCGGTATCCATTCTTTCAGCTCTTAAGAAAGAGGAATTATTAAATTGCAACAATTATAGTTATATTTTTATTCATTATTGTATGATTTAAAATCCTTTCTAAAAATTTTAACCAAAATATTATAGGACTCTACTAATTCAAATGGTATCATCAGACCTAAATAATTTGATTCTTTAATAAGAAATAAAATGTTAGTTTAATTTTTTCTCTTTAAGAAATACTCCAAAAAAAAACAAATAATAATAAATTCTCATATATTACGGTTCTTGATATAAAAAAAAAAAAAAAAAAAAAAAAAAAAAAAAAAAAAATTAAAACTCAATTCCAAACTTTTACATTCTTACAAATTTCAGTAAAGTGAATGACTTTAACTAATCACTAACCTTTGTCGTACATTCAAAGCTCGATCATATTTTAATATTTCCAGTATTTTCATTATTTTATCTTATGAGTATATTTTCTTTTTTATTTTTTTTCTTAAATTTTTTATAATCTTTATAAACTTATATATTATAAATTGTGTAATAAATAAAAATAAAGTAACGTTTGTGATTGTTCAAAAAAAAAAAAAAAATTTTTTTATTTTATGAAATATTTAAGCATTTTATTAAAATAATAAATAAATAAAAGGCAAGTAGTATTGAGTTTTTAATAATAAAAATTAAAAAATTTTTCTAGCAAATCATTAACAAAGATAAAATTTAATTAAATAAAAAAATATCCACAATGATATGGACTGTTTTTCCAGGTCCATGGAAGGTTGATGGAAAAGGAATAGCCTTTATCAGGCGTACTAATTACAGTTTTCTATGATTCTGATGATGATAATTTATGGTTATCCTTTCTAAACTGGTTTATAGTTCGAAGATTGTAAATTGAAATACTGGAAGACTGTTGAAAGTGAACCCGATGTTTTATATTGTTTTAAATTGGATATGTTGAAACTTTGGAGTTGTATTATTATTATTATTGTGTAGTTCCAAAATTTTTAATCTCTTTCATGGTTGAGGACACAAAAATAAAAGAAATAAAAATAAAACCTCATAGAATAACCTTTGTAGATATCTGATTAACACTGATGCTATATCAGGAATCAATTACTTGAGAAAACAACGGCTTCTTTCTTAAACGAATCACCAATGGTTCCTATTTAGTAAACATAAAAACACTGTTATCAGGAGCGCCAATGCTAAAAAAAGAACCATTAAACAAGCAAGGAGTACTAGAATCCATATCGCTCTAAATGTTTTTTCTTTCGAAACTTTAAACGAATTTAAATCTTCAATTAATATGAAATTAAAAACAGATTTTGAAGAACTGTATCCTAATTCTGAAATATTAAATAAATATGATGATGATGATGTAGTAGTAAATTTAAAAAAATTATATTTTGAAACAAATAAAAAGTTCATTCTTATTATTGATGAATGGGATTACATAATTACAAATAAAAAGTTTTCAGTTGAAGAACACGATAATTATATTATTTTTTTAAGGTATTTAATTAAAGATCGTTCCTATTTAGCCTTTGTTTTTATGACAGGAATAACAGCAATTACGAAGAAATTATCTCAGTCTTCATTAAAATGTTTTTCGGAATATACTATGATAAATGATAAAAATTATTACAAATATTTTGGATTTACGGAAAAAGAAATTCATAAGCTATGTGAAAAAATAAAAATTTAACCTTTGAAAATTTAAAAAGCTGGTATAATGGATATAAATCGTATAATGGTGAAAAAATTTTTAATACATGGTCAGTTATTCAAGCATTAAATTTGAATATCATTGAAAATTATTGGTCACAAACACAAAGCTTAAATGAGCTGAAAAAAATGATTAATTATGATATCGTTGGCGTAAAAGAAGATATTTTAGAATTGATTAATGGTAATGAAATTGAAATTCAATTAGAAAATTATGGAGTAGAAGATATCCGAAAAGTATCAGAAGAAGAAGAACATGTAAAGGAAATATTTTATTCAAAAATGGTTACTTTTGGATATTTAACATACTATAATGGAAAAATATCCATTCCAAATAAAGAATTGAAGGAAGAATTTATAAAGGCTTTAAACGATAAAGAAAGTGATATGCAATATTTCTATAATATGATAAAGAATTCGGATGAAATGTTAGAAGTGACATTACATAAAAATGTCAAAAGAATGTGTGAAATTTTAGATAAATTACACATGGAAAAAATTATTATTGAAGATAAACTAGATCATGGAAATTTAAAACGTGTTATGGATTATTCATATTTTAATGCTCGGACGAAGTATGATATTGAAGAAGAATCACCCCGTGGTCACGGAAGAGCGGATATTATTTTTCTCCCCAAAGGAAAAAATAAAGTAAATGGAGAAATTATAATAATTGAATTAAAAGTGAATAGTACAGCAAAAGAAGCTATTAATCAAATACATCAAAAAAAATATTATAATGGTTTAAAAAAAAAAGGATATTATAGAAATATTTTATTAATTGGAATAAATTACGACCAGAAAAAAGTAAAATATAGTTGCGTAATAGAAGAATACAATAACAAAATAAAATTATTATCAACATCAGAATCAGAAGCTGAGAGGAAAAGGAGCAATGAACTTGAAATTATTAGAAAAAATAAAAGATTGAGGGGTAGTAGTAGTAAACCATAAAATAATTAATTTCGAATACTATTAAAATAATAAAAAACTTTTAAATTGTAAATTATATATGAAAAAATGATTAAAGTAAATAAATTTTTTTTTATATATAATAAAAATTTTATAATATAATAATTAATAAATTTATTTAATAAAAATTGTAAGAAATAAGTAATCAACAACAGAATCAGGAGCTGAAAGGAAAAGAAGCAATGAACTTGAAATTACGTGGAGCAATACCTTCCTTGTTTTTTAAAAGATTTTGACAATGACTCCTGGATCAAGTGGTTGTACTTAGCTAAATTTTACTACTATAATTCAATACATGCTTCTACTTTTCAAATTCCTTTTTTAGTTCTATACAATTACCAGTTATATGCCAATCCTTAGACCACTGGTTTTGTCCATTCATTAAGAACGAATCCCAATATTGCCAATTTCGCTCATAACCTGGCTAATCTTAAGCATATATTAGCCATTCAAATGGAATATTTCTTAAACACTAAGGACAAGAAAATTGACAACCCTACAGTCCAATACCAACTATTCGACCTAGTCTGGTTGAAGTCTGTCAAATTTAATCCACTTCCATTTTATAAGCCTTAAATTCGAAGCTATGATTAATTTAAAATTATCAGAGTTAAACATAACAAATTGATTTCTGTCTGGATCTTCAAAATTCACCTTTTCCTAATATATTTCATATTTTCCATATTAATTTCTAACAATCCTACGATAATTCCGTCTATAAAAATGATCAAAATTCTAATTTCAAAAAAATATAAAGGAAATTCTCAATACTTAGTTACTAGAAAAGATAATTCCCAAGATTTGATTGATGCTGATAACATTGATAAAAACAAGTATTAAGACAAGTATTACAACCCAGTATTAGAAGAATATCAAAGATTCATTTATGAACAATTTTGTGCCACTGTTAACCATCCGGAGTAATGATTTCTGGAGGAAACAGTGACAAGAACCTATGATATTTGTACTGTCATTAAATTAATCCTATAATAGATTAATTAAAATTAATAAATTTGTTATTAAATATTTATAATTAAAACCCAGAATAAAAGTATATAAATGAATAAATAATAATTAATTAAATAAATTATATTTAGGTTAGTGAATAATTAAATAAATAAATTAAAATACCTTTAACAGAAATAAAATATTAATTCAATTTATGTAATATACTTTAAATTAATTAATCCTCTACATTAGCATACTTCAATTTAAATTTAAATTTAAATTTAATTTTAATATTTTCTATTTTTAGATAAATAATTATTATAAATAATTAGTAAGAAAAAAAAAGTTAAACGGTAATTTTAAAAATTTTCTTTTTTCTAAAAATATTTTATTTTCAATTTTATTTTTTCCGATTTTAAAAATCGTAGTTATTATAATATTTTTTAATTCCATTTATTTTAAATAAAATTATTAATATAATTATTTTAATTTTCTCTAATTCACTTTAAATAAATAAATACTAAAATTAGTTATTATTTTAATTTAGTATATTTCTGAGAATTGATACGTTATTTACATAAAAATAAATATTTTATTTTTATTTAGGAATGATTGTAGGGAATGATAAAAAAACAATATATTCTAATATATATATAATAATGACAGGAAAATAATATAATTTTATACGAAAAAATTTTAATTGATTATTTGTTTTATTAATCTTTCTTTACTCTATTTATTATATAATTATTATACATTATATTACATTACATCAAATACAATCATGAACTTTCGATATTAATATTTTATGGATAGAATATCGATCGAAAACTTATCTAGGTTTTTCTATCTAATCTTTTCCTAGATAAGAGATTTGTTAAGATTAGAAAACCCTTTCTTATTTCACCTTATTTTCATAAAAAAATATAAATAAGGCTTTTGATTTCTCAAAGAGAACTCAAGAGTTATTATTATAAGAAAAATATAATCATAAAGAACTCAATAAAATAATTACTAAACTTAATAAAATTTAAAAATCTTTTTTTTAAAAAAAAATTTATATATATATATATATCTTTTATAATAACGTGTTCTCCTTAACTCTTATAATAAACTCACTTCAGGTAAATTTCTCAATTTATTAATATTATTATTAATAAATTGAAAATAACAATTTTATTATAATTTCTTATAATAAAATTGTTACATTACATTTGATTTATACTGGATATTCTTAATCTACAAAAATTAAATTTTGTAGAAGCGAATAAGGGTATAAATACTAAGAAAAATTTAAGAAATTTAATATAAATATAGTTTATTAGAACACAAAATTGTTTATTAAAAAAAAAATTGTTTTATTTTAATATTAATTTTTATTTATTTAATTATTAATTTTTATTTAAATTAATAATAGAAAAATAATTATTAAAAGTAATAAAATAATAAAATAAAATATTTATTATTTATAATAATTTATTTAAATTTAAATAATAAAAATTTGATTATTAACAATTAATAAACTAATAAAATAATTTATTAAAATTATTAATAATAAAGAATAATTTATAAGAAATATTTACATGTTTTTATATTTTTCAATAATTTTAAACTATTTACATTTATAAACAATTAAATAAATAAAATAAATAATTATTATAAATATTTACGAATAAAGTATTAAAATAAACAAGTTTTAATTAAAATTTGTATATAAAAGTTGAGTGATAAAATAAATAAAATATTAATTATTTTAAATAAAAGGCAATTTAAAGATTATTCAACTATTTAATTTTAATTTTGAAATGTTTATAAATTTGTTTATTTATTATTTACAATTTATTAAAATTGTTTATTATTTTGTTTATTTATAATTTTATAAGAATATTAATTATTAATTTATTTTAATTTTAATTAATATTGTTAATAATTAATTAAATTATTATTATTTTTTATTTTCATTTATTTCTTTTAATTAATTTTCATAAATTGATTTCGGGACTTCTAAAAGAATTAATTTTGAGTTAAATTAAATAAGTATTTATTATTTATTATTTATTATAATTTTATAATTTCATTATTTATCACATTGTAACAATTTTATTATAATTTCTTATAACAAAATTGTTATCTTCAATTTATTAATTAAAATATTAATAAATTGAGAATTTTACCTTAAAAGTCGAGTTTATTATAAGAGTTGAGGAGAACACGTATAAAAGATGTATATATATAAAATTTTTTTAAAAAAGATTTTTAAATTTTATTAAGTTTAATAATTATTTTATTGAGTTTTTTATTATTATATTTTTTTTATTTTTCTTATAATAATAACTCTTGATTTCTCAAAGAGAACTCAAGAGCCGTTTTTATATTTTTTTATGAAAATAAGGTTAAATAAGAAAGGGTTTTATAATCTTAACAAATCTCTTATCTAGGAAAAGATTAGATAGAAAAACCTAGATAAGTTTTCGATCGATATTCTATCCATATCGATCATCGCATTAATTAAGTAAAACCGATTACTTCTAAAATGTAATTGGGAAAAATCTTAATTAACCGATTTTCCAATCTAATCTAATAATCGAAAATAAAAGAATAAAATAATAAAAGATATTTCGATCATATAACTTATGCTTATATAAAAAATATAAAATTAAATAGTTAATTAAATACAGAATACATTATAAAATACAGAATACAATACAGAATACATTAGTTACAGTAGAGAAATTAATATATTGTAAATATTTTTTTTAAAATTAATTAAATAAATTTTGTTAAATTAATGAATATTTAAAATTAAATTAAATAAATTTAATGAATAAATATTATATGTAATTAAATAAAGTTATAGTTATAATAACTTAACTAAGAAAATATAATTATTTGTTAGCAAATAATTATAGATTCTTACACACATTTTAGTGTAATAGATACATGGTAACTTTAAGCCTATCCAATGATAGTTCTTTGGTTACGTAACGTATCTTTAAACAGTTAGTAATTTTGGCTAATTAAATAAAATCTTTTAGTTGTTTCGTACATTAAATTTTATTATTTTATAGTTAATTATATAGTTAAATACTTAGTTAAGTATATTTTTATTTTGTGATTAGTAAACTAAGTAAATTAAATTATTTACCAATCATAAATTTACTAACATTTATAAATAATAATTGAACTTGTAACTGTAACGCACTAGCGTTACTATTAAAGTATATTGTTATAATAAATATTAATATTAATAAATAAAATTTTAATTAATAAATAAATATATATTACCCTGTGTAAGCCCAGTAGCTAATAACGGATAGAAGTTATAAAGTGCTGCGCTATACTCTAGTGTTATAGAATAATTAGTTAATAGCATAATTAATATAGTGTTTATTATTAACAACTCGAATAGAGAGGTGTTAAATTATCTTAGCCTTTAAAAATTAATTGTTATTCGTTATTTTAGTTAATAATAAACGTACCTTTTACTGTTATGGTTCGGATTTTATTAGAATTTTATTTAATTATTTATTTATTTTTTTTTCTGTCTACATTTTAATTATTGAAAAACTTCACTTATTTATACTTTTTGAAAAAAATAAATATGTAAAGCCTTTCTACATTTTATTATCATATTTTAAAAAAAATAATTTACTATTTCTAATTTCTTCAAATTTTATATTATTTAAATTAAATAATTCATAAGTATTTTTATTTTAATAAATTTTCGTTATATAATTTTATATTATTTTTCATATACTAAAACTGAATTATTTAATATATACGAAAAGAAACAAACAAAATTTAAAAAGATTTTACAGAAAAATAAAATTATTTTAATCAAGAATATTAATATAATATTCTTATATTTTATATAAAATAAATTTAAAAACTCTAATATATTTATTATTAATCAATTAAGATTTGATTTTATTTGTGGGGAATAAAAATATTAAATAATCAATTTAATAATAAAATAAAATACTAAAAAGAATACAATTTTAATATTGATATAATATAATAATAATATAATAATATATTTGAAAATAAAAATAAAATATTAAAATTGATAATAAACACTTTAATAAAATAATAAAATTTAAGGTTAAATTATAGATATTGATATTAATAATAAAAATATAGAATTATTAATAATATTTTAGAAACTTTTAATAAAAAAAAATTATATTTATAAAATAATTTAGTATAGAAAATATAGTAAAGTAATATTAAGTAAAAAACAATATAATGGATTCTAAAGTAAGTTGAAATTCTAATTAATAATCCATTATATGTTCGTTCTTTACCATTACTGGTAAGGTTCAGGGAATAATAATAATAATTATATTTTATTTTTTTTTTTTTTTTTTTTTTTCTTATATGGTTTTTTTTTATTTTTATTAAGAAAATTACATTCATTTTATAATTCATTTATAATTTAAGCTTTAATTATAAAAATATAAATTATTTAATTATTTAATTAATTAAAATTTCTTAATAATATTTATTTATATATTAAAAATATATATATAATTATTAAAGTGTAATTTAAAAAAAGTTATTTATACTTTAATTAAAAAGTTATTATTTTTAATTGAAATTTTACTATTTTTAAATAAACAAAGTAAAGTATAATTTAATATTACAAATATATTTTTAAAATATTAAGAATAAACAATTAATAACTTATTTTAATTTAATTAATATTATTTTAATTATTAAAAAGTTTAATTGAAAAGTTTATTAAGGTTAAAAAAATCTAAAAATTAAATAAAGTAATATTTTACTTAATTATTTGAAAATAATTAAATTTATCATATTTTTATTTTATTCTTTAGCATTACATTTAGAAATTAGAATAATAGTCTAGTGGTTGGTTGCAGTGACTATGACAAATACTACATGGGTTCGATTGTGACTTCGACTTATTTTACAAATTATTATTTTAAATAAATATTAATAATATTTTCTATAATTTTCATTCTACAAAAAATTATAGAATTTCATGGATTTTCTCGGTTAATTTATTTAGTCGGAAATTATTAGAAAATCCCAATTTTATAAATTTTATTATTACTTTTATCATATGATTCATTTTAATCAATTAAAATCTTATTCTAAGAACTTTTTATACTTTTTCATTCTAGAAACTATTTTTCCGAAAAAAGAAAAATATGAGAGATTTCTTCAACAAAATATTTTGTGCTACTCCCCCAGATACAGATTGCTAGATAAAGTATGGTTGAGGAAGTAAGAGAATTATGATGCGAGCCGTTTTATAAGTTAGTGACAATAAAATCAGGACCGTTTAAAGTAATAGGCCTTGAGAAGAATAACAAAAACTACAGGCTCGATATTATCCGCTAGCCATTTTCAAACATGTACCCAGTGCTCCATGTAAGAGCGTTGAAACCCTTTTTAGCTCTGGCTAGTTTATTGCTAACGTCAATCATTAGTAGCTTGCTCATTGGGAAAGGCCTTGTAACAGATACATAGTAACATGAAGCCTATCCTATGATAGTCTCTTGATTACGTAACGTATCTACAAACAGTTAGTAATTTCTAGCTAATAAAAAAATTCTTTCCTTAATTTCGTAAATTAAATTTTATTATATTTTTTAATTTATTTTATTATTAGTTATAAATTATAGGTAGTTTATTAAATGATTAGTATATTATGTTAAATTATATAATTTATCAGTCATTCATTTATTTACATGTATAAAAATAATTGTACCTGTAACCGTAACGAGTTAAAGTTACTATTAACAAAAATTGTTAAAACAAATATTAAATATTAAATAAATAAAAATAATTATTTTAAATAGATAAATTAGCTTAATGTAAGTCCTGTTACTGTTAAAGAGTAGAGTTAAATAATGTTTCGCTATATTCTTAAGTGTCAAAAATAATTAATTATAATTAAAATTAATTTTTTAAATAATAACTCTGATAGAGAGATGTTAAGTTATCTTAGTATTTATCTTATTTATTATTTGTTATTTTAATATATATTAAATAAACGTTTTACATTGTAATAATTTAATTATAAAATTAATTTTAATTAAAATATTAACTACAAATTAATAATAACTTTAGTAAAAATTATTATTAAATTGAGAGAAATAGAAAGATAATTATATTTATCTTTTAAAATGGTGAAGAATTTATTATAATAAACTAATATTAAAATTCACAAGATTTTTTGAAAAAAAATATTTATTTGTTTTGTTTTTTAAATTTGTTTTATTAAAACAAGCTTTATTAAATTAGAAATATAAAATATTTATTATTATTATTATTATATTATAATTGTTATATTATAATTGTTATAGTAATAATTCTTGATTTCTCAAAAAGAACTCAAAAGCCTTATTTATATTTTTTTTTTTTAAAAATTAGGTTAAAAACAAAATGTTTTTTCTAATATTAACAAATCTCTTATCTAGGAAAAGATTAGACAAAATAACCTAGATAAGTTTTTGATCGATATTCTATCCATTTCGATCATCGCATTAATTAAGTAAAACCAATCACTAAGAAGTGATTGGTTTTACTTAATTAATAAGGTTATTGGAAAAAACCGTAATTGACTGATTAGCTAATTTAATTAATGATCGAAAATTAAAATAATAAAATAATAAAAGATATTTTGATCATAAAATGTAAATTATCTTATTACATTAATAAAACAATATATATAAAATTTTGTAATTATCAAAATACAGAATACATTATAAAATACAAAATACATAATAAAATATATAATAGAATACATAATAATGTTTAAATTTATAATCTAATTAAATGAAAAAACAAATATTAATAAATTAATAATTAAATGTATAAATGTATAATTAAATAAATTATTATTATTTATATATTAAATTAATGAATGTTTAAAATTAAATTAAATAAATAATTAATAATATTTAAGTGAATATATATTATATAATTAAATAAATATATAATTATTACAACTAAAGAAAATATATTTATTATGTTAAAAAATAATTATAGATTCTTACATACATTTAGTACAGGATTTTGAAAATATTATTTAATAATTTTTAATTGTATATTCCTAATAATTAATATTTTAATCTCTTTAAAAACCAAGAATAACAAATTAAACAAATTAATGTCTCTACAACTTCACTAAATTCAAACACTAAACTTTATAATACATTATTTTGACTGAAATTAATTCCTCTTTTAAAAAACTTTTATTTATTTTTATTTTAATCCATCTTCCAAAAAATTTAATAGGCGGAGTAAAAGTTATTTCTTTTACATTTGTTTTATAGTATATAAAATAGATTTAATTGGTTGAAAATTTTTTATTTTTTTTTTTAATATTTTTCTTAATATAAAATAATAAATTTAATAATAAAAATATAAAATATAAAATAATACTTTTTCCGACTTTGATAATTATTATAATATAACGTTGTTTCGTAAAACATTGTAAGAATCTCTAATTATATTTAAAAAAATAATTAATCCATTATAGGATTAATTTAACCGCAGTACAAGTATCATAGGTTTTTGACACTACCTCCTCCAGGAACCATTATCAGGATGGTTAACAGTGGCACAAAATTGTTCGTAAAATAACATTTCATATTCGGCTAATACTGGGTCATAATTTTGTTTTTGTCAATAATATTTACATCAATTCAACCTTTGGAATTATCTTTTCTAGTAGACAAGTATTGGTAGTTTCTCTTATGTTTTCTTGAGCTGTAAATCTTGATTATTTCTATTGGTGAATTTAACGTAGGGTTGTGAGAAATTCCTCCAAGAGAAGTAACTAATTTCCATAGGGTTGTATTTTCTTTTTTGGTAAGGTTCCAATTCACCATCAATTTAGAACACATATTTAGGAACGGTGAACCGGAAAAATCCAAGCAAAAGCTATTTTGTTCCTGGTAAACTCCGGTAATTTCAAAAGGACCATAGCGTCGAATTTGTAGCTTATATAACGGGAATGGATTGAAGTTGGCAGGCTTCAACCAGACTAGATCAATAAGTTGGTAGTGGACCGGAGGGTTGGCATACTTCTTAACCTTAGTACTTAAATAGTTTTCCTTTTGAGTAGATAATATATATTTCAAGTTAGCTAGATTGTGGGCAAAGCTATAAATATGGCCACACCAAGAAAATTTACCAAGTAGGAGGTTTGAGGAATGACGTATAGCTGGTAGTTATATATGGCTAGGAAGAGAGCTTTGCCAGTAGAGGCATTAATCGAATTATTGTAGCAAAATTCTGCTAACCACTTATTTTTCTGTAAGACTTGTTCCGAGTATCTTAATTTTGGCACAAATCTTTCAAAATTATACATAGTCTACTACATCTTTTTTCAGGTCTGGCCAGGTATATCAGCGGTGTATTAATTTATATTTTCTTTTAATACCTAGGTTAACAACAATTTCATAATCATGGTTTAATTTCATGATGGTTTTTTAATTTAGGTGCGACATAAACCTTCCTTTCCCTCTTTAAGATAACCTCATCATCAAGAAACTAATTGTATATAATAGTTTTGTCCTTGGAGTCAAATTTGGCAGGTATATCTTGGACAAAGTTCACTTACATTTACCCTGTTTTGTATCGTCTACAAAGAAAGACTATTGGTACGTGATTAAACAAGCGAAGTCTGAAGAGTTGTCAAATCCTTATAGGAGATTCATCTAGGTTCTGACTAACGAGTACCTCATGGTCAACCCTACGGGAGAGTTGGTCGGCTTTACCATTTGATATCACTGGTCTATAGAAAATGGTAAATTCAAAGGCTGAGAGGAATTCTTGACAACGATCTTGACTTTGAGTAAGTAATTGTGGTTTACTGGCGAAAAGTAAATTCCTGTGATCAGAGTATACCTGGGTTGGAAACTTACTGCCTAAAAGTAGGTGTCTACACTCAACAAAGGCTGTTTTAAAAGCTTTTTTCTCTTCTTCTTTCTTTTTCTTCTTTGGATAAACATCCATAATGTTAAGAATTCGAATCTTTTTTATTAAAATTCAATCTATTCTTATTAGAATTGTTGTTATTATGGTTATTGTTTGATTGTTTTTGATTATTTGTAAATTGTCTGTGGGCCGATAGACGACCTCTATCCTGGAAGCTATAGTTCGCATAGCAATAAAAGATCTTAGACCAGGGAACATTTCCAGAATTCTTATAGCAATTTGATCATTTAAACCAACAAGAAACGCATCCATTTTAGCTTCTTTATTCTATGATGACTCGTCTTTATAAGAATTGAATTCAAGTATATAGCTTCTAATGTCGCCTAACCGTTTTTGCCTTGTAGTTCTGAGTTTTTGATTCGCAACGAATGTTGAGTCATAACTCCCATATACAGATTTCATTCTTTCTACGAAGGCTTCGTAATTTAACAAGCATGGATCCTGATTCTTCATAAGTGAAGCTGCCCAATTCATAGCATTGTCATACACCCTAGAAATAACGTAGTTTACTTTTGTTTCGTCATTATTGATTCTATCAGGGTGAATCATGAAGATCAAATTCATTTTAGCTAAGAATCCCATAAGATAGCATCTGTCTTCGTCAAAATCATCTTTTTAGGTTGCGTTTGCAAAATTGTTTTCTTCCATTTTGAATGTTAATTTAACTATTACTTTTGTAGTTGATTATTGAATAAATTGGAATAAGATATATTTAAGAACTATTTTTTCAGTATAGTAGATAATAATTAAATTATAATATTCTTTTGATTAAATAGGATTTGAATATATACATAGTAATAATTGATCCCACTGGAAATTATTTGAAATTGAATAAAGATTTGATGTTGAAATTTTAAATTTGTATGATATACTAAATTACTATAATCATATATATTTATATATATATAATTATAGTAATTTAATAGTAATAGAGAAGTTGGAAATATTTCAGAAAAGATTAATGAGGTTTAAAATTTTTTGGATTAAGTTGATATAGAATTTCAGATTAAATTTGAGAATAATAGATTTGAGATTGTATATAATTCAGAGTTGATTTTTTTTTTTAAATTCCTTGTTTTAGTTTTTAGAGTGATAAAACGTCATATAATTATTTTGGAAGATATAATAGTAAACAAATATTTTTTTTAATTATTTTTTATTTCTTATTGAATTGCTATAAGCCAAATCATATAGTATTGAGCCAGGAAATATATATTTTTTTAAAGCTTTGCCTGGTAAGTCTCTTTAGCTCTTTATCGATAAACACAGATTAATTCGATTGTTAGTACCAATTTATGTAGAATCTGGATGACAAAGTTTATGGTAACGATGCTCAACTATTTTCACTTTGGGAGCTAGACAAAACTTTTATATATAATGTGTAACAAATCTTAATGTTACTTAAGATTGTTTTAAGGTTTTTTCACACAAAAGGTTCTCGACACTAAAGTAATTCAAAATATGTTTTATTAAAATAAGTTTTTTATTAGTAAAAATGTAAATTATTATTTTATTAATTAATTATGGTAATATTTTAAATTACTTTAAAATTAATTAATAAAAGCACAAGTAAAAATATTTTATTATGAAATTTTACACCTATTTATAGTTTTTCAGGAAAATTAATTATTTTAAGTTATCAGTTGTTATTAGTAATTATTAGAAATAAAAGAAAATTAAAGAAAATTAAAGAAAACAAGTTTTCGTTCTAGAAAATGAATCTTAGATAAAAAATGATAAAAAATATTAATAAAATAGATTTTTCTAGTTTTATCGGTTCAATTGTTTAACCGATAAACACTAGTAATTTCTTTAATATTCTAGTTATAATAAATAAAAAGTTATTAAAATTTGGAAACAGTGGACGTCGAACCCTAAGGGTTTATCCCGACGGTTGTGGTAACTTACCATTGAACCATGGTTACTAATTTTCTAGTTATTGATAAATAACCAAATTATAAATTAAGAAAAATCAATAAAATGGAATAATAACCCTCTTAATTAGTTATTGATAATTATAAAATAATATTTTAATAAAAATAAATTAAAAGATTTAAAATTATTAAATAAATATTATTTTAATTTAAAGAACAATGTATTTTATATTAAATTATTCTTTTATTTTACTTTAACGATTTTAAATTAAATCTCAGTTTAAATTGATATTAATATTAATTAAAAAGAAACTTATTAATAATAACAAAATTGTTTATTTTATCTTAAAAGTGTTTACTTAAAATAATTATATAGTTTTATTTTAAATAATTTAAACTTAAAAGAAAAATATAAAAACATGTAAATATTTCTTTAAAAATAAAAAAATCAGAATTCAAGAATTAAAAATTTAAAATTTAAGTTTTAATAAATTATTTTCTTTTATTCTCATTTATTTTAAATACTTTTTATTAAGAATATAAATATTCAAAATAATAAAAAGTACAATTTTATATTGATAAATAAAGTTTTATTATAAAAAAAAAACAAATATTCTTTTCTTATTTTAAACTGTAGTGTTTTAATTAACATTTTTGTGTTAATAACTACCCTTTTAATTGACAAATTATTATCACTTTTAGAAGTAAATTCTAAATTAAGATAATAATCAACATTTGTCAAACTGGTGGAGAATCCTAACTAAGCCCGGTGAGGTAAGTAGAATTCTTTATTCTATAAAAAAAAAAAAATTAAAACCCAATGAGGTAATTAAAGTTATTCTTATGTAAAACCCAATGAGGTAAAATACTTAAGTGAAAATTAATAATAAATAAAAGAAAACCATTAAATCATAGTTATAAAATATTTAGCAGAAATTAATTAAAATAGATTAATGTAATAATTAATTTAAAATTATTGATATAATTATTTTAAAAAAAATTATAAGTTACACAATTAATAAAAATATAGTAAATTAAATTATAATTAATTATTATTAATAAAAAAAAAAAAAAAAAAAAAAAAAAAAAAAAAAAAAAATATATATATATATATATATATATAACCATTATAGAACTAGTAATAATATATAATTTTTAGATATTAAAAATTAATCTTAGTTTATATATAAAACAAAGAAAAGATAATATATATTAAATGAAGAAAATAATAAAATAAGTTAAATAATATAAATAAGTTAAATAATATAAATATAAATAAGTAAAATAATACAAATAATATAAGTAAATAATATATATATATAAAAAAAAAAAAAAAAAAAAAAAAAAATATATACATATATAGTGATACAATAAAGTAGCATATATAAGTAAAATAAAATAAAATAAAAATATATAAAAAAAAAAAAAAAAAAAAAAAAAAAAAAAAATGGAAAATCAAATAAAATTAATAACGTTCAACAGACTTCCCATTCTCGGAAAAACAAAAGTTGCATTCGATGAATGGAAGTTTGCATTCGAACATTGGTGTCTTACTTTTAAAGTAAGCGAAGAAAGAGAGAAAATAGATTATTTAATTGCAATAACAGATGGTGTTGCAAGGACAATAGTTTATAATTCTCTAAATAAAAAAATACCAGATGAATATGATACTATATTAACAAATTTAGCAAAGTATTATAAGAAAACTGCGTCAAAGAATTCCAGACTTCTGGAACTTTCATCTATTACTATACGTAAAGATGAAACAATTACAGACTTTGACATACGATTCTCTGAATTGCTAAACCAAATAAGTAAAACTGTGGTAATCTCAGATGTTATCGTAACATCTTATTATATAAATGCTTTTCGTAATTGGAATAAAATATACGAAAGCTTAATGGAGGAAGAACCAACAACCTTAGAAGAAGCTCAGAAAATCACTTCGAAGAAAGAAAAGATTATGAACCTTATTAAAGAAAATAAAAATAAAAATCCTTCAAAAGAGAAAACTACTAGCCATAATTCTACAAAAAGGCAATCCGAAAGTTCTTATATTAATTTTTATTCTCCAAATAATAAAAATAAGGAAGGAAATAATAATAACGCTAATAGTTCAACGTATGGATATCAAAATAAAAATTTTTATAATAATAAATCCTATAATAGTAACTACAATAATAAGTACAATAATTATTATCAATATAAAGAACAATTAAATAAAAATACTAATAATAATAGAAATAATGCAAAACAAAGCATAAATGATGAAGAAATAAAAGAAATAACACAAAAGCTCTCCGACTTAAAAATTAATTTTTGCGTAAATTGTATGAGGATCGGACATAATGAAGTTGACTGCCCAGAATCTGAACAAAATGATGAACGTTTAAAATAAATAATGGGAGTGCGCAATCTCCCAATATAAATAAAATTGCAAATACAATGAATTCCAATAATAACAATAACATATACACAATTAATGCCGCACAAAAAAAAAAGATTACAACTTCAAATCAATTGAATAAAAACAAAATAAAATTATCAAATAAATCAATTATTAAACCTTCAATATTAAACCAACCCAAAATTAAAATAGTAAAACAACAAAAAAGAGAAATTAGAGACAAAAGAAGAAGAGCCATGGATATGGATGATAATGAAGAAGAATACTCCAACCAGAATGAAAATAACGAAACTAATAATAATCAAGAAATAGAAAATAAAAATAATCTTGAGGAAAGTATAAATCTTAATAATAATCATAGTTATGATGGTGTTATTAATAATAATGACAGTAATGGAATTAATAATAATAATGATAATAATACAAATAATACAAATAATACAAATAATACAAATAATACAAATAATACAAATAATACAAATAATAAAAATAATAAAAATAATAAAAATAATTATGATAATAAGAATAATGATGATAATAAAAATGATAATAGTAATAAAGATAATGAAAATTATAAAAATAAAAATGAAATAAAAACAAATAATGTAATTGATTTAGATAAAGATAATTATAATGAAAATAAGCCAACAAAATTTATTACTAAAAGGAATATGACTGAAATAAAATTATTAGATAAAGAACAAAAGTTTAATATTATTGAAGAAATCAAATCAATCTATCCAAAAATTAATTTAGCCCAGCTATTAGCAGCAAGTCCAGCAATAAGAAAAGAATTGGAACAGGGTCTAAAGCCAAGAGTAGAAAGAATTTTATGTTCAATAGCGAATTTTAATATACCGATTATCATTGGGGAAATAAATAACCAACCTTTTAAAGTATTATTTGATACTGGTGCAAATATTAATATAATTACCTTAGAAAGTTTTAATAAAACTGAATTAAATAACATAGTAAAAACTGACGAAACAATTACCATTGCTCTAGCTGATGGAACATTAATACCAACTCAATATTATACAACTATAAAATTAAAAATAAGTGAAAATTTAACTATTAATGAAAAATTTTATATTATAGACTATACAAATAATTATTATGATTTAATTATAGGAAGAAGTATACAAAAGAAATATAGATTATTAATTGACCCAGATGATGATTTTATTTACAAGAAGACTGATAAAGGTTTAATTAAAGTTAGCGAAATTATTAATAGTAAACAGGACATACCTTTAATTAATTCAATTATTATTTCAAACGAAGAAGAAAATGAATTTATGAATACTCTTAACGAAATAATTAACGAAGTACCAATTGAAATAAAGGAAGAATTTAAAATTTTAATATTAAATAATCAAAAGTGTATGGCAACTTCTCTTTCTCAATTAACAACTGCAAATTTGCATCCTCATAATATTATAACAACTACCAATGTACCAATAAAATTAAAACCGTACAAATTATCAAAGGAACATTCAAATATTCTTAAGGAGGAAATAATATCATTATTAAACAAAGGACTAATAGAACCTTCCCATTCACCATGGGCATTCCCAGTATTACTTGTTCAAAAGAAAAATGGAAAATGGAGAATGTGTATTGATTATAGAAAACTGAATAATATTACAATAAAAGATTCTTATGCCTTGCCTCTCATTGACGAATTAGTAACATCAGTAAAGGGTGCAAAAATATTTTCCGCATTGGATTTATTTTCTGGTTACCACCAAATACCAATGAATAAGAAAGATATCGAGAAAACATCATTCACCACAAAATTTGGAAATTACAATTTTTTAGTAATGCCTTTTGGACTCACAAATGCGCCAGCGACATTCCAACGAGAAATGAATCGGATATTGCTACCATTAATAGGTGAATGCTTATTTGTCTATATTGACGATATCGTGGTTTATTCTAAGAATTTAAAAGAGCACATAAATCACTTAAAATTAGTATTCGATATATTCTCAAAATATAATTTATCAATAAATTTACAAAAGTGTCAATTTTTTAAAGAAAAAGTCGAAGTTTTAGGACATGTACTAACAGCTGATGGATTAAAAACTGCACCATCAAAAGTCCAAAGTATTGCCTTATGGGAAAACCCAAAGAATATTTCTCAATTAAGATCATTTCTTGGTTTGGTAAGTTATTACAGAAAATTTATAAAAAACTTTTCTATTAGAGCTAGTCCACTATTCAAACTTTTAAAGAAAAATAATAATTACAATTGGAATAATGATTGTACCTTAGCATTTGAAGACTTAAGAAATTGTCTCTTGAAAGATCCAATACTTGCCTTTCCTGATTTCAATAGGCCATTCATTATTAGAACAGATGCTTCTATCAAAGGAATCGGGGGCGTACTCTTGCAACGGGAGGAAGATAAATTGGAACATCCAATTTATTGTGTTAGCAGATCCTTAAAGCCTGCAGAAGAAAATTACTCTATAACCGATCTGGAAGGCTTAGCAGTTATTTATAGTTTAAAGAAATTCCGCGAATATATTGTAAGTAATAAACAAATAACAACAGTAATTACTGACCATAAACCACTTTTAGGTTTTTTTGAAAATAGCATACCAACCAAAAATAGACATTTTAGATGGATAGAAGAATTTAATAAATATAAAATAAAATTAATATACGAAAAAGGAAAGTCTAATATATTCGCAGATGCTTTATCTAGATTACCATCAAAACAAAATGAAAGTGTTACAAATTGTATTAATGCTATTTTAAGTGATATCAACCCAAGAGATTTAGACTTACCAGAAGGTATAAGAAAATATTTTAGCAAAAATTATCAAATAATAGATAACACTTTATATTATAAAAAAAACGATTTATATTTAAAAGTCATTTATAGAGATGAAGATAAGAAAGATATTATTGATAGAGCTCATAACGTCGGCCATGAAGGTGCTGAAAAGACTACTTTAAGAATTTTAGAATCATACTACTGGCCTGGAATATGGAATGATGTTAGAATGTGGGTTCGATCATGCCACAAGTGTCAACTATTTAGACCCAAATCACTACCACAAAATACAGAAGATCATATTACACCAATTGAAAAACCTTTTACCAGAGTAGGACTAGATATTATCGGACCGTTACCAGCCACAAAACAAGGTAATAAATATATAATTACTTTAGTTGATTACTTTACTAAATGGCCAGAAGCCAAAGTTATACCAGATATTAAATCAGAACAGGTAATTAAATTTTTAACAGAAGTAATAGCAAGACGTGGACCACCAGAAATAGTCATAACAGATAATGGATCCTCATTCATTTCGGATATTACAAAAATGATGATCGATTTATATGGATCATGGGTACATTTTACTGCACCACACCATCCACAATCAAATGGAATGATAGAAAACAGAAATAGAGAGATTGGAAAAATATTACGATTATTAATAACGGAAGAACAGGAATGGGACGAATGTCTTCCATCAGTCTTATGGGCACTTAGAACAACAAAAAGTTCAAAAACTAAATTCAGCAGTTTTGAACTATTATATGGAAGAAGGGATACTTGGCCAATGGAAATCATGTTTCCGGATATTCACCAAGAAGAAGGAGAAACAGAAGACGAATTTAATTTTCGAAGATTTTTAAGACATTACAAATGGGTAAAAGAAGCAATAGGATATTCAGAATATGCTAATAAATATTGGGAACACAGAATAGGTTTCAATAAAGCCTTAAAGAAACAATACAAAATTGGAGACTATGTGATGATAAGATTAATTAACAGGACAAAGTTGGACCCTTACTTTTACGGACCATTTAGGGTTGTAAAAGAACCAAAATTCAACACAGTAGTATTAGAAGACCCACAAACTGGAAAATTACTTGCAAGAAACGTACATATTAAAAATGTTTATCCATATACAATAAGAGAAGAAAATATTACAACTTCAAGAGACGAAGTTCAATCTGATGGTGGAGGAATTGATAAATAACCAAATTATAAATTAAGAAAAATCAATAAAATGGAATAATAACCCTCTTAATTAGTTATTGATAATTATAAAATAATATTTTAATAAAAATAAATTAAAAGATTTAAAATTATTAAATAAATATTATTTTAATTTAAAGAACAATGTATTTTATATTAAATTATTCTTTTATTTTACTTTAACGATTTTAAATTAAATCTCAGTTTAAATTGATATTAATATTAATTAAAAAGAAACTTATTAATAATAACAAAATTGTTTATTTTATCTTAAAAGTGTTTACTTAAAATAATTATATAGTTTTATTTTAAATAATTTAAACTTAAAAGAAAAATATAAAAACATGTAAATATTTCTTTAAAAATAAAAAAATCAGAATTCAAGAATTAAAAATTTAAAATTTAAGTTTTAATAAATTATTTTCTTTTATTCTCATTTATTTTAAATACTTTTTATTAAGAATATAAATATTCAAAATAATAAAAAGTACAATTTTATATTGATAAATAAAGTTTTATTATAAAAAAAAAACAAATATTCTTTTCTTATTTTAAACTGTAGTGTTTTAATTAACATTTTTGTGTTAATAACTACCCTTTTAATTGACAAATTATTATCACTTTTAGAAGTAAATTCTAAATTAAGATAATAATCAACATTTGTCATTATTTGTAAGAAATATAGAAATATTTTCTATATTTCTTAGTCTAAATATAAATTTTATTAATTACAAATTAATCTAAATATAAATTTTATTAATTAAAAAATTAAAATACGTAAGTATAATAATATTAAATATTAAAAAATAATAATAGAATTTTCACAAATACAATTATGTTTAAAATTTAAAATTCTTCTAAATAATTTCCACAATAATATTAAATAATAAATAAATTAAAATTAATATTTAATATTCTAAAATTATTTTCACAATAATATTAAATAATAAATAAATTAAAATTAATATTTAATATTCTAAAATTATTTTCACAATAATATTAAATAATAATTAAATTAAATTAAATAATAAATTTCTTTGAAATAATTCGTTCTAATTTAATACAATTAAGAAAATCTTCAGGTTTTTCTGCTAGTCTTTTCCTGAAGATACAACAGCTGACTAGCAAACAATAGCTTAATTAAGAAATAATTAATATATTATATTAAATAATTATTAATTAAATAAACACATGAAAAATAAATAATAATAATTAATTAATTAAACAGACACATGATAAAAAAAAAAATAATAATAATAAATAAATATAAAATAAGATTAATTAATAAATAAAAAAGTATAAAATAACGATTGATTTCTGTTTTTTCAGAAATCAAGAGTTATTATTATTAAAAATATTAATAAAGATAAATATTAAAAATAATAATAACCTAAAATTTAAAGTTTAAAAATTTTTTTTAATAAAATTTTGTGTTTTAAAAACTTATTTTTATATACGAGTCTTCTACTTTTTCTAATTTTCGTCTATTTAAATATAAGTATTTTTCTTTATTTTTTTTTTAATAATAAACTCAATCAATATAAAAAATAAACTCTTATAAAAAAATTTCTTTTTATTAGAGTTTCTTACATTATTGGTAAAGAACGAACATATAATGGATTATTAATTAGAATTTCAACTTTCTTTAGAATCCATTATATTATTCTTTAATTAATATTACTTTACTATATTTTCTATACTAAAATATTTTCTAAATATATTTTTTTTTTATATTTTTATTAAAAGTTTCTAAAATATTATCAATAATTCTATATTTTTATTATTAATATCAATATCTATAATTTAACCTTAAATTTTATTATTTTATTAAAGTGTTTATTATCAATATTAATATTTTATTTTTATTTTCAAATATATTATTATATTATTATTATATTGTATCAATATTAAACTTGTATTCTTTTTAGTATTTTATTTTATTTTTTAAATTGATTATTTAATATTTTTATTCCCCACAAATAAAATCAAATCTTAATTGATTAATAATAAATATTAAATATATTATAGTTTTTAAATTTATTTTATATAAAATATAAGAATATTATATTAACATTCTTGATTAAAATAATTTTATTTTTCTGTAAAATCTTTTTAAATTTTGTTTGTTTCTTTTCGTATATATTAAATAATTTAGTTTTAGTATATGAAAAATAATATAAAATTATATAAACAAAATTTATTAAAATAAAAATACTTATGAATTAGTTAATTTAAATTAATATAAAATTTTAATTAATTAATAATAGTAAATTATTTTTTTTTTAAATATGATAATAAAATGTAGAAAGGCTTTACATATTTATTTTTTTTTTCAAAAAGTATAAATAAGTGAAGTTTTTCAATAATTAAAATGTAGACAGAAAAATATTAAAAATAAATAATTAATAAAATTTCTAATAAAACTCGAACCATAACATTATTGTTACGGTACAATTAAATAAAGAAAAATTAAACTATTTAAAGAAAATATTAAAGTAAAAAATATCATTAACAATTATAAATAAATAATAAAAAAATTGAATATTAAAATATTAGTTATAGAATATTATAAAGTTAAATAAAAATAATTAGATGTATTAAAAAATCATGTATTAATTACATTATTTAATATTGTAAATTTTTATATAATATTTTAATAATTTAGAAAATTTAAGTTTATTATATTTTTATTATTATATTTTTATTATTAAATTTTTATTATTAAATTTTTATTATTAATTTTTTTTATTTTTATTTTTAATCCAATCAAATAAATATTTTATTAGTATAAAAAAGAACAAAGTAACACAATACTTTTGTTCTCTCCCTTTTTTCTTACGACTTTATTATTATATTATTTTTTTAATATTTTCTAAAAGTTAAATAATAAATTAAATAGTTTAAAATAAATTAAAATTTATTAAATAGTTTTTTTCTAAATTTAATGTTTTAAAAGTGTTTAATTAATAGTTTTTTGTGTTTAGTGTATAATATTAAGATAAGTATAGTATAAAATTAGTTTAGTAATAGATTAGTTGTATTAAACATTTTATAGAAATAGTAATAGATTTAGAGAAATTGTTTAGTTTAGATTAGAATAGTTTAGATTAAGATATTAGTTTAAGTTATTTTAACTTAGTTTAGATTCTTTTACATTAGGATAGTTTAGACTAAAATTAGAGTAGTTTATTAATTAATTTAGGTTTAGAATTAGAGAATATTATTTTAAATTTTTCCTTATTATTAGAATATATTATTTTATTAATAAAATCTTCAGATCTTGTACCATTATTGGTAAAGAACGAACATATAATGGATTATTAATTAGAATTTCAACTTACTTTAGAATCCATTATATTATTCTTTAATTAATATTACTTTACTATATTTTCTATACTAAAATATTTTCTAAATATATTTTTTTTTATTTTTATTAAAAGTTTCTAAAATATTATCAATAATTCTATATTTTTATTATTAATATCAATATCTATAATTTAACCTTAAATTTTATTATTTTATTAAAGTGTTTATTATCAATATTAATATTTTATTTTTATTTTCAAATATATTATTATATTATTATTATATTGTATCAATATTAAACTTGTATTCTTTTTAGTATTTTATTTTATTTTTTAAATTGATTATTTAATATTTTTATTCCCCACAAATAAAATCAAATCTTAATTGATTAATAATAAATATTAAATATATTATAGTTTTTAAATTTATTTTATATAAAATATAAGAATATTATATTAACATTCTTGATTAAAATAATTTTATTTTTCTGTAAAATCTTTTTAAATTTTGTTTGTTTCTTTTCGTATATATTAAATAATTTAGTTTTAGTATATGAAAAATAATATAAAATTATATAAACAAAATTTATTAAAATAAAAATACTTATGAATTAGTTAATTTAAATTAATATAAAATTTTAATTAATTAATAATAGTAAATTATTTTTTTTTTAAATATGATAATAAAATGTAGAAAGGCTTTACATATTTATTTTTTTTTTCAAAAAGTATAAATAAGTGAAGTTTTTCAATAATTAAAATGTAGACAGAAAAATATTAAAAATAAATAATTAAATAAAAATTCTAATAAAACCCGAACCATAA
Source organism: Neocallimastix lanati (nom. inval.) (assembly GCA_016946835.1). Classification (NCBI taxonomy): domain Eukaryota; kingdom Fungi; phylum Neocallimastigomycota; class Neocallimastigomycetes; order Neocallimastigales; family Neocallimastigaceae; genus Neocallimastix; species Neocallimastix lanati (nom. inval.). The sequence goes on along the minus strand of JACVTC010000212.1, from coordinate 20,927 downwards.
CATTATGATACGAGATATTTAATAAGAATGTAAAATGATATAATTATTATTTTAAATATTATTGTAAATAATTTTATTATTAATATTTTCTAAATAAGTTAAAATTAATATTTAATAAGATATAATATTATAAAATTATTTTATTATTTTATTATTAATATAAGTTTATTATAAAAATATATATAATATAATTAATTATGTAAAAAGTACAAATTTTAAATAATAATAATATAGAGAATAATAAGATAAAAATTAGGAAGTTTTAATTAAAAAAAAATGTTGTGTTTTTATTTTTATTGAAACGTATTAATTGAGAATGAATAATAGTGAATAATTATTTTAATAAATAAATATAATAAAGTGAATAATTTTAATAAATAAATATAATAAAATGAACATTATATTCTAAAATAATAATAATTTGAGTGTATTATATAAATATATAATAATTATTATACTATTTCATAAATACGATATTTCTTGATTAATTCCCTCTTGCTTTTCCCATATTTTATGATACTTTTTAAATTAATTGTATCAGTTATGTGTAAAGAATTAATTAAAAATATTAAATTATATTAATAATTAATTCTTTCTACAATTAATAATAAAAAATATTATTAATTGAAATAAAATTAAAAAATATAATTTAAAATATTGAAAACGAGAATATTTAAACTTAGAGTTTATTATAAGATTATAATAAACAACACTAAAAGTCAAAGGTTAATAGTGATAGTGGACATATAACTAAAAGTTTAAAAACTGAAACAAATAATCAAGAAAATGATAAATATATAAGTTCTTCTGAAATAAAAGGACTAATAAAGAATTCTAATATGGAGAAATTACAAAATATATTTGATATTTCAAAATTTTATGATAATGAATTTATTAGACGGTTACTTCTTCTTTATAAAAATAAAACTTTTATTTCTACTGTAGATTTAGATAAAGAAATTTCTAAAGATGAATATAAAATTGAAATAAGATATCTTTTTTTTGATGAAGAGAATATTTGTTCTACAAAATGTTATAGTATTAATAATAGTAATAAATTATTATTAAAATATTTAGTAGAACATGAAGTAGATATAAATAAAGTAATTTATTCTAGTTTTGAAATACCTTTAGTAGATGCATGTCAAAGTGGAAATAAAGATTTAGTAAAATATTTAATAGAACATGGAGCAGATATAAATAAAGAAAATAAATATGGAAAAACACCATTATTTGAGGCAATTGGAAGTGGGAATAAAGATTTAGTTGAATATTTAGTAGAGCATGGAGCAGAAATAAATAAGGAAAATGGATTTGGTGATATACCATTATTTACATCAATTAAAAGAGGAAATAAAGATTTAGTTGATTATTTAATAGAACATGGAGCTGATATAAATAAAGAAAATAAATATGGTGAAGTACCATTATTTAAGGCCTGTAAAAGTGGAAATAAAAAATTAGTAGAATATTTAGTAGAACAAGTCGAACAAAGAGCAAATGTAAATAAAGAAAATATACGTGGTGAAACACCATTATTTACAGCAATTGAAAGTGGAAATAAAGATTTAGTAGAATATTTAGTAGAATATTGTTCAAATATTAATAAAGAAAACAAATATGGTGAAACACTATTATTAAAGGTAATTGGAAGTGGAAATAAAGATTTAGTAAAATGTTTAGTAGAACATGGAGCAGACAAAAATAAAGAAAATATATATGGTAAAACACCACTATCTGAGGCATGCGACAGTGGAAAAAAAGATTTAGTTGAAATATATATTTAGTAGAACATGGAGCAGAAATAAATAAGGAAAATGGATTTGGTAATACACCATTATTTACAGCAATTGAAAGTGGAAATAAAGATTTAGTTGAATACTTAGTAGAGCATGGAGCAGACAAAAATAAAGAAAATATATATGGTAAAACACCACTATCTGAGGCATGCTATAGTGGAAAAAAAGATTTAGTAGAATATTTAGTAGAACATGGAGCAAATATAAATAAAAAAAATAAAAATGGTGAAACACCATTATTTAATGCATGCTATAGTGGAAAAAAAGATTTAGTAGAATATTTAATAGAATATGGATTAGATATAAAGCATGAAAAAAAAAATGGTGAAACACCATTATATAATGCATGTCAAAATGGAAAGAAAGATTTAGTAGAATACTTAGTAGAACTTGGAGCAGATTTAAATAAAGAAGTATTGAAAAATGGTGAAAAATTAAAATTTGCTGCTTTTATTTTTAAAATCAAAAGTTTAGAAGAATGCTTATTAAAACATGGAGTAATTAAAAAAAAAAAAAAAAAGAAAATTAATTTTGTAGGAAGCCATTTTTTTTTTTTTTTTTTTTTTTTTTTTTTCAAATATAATTTTGAAATATATATTTATGTAATTATTAAAAATATATGAATGATATATAAATATAACAGCTAGAACACTATATATTTAAGATCTGTGAAAGTACTAAAAAATAAAAATAATAATATTTAATGAAACATGATGCACAGAATACGGAATAAAACCATTAAATTATGTACTTATAATAAAACAATTTATATTGTTATAATTGATTAATATAATAACAATTTTAATTAATTTAGAAATGTGTAAAATTTAAAAAATAAAATATTATTTATATTATAATTTTTTTTTTTTTTTTTTTTTTTTTTTTTTTTTAAACTTTTATTTTTATAAAAATTTATAATTTAATTTTTATTAAAAAAAAAATTTATAAAATTATAAAAAAAAAAAATAATAAAAATATATACTAATTAAAATAAAAAAAATAATAAAAATAAATACTAATTAAAATAAAAAAAATAATAAAAATAAATACTAATTAAAATAAATAAAATAATAAAAATAAATACTAATTAAAATAAAAAAAATAAAAATAAAAATAAATAATAATTAAATAAAAAAAAAAAAAAAAAAAAAAAAATTAAAAAATTGATTAAATATTTATTTATTTTATTTTATTTTTTTATTTAAATAGAAATTGACTTTAATAATAATAATTAGTTTTAGAAAGTTAAAAATATAAATTTTAAAAAAAAGGAAGAATATTTTTTCATTAATAGTTAATTTACTTCGGACATTAATTTTTATGGTAAATTGAATATCCCTTTTAAATTTTATTTTTACTTTTATTTTTTTATTATTTTTTTATTTTTTTTTTTATACTAATTATCTTATATATATATAAATATAGAAATAAATATTTTGTATTACATGGTTTATTTTAATTGAATTCATTATTTTTATTGGCTTGACATGTTAGAAAATTGTTATAATTATTATCGAATATTCGGTAACATTCTCATTATCTTCCATTTCTGTTAATGTTTTAATACCGTGTTTAGCCCATTCAATTCAACTAATAATATTTTTGGTAGCATCTTTTGAATAAAGAACCCTTTTAAATTTGAAATAATGATTGTTTATGGTAAATTCAAATTCACCGTGTCCTTCAAAATGACAATACGTATTATTGGCACATTTTAATTTAATATTCTTCTTTTTAAAGTTCTTTAATAACTTTATGTTATTAGTTATATGTTCTCCGGCACCATTCATATTTTCCAACTTTTTCAGTGTCAACTTTAAAAATTTCTTTAACCATGTTTAAGTTATTTTCTACGCGTGTATTATTTTTATTTTCATTTTCATTAGAGTTTTCATAATAGTTAATAGAATTTATTGAATAATCAGATTCCTCATATTCGTCAGATTCATCGTCTCCTTTTCCTTTCGGATCATAATTTTTGTAAAACATTTGTTTAATATCATCATAAGATACATCCTCATTATATTCGTCATTTAAATTAATGTATCCAATTGCTATTTTTCCTTTTTGATGATATTTATCGTTGTATTCATGTTTATGATTTTCTAAATCTTTTTTATAATATTTATTGTATATTCCCTTTGGGTTTCGTGGATTATATCTGCATTCTCTTGTAGAATGACCGTTTCTTTCACAAATTTCACAATATTTGTTATTAAATTTATTACTATGATTTGGTCCTTTGTTAAAATTTCCTTTTTTATAAAAATATCCTTTTTTAGAAAATAATTTATTATTTTCATTATTATTATTATTATTAAAGTTATTATTGCTTCTGTGGTTATATTTTCCTGCGTAATAAATATCCATTGGGTCATCAGTATCTTCATTATTATTTGAAAGGTCACCAACGTAGGCCCACATTTTTAGATCTTTATTTATTTTATTTTTAAGGTCGTCTACATTTGTATCATTTGTTAAAACTAGCTTCTTCCTATAGCTGTTTGGGAGCGCGTTTAGGAAATATTTGACTTTTTCTTTATCTCCTAAACCAGTACTTAAATCATCCATGTTTTTAAATATTTTTAAAATTTTCTTGATAACTGAAGGGATTTCAACTTCTTTTTTAGCTTTTATCATTTTTAATTTGTTTATCCACTGAGTCATGTCGTTGACGTCATGCTCATATTCCTCTTTTAAATAAGCAATTATTTCACTTGGCGTTTTTATACCGATTATATCATTATGAATTTTTGTGTTTATTGTATTTTTAATAATATATCTTACTTTACTATTATTTATATTGGCTTCTTTAATTTTTCTTTTTGTTTCTTCTTTATCTTGGTCAAGTGTATTTAATTCAGCCAAAATATCTTTTTCTAGATATTCTCCTAAGCCTTCCTTATCAAAAGCGTCAATTATATTATCGTACCATATACGATAATTCGTGTCATCTAATATGGCTTCCTTTTTGAAGGAAATATTGTCTCTCATTAATTTTATTGTAAATTAATATCATAAAATTTTGTGTTTTATTAAAATTTAATTTATTTATTTTATTAATATTTATTTTATTAAAAGTGTATTATATTGATTTATCAATACTTGATATATTAGTTAAGAGTACAAATGAGACTCTTTATCTATTAAAGTAATTTATTTAATTATATTTAATTATACATTTATTTATTATATATTAAGATAATTTATTGAAGAGACTTCTTCACTTTGTTTATAAAAATAAAATATTATTTTTATATTAAATAGATAATTATTTCACGTGAATATTAATAAATTTTAGATATATGTACATGTACATGAAAATATAGAATTTTATATAGAAATATGTATTAACATAAATAATGTTAATTTATATAATTTAAATTATTTTTTACATAAATATTTATGATTTATATATTTATAATATTTAATTTTTAATCTAGATTATTTAATTTGTTAGAATATAAAAAAAAAAATAAATACTTAATAATTGACTTTAATATATTTTACCCAATCAGAATATTATTATATTTAAATAAAATTATAAAAGAAATAAAATGTAACCTTGTTAAAAAGATATACACTTTTGTAATTATAAAAAATAAAGATAAATAAAATTAAATATTAAGTATTATATATAAAATTCTATTCTAAAAATATATCTAATTTTATCAATATTTGTTTTTGGTGTTTAATAGATTAAGAGTCTCAGTCTACAACTGAGCTTAACCATAAGTTAAGTTATAATTTACATAATTAATATATAAATATATTCATCTTATAAATAAATTGAACTAACGCTTTCTTATTTTTAATATTAAAAATCATTTTTATATTTATCAATAATAACATCTAATTTTGAATTATCAAAGAAATAATTTAATTAATTATGAATCTACATAATTAACTTTGTTATTTTCATAATAATTAAATCAAAATATATTATCAAAAATATTTTAAAAAAAAAAAAAAAAAAAAAAAAAAAAAAAAAATAAATAAATAAATTAATGAGGGATTAATACAATTTAATAATATCATTATTCATTCATTGTATATAAAAATATACATATATATTATAGTCAGTCAAATTATAATTCGAACTGAAAAAATAATATAGTCAGTCAATTATAATTTGAACTGAAAATTAGTATTATCAATAAAATTTTATATTGAAATAAAATAAAAAAAAAAAAAAATTAATAATAAAATAAAATAATAAAATAGTCAGTCAATTATAATTTGAACTGAAAATCATATGGTCAGTCAAATAATTAATTTGAACTGTAAAAATAGTATAGTCAGTCAAATTATAATATGAACAGAAAAATGACATAGTCAATCAAATAATTAATTTGAACTGAAAATATTATTGTCAATTATTAACAATAAAATTAAAAAAAAAAAAAAAAAAAACATATATATTTTTAATTTCAATATTAATAAATGTAAATCAAGTATAAATACCTTTTTCAAACATAAAAAACCAATAATATAAATGTTTAATTAAATTAATTTCAAATAGCATAATGAAAAATATTACATTAAAAAATAAGATAAAAATAGAAACCAATCATAATTCTGAAATATATTATTTTATAACCTTTTTTTTTTTTATTAAGTAATAAATATAACTTAACCAATTATCAAAAAATATATATTATTAAAATTCATTATAAATTATCAAGGAAATATTAAACAATATATATTTCAATTTACATTTATTTAATGAAAATAGAATAAGGTTTTAATCAATATATTGAATATGTATAAATAAACAATCCAGACATACAACATATCCCTCATCAATTATTCTTTAAAATTTTAAAAAAAAAAAAAAAAAAATATTCGCATAATATAAAATATTAATAAATTATTAAAAAATAAATTAATTTAAAATTCTCCACAATGGCTAACACAAGAAGAAACAATAGAAATGAAGTAATTACCATTGAAGAACCCATTGACATCAGGCCAACAATTAAATTTAACTACTCTGAAAATTTTAACAGAGTAGTTGAATTAAATAATGAAAATTATAATAGATGGGGAACCAAAATCCTTCATCTATTATCAATTAACAACCTAGTTGGCTATATCACCAAAGAAAAAGTTAAGAAATTAAGGAAGAGAGATATACAAGATGACCTATCTGAGTATATCGAAGATGAATTTGATGACACATTGGTGTATGACAAAAACACCAATGTAGTTGATATCAATAACGATATCACAACAAAATGGATCGTCCTAAACAGTATTGGAGAAAAAACACAAGACATTGTGCAAGGATCAAATAAAACCGCCTTTGAATTTGAATTGTGGAAGATTCTAAAAAGATCTTTTACCAAAAACATCAACACGCGTAAATTAGAACTTAAAACCAAACTCGATAATTTGAAGTATAACCCAGAAGTGGACATTAATATATTTATTGCTGAACTACAGAACACACTTGATGAACTCGAGAAAATAGATAATGACATTGAATCAAGTGTTAAAGTAAGCATCCTTAACAGAAGCCTCCCAGAAGAACTCCGTTGGATTAATGTGTTTCAATTTAAAAATGATTGGAATAAATGCAGTGAATATGTTAAGGATGTATTGCCTGAAATAATCTCTTCAAACCTAAAAGAATCCTTAACAAATAATCAAAATAATAAAAATATATTTTCAATAGAAAATAATACTAACATTAATACAAATAAGAAAAAACTTACTAAAATAAAAACATCTACTAAAAAGACCAAAAATGGTAGATGTAATTATTGTGGTAAATGGGGCCATTTCTTTTATGACTGTAAAATTAGAAGAGATGATAAAAATAATAACAAAAGAAGAAGAAATAATTTTAAAAGAAAATTTAATAAACGTAGAAATTATGCAAATTTCATGGAAAAAGAAAGGTACGATACAAGCTATGCCGATTCTTTTATCAAGGATTACAATTCTCAAGAAAACCTTGATATTAATTTTGCCGAAGTAAATAAACAAAACGAAGAAAATAAACAAAAAGAAATGATGTGTTGGATATTGGACTCCGGCGCATCAATAAATATTACTGGTCATTTAAATAAATTACATAATATTCAAAAGTGCAATGACAAAGTTTATTTAGCTAATAATCAAGTTATATCAACACAATTTAAAGGAGATCTCATAGGATACATTAGTAATCACAAAATAATCATTAAGAATGTTTATTACTCACCAAAAATAAATAAAAATTTATTATCAATTGGAAATCTTACACAACAAGGATACAAAATAATTTTCAATAATACTAATAATAAATCATATGCACTAATTTATGACGAACACAATCAAAGAATATTATCAATTAAATCGAACCAATCTAATACATTTAAATTTTGGATTTCAACTCAACCATTAAATTTTCAAAACAACCAACATAATAATAATTTGGTTGAAATCAATTATACACATTTAAAATCAATTGATAAACTAAATTTATGGCATCGTCGTTTTGCCCATTTTAATATCAATAGTATCAAAAATAAAATTTTAAAAATCAACATAAACTCAAAGTGCCCTATTTGTAGTTATTCAAAACTTAAAAATAAGCCCTTCAAATCATCACATAATAGAGCTAAAAATATATTTCAATTCATACACATGGATCTTATAGGTCCAATACAAAACTCTATCTATGACAATAAATATATCTTAACCATTTTGGATGACCATTCAAGATTTGGGTGGACTCTCTTTATGAAGAGTAAATCAGAAACTTTTTATCACTTCCTTAATTGGTTTAATAAAATAAAAAATCAATTTAACAAAAGAATTCAATATATCCGTACAGATAATGGTACCGAATTTAACAACAAAAATTTCAAACAATTTTGCATTGACTTTGGAATACAACATCAATTTACTGTTCCCTACCACCCACAACAAAATGGTAGGATTGAACGATTCAACGGCACTATAATCAATTCTGCAAAGTCAATGTTAAATGACGCAAAACTTAGCTTACAATTTTGGGAAGACGCCGTCTCTACTTCGAACTACATTCATAATCGAATCCCTCATAAAGGGATAAATAATAAAATTCCATATGAACTTTTAACCAATAACAAAGTTGATTATTCAAACATACGTGTCTTCGGATGTAAAGTTTTTTATTACGTTCCAAAACTATTCCGTACCAAATTTCAAAATAACTCATCTCCTGGCATATTCTTGGGGTATGTTGATAATCCCACAGCATACAAAATTCTTGATATAACAAATATTAAAATTATAATTTCACGAAATGTTGAATTCTTTGAATTTACACCAGGAAATTCACATTTATCTCATTGCGATAATGACATCTCAAATTTTATTCCCAATAATATAATAAGGAGGAATGACAATACCTACTTTTATGATAACACGTATGATATAAACCACGGCAAAGACTTCAATAATACTAACAATAATAATCCGTATTATCAATATAATAACAATAAGTCAAATAATATTCAAATATTAGACAATAATACTCAAATAAATGAAAATAATATACCAAGTAAAAACATTCAAATAAAAAATAAAAGAACATATAACAAAAGAAGAAACAACAATATTAACAAAACCAAAAATATTAATAATAATCAAGACAACGATTATAATAATAATATAGAATCTCAAGATAATAACATTAACAACAACGACAATAATAATAACAATAACACAAGCAACGATAACACAAACAGCAACAACAACACTACCAACAGCAATAATAACAAAATAAATAATAATATTAATAAAAACGACAATATGATCACTGTCAGTAATAAAAACAATCATAATAATTCAAATATAGACAGATATAATTCAAACAATAATAACGATAACAACAATGAACAACGAATCATTAATAACTTAACGAATAACAAATTATTTAACATAGAATCTTCCATACATTTAGGAAAAAGAAATAGAAATGAAAACTTCATATTAAATTCAAATAACAAAAAACAAAAATCATTAAAAGAATTACGCAAACCAAATAATTATGATGATATCTTTAATTTAAATGATAAAAATGAATGGTTAAAATCAGTCGATAATGAACTCGACAATATGAGAAATCTAAAAGTATATGAAACAATTGATAAAATACCTAAGAACGCAAACTTAATATCATCAAGATGGATTTTCAAATTCAAACGAAACTCAAATGGAGAAATAATCAAAAGAAAATCAAGATTAGTAGCAAAGGGATTTACGCAAGAATACGGCATAGATTATAAAGAAACCTTTGCACCTACCTTAAAACAAGATTCAATAAGAATCTTTACAGCAATTGCCACTCAGAACAATTTTGAAATAAACCAAATAGATATAACTGCCGCCTATTTAAATGCTGAATTAAATGAAGATTTGTATATGAAACCACCCAAAGGACATGAAGATTACAATAAGAAATTTTGGAAATTGAAGAAGGCAATATATGGACTGAAACAAAGTGGTGCCAAGTGGAATGATAAATTAAATGGCTATCTAATAAAAATTGGATATAAAAGACTTATAAGTGAACCTTATCTGTACGTTAAATTCAATAAAGGAAAACTTTTAAGTATGTTAGCTATATATGTGGATGATATTTTAATATCAGGATCAAAGAAAACAATAGAAAGTGTAAAATTATTAATTGAGAAAAAGTTCAAAATGAAAGATATAGGTAATGTTGATTATATTATTGGAATAAAATTTATAAAACATAAAAATGGTTACTTTTTACATCAACACAGATATATAGATGAATTACTTTCTAAGTTTAATATGAAAAATTGTACACCTCTTAGAATTATGACTCCAATTGAAAATGAAGATCTTAGGAAGGTAAAAGTAGATGAAACAAAATATAGAAGCATAATAGGAAATTTATTATATCTCAGTATATGTACAAGACCCGACATTATCTTCTCTGTATCAAAAGCAGCTAGAAGGGCAAAGGAACCAAATATGGAAGACTGGAATAACGTAATGAGAATATTAAGATATTTAAAAGGAACTAAAAAATATGGAATAAATTTCACAAATAATCCGAATGTTAAAGCGTATGTCGATTCGGATTACGGAGGTGACTTGGAAACTAGACGTTCAACAACAGGATTCTTAATAACATTTGGTGGTGCACCAACAAGTTGGTGTTCAAAGTTACAAAAATCAATATCAACTTCAACAGCCGAGTCCGAATATTACAGTCTTAGTGAATGCGGTAAACAATGTATATGGTACTTAAATTTATTCGAAGAATTGAACTTAAATATTAAAAATATTGAAGTAAATGTTGACAATAAAGCAGCTATTTATAACGCTACAAATCAAACTATCAACCCAAAAACTAAACATGTAGACATTGGGGTTCATTACATAAGAGAAATAGTCAAAGAAAATAAAATCTATCTTAAATATATAAAATCTGAAAACAATCTCGCTGATGGGTTTACGAAGTATTTAAATGGAACATTAATGGATAAATTTAGAAATTCCTTATTAACAAAAATTGATGATTTATATTTTATTTGAAATAATATAAATAAAAAATATGACATTTTAGGAAAGTCATATTTTAGGAGGAATGTTAGAATATAAAAAAAAAATAAATACTTAATAATTGACTTTAATATATTTTACCCAATCAGAATATTATTATATTTAAATAAAATTATAAAAGAAATAAAATGTAACCTTGTTAAAAAGATATTCACTTTTGTAATTATAAAAAATAAAGATAAATAAAATTAAATATTAAGTATTATATATAAAATGCTATTCTAAAAATATATCTAATTTTATCAATATTTGTTTTTGGTGTTTAATATAATTTATTCATTAATATTTATTTATACTTTAACAAAAATAGTTTAATTATATATTTATATCGTATCAATAATAATAATATATTTATATCGTATTAATAATGATGTTCAAAATAAATATTTATTTAATATATATCTAAATAATAGATTAATATAAATTTTTGTAAATTACAATTATTAATATAAATTTCATTAAATATAAAAATATTGAGTAATATATAGAGCAAATAGAGATTAAAGATATAAAGGTTAATTTAAATTAGTTAAAGAAATTCAATTATTTGATAATTAAAAAAAATAATATTTAAATGCAAGTATTGATTTGTATTTTTTAAAAATTTAATTATAAAAAAATTAATATAATTAGTATTTAAGTCCATTATAAATATTGATTGCTTTAAAAAAATTTAAAATTTTAAAAGTAATAAAATAATGAAACTAAAAATAACTATTTAATAAAATTATTTCATTGTTGGAATTTTTTAAGATTTTGAAATGATTGGAAATAAAAATAATTCTTTGAATTTATTTTTTTTTTTTTTATTTTATTTTGATATAGAAATAAGAAAATTAAAACAAAATTAAAAAAGATTATTATAAGAAAAAAAAAAAAAAAAAAAGAAAGAAAAAATAATAATAGAAATAGATTAAAGTATTATTATAATGGAAAATATATCTTCACTTCAAATTAGAAACTTGTTTAATGATAACAATAATAGGTTACTTGATTATATTTTTGATCATATAAAAATATATAATGATGATTTTTTTAAATTTTTATTATTTCATTATAGAGATAAAGTAGAGATTTCTATATCAGATTTAAATCAATATATTTCAGATGATAAATTTAAGATTTTAACTTATGATACAGATCATGAAAGTGATTGTGGAAAATATTTATTGATTGAATGTAATAGAGGAAAAGAAATAAATTTTACTAGAATTGAATTCTTAGTTGAACATGGAGCGAATATAAATGAAAGAGACAATAAGGACGAAACACCATTAATTAATGCTTGTAGAAGTGGAAATGAAGGCATAATAAAATATTTAGTTGAACATGGAGCAGATATAAATAAAGAAAATAAATGGACTGAAACACCATTATTTATTTCATTTGAAGAGGGAAATGAAGACATAGTAAAATATTTAGTTGAAAATGGAGCAAATGTAAATAAAAAAGCAAAATATGGTAAAACCCCATTATTTATTTCATGTGAAATGGGAAATGAAGGCATAGTAAAATATATAGTTGAACATGGAGTAGTTGTAAATAAGGAAAATAAATGGAATGAAACTCCATTATTTATTTCATGTTTAAAGGGAAATGAAAGCATAGTAAAATATTTAGTTGAACATGGAGCAGATGTAAATAAAGAAGATAGATATGGTAAAATCCCATTATTTATTTCATGTGAAAAGGGAAATGAAAGCATAGTAAAATATTTAGTTGAACATGGAGCAGATGTAAATAAAGAAAATGGATATTGTGAAACCTCATTATTAATTTCACTTAAAAGGGGAAAAGTAGCCATAACAAAATATTTAAATTGAAAATGGAGCTGAAGTAAATAAAAAAAAAAAAAAAAAAGTACTAGGTTGAAATAATGATATTTAATTTATATAGAATAGGAAATGAAGCAATAATAGAATATTTAAATAAATATTAATAAAAATAAATGATTTTGGAAAAAATACATTATATTATTAGAAAATGTTTTTGCATAATATTTTTTAAATAACAATAAATTAAGTTTTTAAAGTAATTAAAATATATATAAATATAATTTATAATCATATAAAAAAATAAATAATAATATATTTAAATTATTATTTAAAATATTGCTAAAAATTATATAAATAAAAATTCTATTATTTTATTATATTATATTTTATTTTATATTCAATTAAAGATTTGTGAAGTTCCCAAAAAGATTTTCCGTAAGATGGATGACCCTCTGGTGCTTTCAATATATATTCCTATTTAATGGTGCATTTAAATAAGCTGAATTGATGTCTATTTGAACAATATTAAAATTTTTCTGAACCGCAATAACTGTAATGATTCGAATTGTATTCTGTTTTAGGGTTGGTGCAAATGTTTCTTTGTAGTCGATACCGTACTGTTGAGTGTATCCTTTTGCAACTAATCTTACTTTTCTTTTAATAACATTTCCGCTTGTATCCCTTTTATACTTAAATACCCATCGTGATGATATAATGTTGGATCCTGATGGTACGGTTTTAACAATTTTATAAACATTAAGTTTTTTCATGATTTCTAATTCTTTCTTAATTGCGTTTAGCCATTCTATTTTATCTTTAAATTTGAATATATACTTAAAATTATATGGTTCAATTAATGTATTTTCATTAATTTTCATGTCTGATTCATTTGTGTTGTTTATTTTTTTTCTTTTATTTGAATTAATTGTAAAATTATTTAAATTCCTTTTTGAATTTTTAGGATGTTGATAGTTTGGATTTTTCTCTTTATTTGTGTTATATTTATTATTGATGTTGTTAATTTCTTGTTGGTTTTCTGTTGATATTTTGTTGTTATCATTTTCAGTCGTATTTTTAATTTCATTATTAATATTGATTGAATTATTATTGAAATTGTAATCATTTGAATTTAACGATTCCTGATTGAAAGTATTGTTGCTATTATTGATTGTATTATTGTCAATGATATTGTTGCTATTTTCATTATTATTATTTTAATTACTATTATTAATAATAATATTTTTATTATTATTTTTGATAATTGGGATAATATTTACGACTAATTCTATTTGTTTTTGAAGATTTATTTTTAGATTATTTTTAATATTTTTATTCTGGTTAATATTTGTTGTAATATTTCTTTCATTAATAATGTCAGTTATTTTATTATTATAATCATTAATTTCATTACTGTATCTAAGTCGGTTTAGACAATTGCTCTCCCTGAATTTGATATTGGAATGAATACGATTTAAAAAGGAATTTCCTGGTTCGTTTTCCATAAATTCTACAGTGTGAGAATGGATGATTTTATTATTGATAACATCAAGAATTTTGTAAGTGGAAGGATGATCGCAATATCCAAGAAAAATACCAGGATGTGAATTATTGTCGAATTTTGATCTTAGTTCCTACGGCACAAAGAAATAGACTCTACATCCGAATACTCTAAATGTATTGTAATCTACAGGCTTATTATAAAATACTTCAAATGGAATTTTGTTTTGAATGCCTTGATGGGGAAGTCGATTATGAATATAGTTTGCAGTATCAACAGCAAACTCCCAAAAATCATGACTGAGTTTAGCGTCGTTAAGAAGTGATTTTGAAGAAACAATGAATATACCATTAAATCTTTCGGCCTTTCCATTTTGAGAAGGGTTATAAGAAACTGAAAACTGATGATAGATTCCATTTTCTTCACAGAAAATTTGGAATTTACTATTTTGGAATTCCTTCCCATTATCAGACTGAATTGCTTTGATATTTATATTTAATGAATTATAAATTTTATTATACCAAATAATAAATTTGTTAAATACATCATTTTTATTTTCAGTGAAGATGACCCATCCATATCTAGAGTAGTCATCTAAAATTGTAAAGAAATACTTATTGTTATTTATTGAAAGAGTAACAGGTCCTACAAGATCTAAATGTATTAATTCTAAAATTTGTTTAGTCTTATTGGTAGATAGTTTAAATGACTTATTTTTTAATTTGGAATTAATACATACTGGACATTTTAATTTTAGATTGATATTACTTAATATAATTTTTATTTTAGAAATATCATAATGACCTAAGCGTCTATGCCAAAGGTCTATTACTTGTTAGTTACTTGACTCTGTATAATTGATTTCGCTATGTTTTGTTGAATTTAAAATTATTTGGTGTTTGGAAGTGAAAATTTGATATGTATTTTTATCATTAGATAAAGATTTATAAATTCTATTTCCATTATTATCGTAAATTAATGCTTGTGGGGAGTTGTCATAATTATTGAATATTACTTTATAATTTTGATAAATTAATTGATTGATTGAAATTAAGTTTCTTTTAATATATCTTGAATATAAAGAGTTTTATGTCAAAACAGATTATAATAATACGAAACACTCTATTATAAAATAAATTCTTTTATTAAAAATAATTGTTTTATGAAAAATCTTTTATTAAATAGTTCTTATTATGTTATGAACTATAAAATCATAAATAACAATTACGTTCTACGTTCTAAAGAAAATTTACAATATTTATATTTTTTCTTAATTATATTCTAATATATTAAATTAATTCAATTTACATATATTCAATTTAAATACTAATAATAATTAATTTTATAAAATAATAAAATATTTAAACTAAAACTAATTATAGTATAATTTTTTAATTTACTATTTTTTATTATAACTATTTTTTATTATAACTATTTAAATATTTTAACTAATTTAAAATTAAACTAAAAACTATTAATAATATTAAACTATACTATTTAAATAAATAAAAAATTTAACAATAACAGATTTGGCGAATTTTTTGTGACTAAATTATTTAATTTCATCTTTAATAAATATAAATTTAAATAATTTAAGTTCTAATTTATAATTTTAAATTTCAATTATTAATTTAAGGAGAAGTAATTATTTAAAGTATTTAATTCATGTACGTAAATTTAATGTATGATTTTTTGTTTACATAAATTTATTGAAATATGTTTTAATTCATAAATTAATGTAATTTACATAATTTTATTCAAGATGTTATGAGAAAAATTTCATACATTAATTAATGTAATAATATATTACATAAATTTATTAAAGATATAAAGATATCTTTACATTGAATAATAAACATTTTTTAAAATAAATTTGTTATTGTTAATGAATCCTACAAAATTGCCGCAAAACTCAGATAATACTTCTTTACCATTCGCTAGTAAAATTTTTGTTTTACATTTTTTAATGTTAGTAAGAAATTTTATATCATTAATAGTACTGATTGATGCACCTGAATCTAAAATTCAAACTATGAAGTTATTATTATGTATATTGCTATTTTCGTGATTTTTATTATTTATTGTTTCTAAGCAATTAATTTCGATTGTTTTATCAGAGTTATAATCTTTAGAAAAATCTTCTAAGTAATCGTCTTTATAGTTGTTGTAATTGCTTATTGAATATAAATGCTTGTTATTAATTTTACTTTTATTATATTTTTTGTTCAATTTTCTTCGAATTTTCATTGATTTATTTTCATTGTTTTGATTCAAGAACTTATTTCTTTTATATTTATAACATTCCTTTTTGTAGTGGCCGTATTTTCCACATAGGAAACATTTTCCATTTTTTCTTCCTCTTATTTTTAAATACTTATGATTTTGTTTATTTTTGTTTTCAGTTTATAAATTAAAAATACTTTTTGCGTTTTCTTCTTGAAGTTTTCTTTTCTTGATATTTGAGAAAAGAATATCTGGTATTATTCTTTTTACATAGTTGCAACATTTTATCCATTCATTATTGAACTGGAAAACATTTATCCACCTTAGATTTTCAGGTAAAGCTTTATTCAGAATTCCTACCTTTATACTTTCACTTATGTCTGTATCGATAATTTCCAATTCATCTATCATATTTTGAAGTGTTGCAAGGAAGATATGTATATCATCATCTGTGGTAAATTTTAATCTGTTTAATTTATTTCGTAATATCATTTTTTGATGCTCTTCTCCTAAAGTAAAGGAATCTTGAAGGAAGTTCCACATTTCGAAGGCGGTCTTACTATGGCTTTTTATTATTTCTTTTGTTTTCTTTCCCAAGCTATTATTAATTATCCATTTAACCATTATGTCATTCTTGATATCTGCTTGTGTTGTCCCAATATCGTAAACAAGAGAATTATTAAATTTATCTTTAATATACTTATCTAAATCTTCTTTAATTTAATAATATCTTTCTTTCTCAATTTTTTTACTTTTGGTAAACTAATGTATTCTTCTAGATTATTGATGATTAAGAGATCCAATACGTTAGTTTTCCAATCTTGGAAGTTTTCAACGGTTAATTCAGTAACATGATTGAAATTCTCGGAGTAATTAAAAGAGATTCCTTTAGCGGAGAAATTACTTTCTGATCCGGGGATTTCGAAGATTTGATTTCTGGAATTACTTCTTGAATTGTTTCTGCTCATTTTCTACTTTTTATTTTTACCTTCTTGCTTTAATTAAAAGTATTTATGTTTTATTATTTTCTTAATTTATTTTTTATTGCTTTTCTTTAATTTATCTTTTATATATTTTTTTATTTCTTTAGTTATATTTATACATTTTTTTATTTCTTTAGTTATATTTAATTTTATTAAATTAAATAATGTAAATTGTAATTAATTTTGATTGGTTTTATTTTTAGTGACAATTAATTATTAATTTATTTATATAGATTTTTTAATGATTAATAATTATAAAATTTAATAAAATTTAATTTAAAGATATTAATATACATGTTTTTTAATATTGAGGGAGGAATTAGTATAATTTTATTATTACTGAAACCTATCATTTTGATTCTTTTATTAAATAATGTGAATGTGATTATGTTACTATTCCTTTTTAATTAAGAATAAATTATTTTTATTAATGTTTATTACAAAGTATTGTATATATTTATATTACGAATAATAATATAAAGGAAATAATTTATTTATATTAAGTGTATTTAAAGAATTTTTGCTATTGTCGTGAAAATGATTATAACATTAATTGTTCATATTTAATATATCATTGTAATTTCATTTTAATTAAAATCTTTATTTTAATTATTTATTATATAATTGAATTTTTTATTATATTTTTCCAGCTTATATAGCATAGCTGAAATTTTTTGTTCTTTTATTCTCAGCTTATGTAGCATAGCTGACATGTTATGTTCTTTATTTTCAGCTTATATAATATAGATGACCTTTTTGTTTCATTTCTCAGCTTATATTCAATAGCTGACCTTTTGTTTCATCCTCAACCTTATATTCAATAGCTGATCTTTTATTTCATCATCAGCTTATTTCTAATAGCTGACCTTTATGTTTATTTTCAATTTCAATTATATCGATATTGTACTTCTATATATAATTATTTTAAATATTAAAGATTCCACTTTTATTTTAGTTCTATAATTTATAAATATTTGTATATATATATAAATAATTAAAAAAAAATTAATATTTAATAATAAATATATAAATTTCAAATTTATTTAATGTTAAATTTTTATTTAAAAAAAAAATACTTAGCTTTCATATGGATTAATCGGTTGAGACTGAGACTCTTAATCTGACAAAAATATCATGTTAAGAAACACTCAAATAGACTATAATAAACACAATAGTAATTATATATGGGTTAATAGTTTTAGAAAATATTTTATTATAATATATTTATAACAGTATAAAGAATTTTTTTATTTTCTTTTTTAGTATTAAATGCATTTTTTTAAAATAATAATTCCATGATTTTTATACTTTTTATTTTAAATATTAATACAAGTAATTAGTCATTATTTATATTAAAGATAGATTAATTAAATTTATCATTATTTTGATTTGTATTTTTTAAAAATTTAACTTTTTAAAAAAAATAATATAATTAGTAGTTAAGTCCATTATAAATATTGATTGCTTTAAAAAAATTTAAAATTTTAAAAATAATAAAATAATGGAACTATGAATAACTATTTAATAAAATTATTTCAATGTTGGAATATTTTAAGATTTTGAAATGATTTTTTGAATATATAAAATTATATAAATTATTTTATTTTTATTTTTATTTTTTATTTTATTTTATTTTTATTTTTATTTTTTTTTTTGATATAGAATTAAGCAAAATAAAGCAAAAAAAAAAAAAAAAAAAAAAAAAAAAAAAAAAAAAAAAAAAAAAGAATAATAATAGAAATAAATATAGAATTAAAGAATCTTTGTGTTACGAAACAATATTATATATAAATAATTATCAAAATCAGAAAAATATTATTTTATATTTATATTTTTATTATTAAATTTATTATTTTATAGTTTTATTATTAAATTTATTATTTTATATTAAGAATTATACTAAAAATAATTAATTAACAAAATATTTTTTAACCAATTAAATTTATATATTAAACAATAAAAAACAAATGTAAAAGAAATAATTTTAATCTCTCTTTTAAAAAAATTTTATTAGAAATAAAACAATAAAATAAAAGTAAGTTTTGAGAAGTTTTGGTATTGATTTTGTTTGGGTTATTTGTTGTTCTTGATTTATTTTTAGGAGTTGTATGTGTTAATTGTTATGAATATACATTTCAAATTTATTAAATAATATTTTAAAATCCTGTACCATTTGTACGTAATAATCATACTAAGTACTAATACTTAATATGATTATTAATTCCAACTTAACGACTAATTAATTAAGTTGAGAAAATAAAATATACTAATTTTATACCTTAATCGAGTTTATTATAAATTTAAATAGAATGTTTCGATAAAATTTATTTGTAAAATATATTTTTTTAGAAATTATTTTATTATTTATTTAAAGATAAAAATATAAATTATTATTATTATAACCAGGTTTTTATAATAATAACTCTTGATTTCTTATATAGAACTCAAGAGCTTTATTTATATTTTTTTGTGGAAATAAGGTTAATTAAAAAAGGTTTTTCTAATCTTAACAAATTTCTTATCTAGGAAAAGATTAGAAAGAAAAACCTAGATAAGATTTTTGATCGATATTGGTTTTACCTAATCGATATCGATCATCGTATCAATTAGGTAAAACCAATTATTTTTATGAAGAAATTTGAAAAACCCTAATTAACCGATTCCTAATCTAATCTAATGATCGAAAATAAAAGAATAAAACAATTAAAAATATTTCGATCTTAAAATAATAAATTTACATAAAAGGAAAATAAAATATTAATAATATTAAATAAATAAATACAGAATACATTATTAAATACATAATAGAATACAAAATGTGTTTGTTTACAATTTAATTAAATAAAAACTAAAATTAATAAATTTAATAATTAAATAAATTATGAATATTTAATAATTAATTTAATAAAATTTGTTATAATTTAAATAAATTTATAATTATTATCAATAATTATAAAGACTAAGAAATAATAAATATTTATTAGTAAATAATTATTATTTCTTACATTGTAAAAGGTAAGCTTTTATTAACTAAAATAACGAATAATAACTAATTTTAAAGGCTAAGATAATTTAACAC